>OZ010796.1:133931378-134157047 GCA_963932465.1 Maratus speciosus | reverse complement strand
TCCATAACAATGAATGGACTTTATATGTCCACATTTTATGCTTCTGCTCAAATCAGTGAATAAAGAATAGAGTGATTTCTTCAAATGAGAATGCAAGTTATCCAGAAAATAAGGCCCTAATGTTTCAGTTACGAAGTAACTTGGTTCTTCCACAATAAAAATTATGTACAGCACCTGGAAACATAGCAGTAAAAACTTCTTGCAGATCATCCAGGTAACTACTTTCCATCAGGCCTTTCATTTCAAGAGTTTCTTGGAGAGAGGGGAGAAAAGTTTTATTTGAGGGGCAGGGTTAGAAATAACGTGTGGGATATCGCAAATCCCGCACAAAAAAGGAAAATCCCGCATAATAAAAATATTTGTTTGGATGGAATCTTCCAAATTTATTTCTTGAACAGACATATGATTCGTATGCGATTTTTTTTTTTAATTTCGTGAAAGCCACGATTTTTTTTTCTTCGAGAAATCCACAAAATCAATTCATCAAACAGTCGCGAATTTTGCCATTCGGTAACGAAAAAAAAAAAAATCGCCGATATCAACCATTGGCCTTAGAAAAAAAGAAGTTTTCCATCAGTCGCGAAAAAAAAACTTGTAAATTTCGCCTAAAGACTACGGAAAGAAAATCGAAAATTTTGTCAAACTGTCGCGAACAGAAAAAAAAATTACACCCGCGAATTTGGTCAAATAGTCGCGCAAAAAATCAAGAATTTCCTCAGTCAGTCGACAAAAGAAAAGATCGTTTAAAAGAATCGCGAATTTCGTCAAAAATCCCTGAAACAAATACCGAATATCATTTTCGTCAACCGGTCGTAGAAAAATTCACGAAATTTGGCAAGGGATCGTGTAAAGAAAATCGTGAATTCCACGAAACAATTGGCGGAAAAAAAATGCGAATTTTGGTAATTCGTCGGGGGAAAAAATCGCGAATCTCCTTAAACGCCCGTGGAAAAATATCTTGAATTTTATCAAAGGTTGTGGAAACAAATGGCGATTTTCGTCCTTCGGTCACGGACAAATCATCATAAATTTCGTCAAAAGAATATACAAAATATTACGAATTTCGTCAAACGATGAAGAGAAAAAATTGCAAATTTCGTCAAATGGTCGCGAACAAAAAGACGGCAGGTGTAATTCTGGGTTTAAAAAAAAAACCTGGAATTCACAGCAAATTTTCTAAAAAGTTACAGCAGAGGGAGGGAAAGGGGTGGAAATCGCCTCCCGGCGCCAATTATGTGTTTTTTCCGCAATCCTTTGACGAAATTCGTATTTCCCGCTATCCTTTGATAAAATTTGCGATCCCTTTGTGAAATTTGTATTTTTCTCGTGATCCCTTCGAGAAATTCGCGTTTTTTTGCGATCCCTTGAAAAAATTCGCTTTTTTGCGATCTTTTAAAGAAATTGGCGATTTTTTTCTGTGAACGTTTGTCGAAATTGATTTTTTCGGCGATCATTTGCCGAAATTCGCGATATTTTATTTTCCCGAATTTTTAAAATTTTCGGAACCGGATGCCTTAAATTTTCGGAAAATTCAGAACAGAATCATCCCTGAAAAGACACGAATTTGATCAAATATTCGCGTAAATAATCGAGAATTTAAACAAATGATTGCACAAAAAATCAAGGATTTCGTAAGTTGGTTTTGAAAAGAAAATCACGAATTTCGATAAACTATCGTGGGAAAGAATCGCGAATTTCGTCAAATGATATCTGAAACAAACAGCGAATACCATCAATCGATCACAGAAAATATATATATCGCGAATTTCGACAAGTGGTGGCGGAAAAAAAATCAATTTCGTCAATCTGTAGTAGAAAAATCTGCAAAATTTGGCAAAGGATCGCGGAAAAAATCGCAAAATCTCCTTCAACGATAGTGTAAAAAGATCTTGGAAATAAATAGTTATTTTCGTCAATGGTTTAGGGGGGGGGGGGGGGGGGGAAATCCCGAATTTTGGAATTCGTCGTGGAAAAAATCGCGAATCTCTTCAAACAACCGTTGAAAAAGTGCGTTTGGGAAGATGACTTTGCAGTCGTTTTGAAGAAAAAGACCGAATATTTTCAGTAAAAATAGTCGCTGAATCCGAAAAAAGTCGCCTACTGCTTTCTTGAAATAGTCACTTTTTAAAAGTTTTCGCCCTAAAATAGTCGCCATAGCCGCCGGATGCTGAAAATAGTCGCTAGGTATAGCATTTTAGTAGCAAGTGGCAGCCCTGCAATTGCATGTTAAGAAAAATTGGAATTTTTGAGAAATTGAGTCGGGCCGGACCAGGCCTGAATTAATTGATTTTTTTTATGGGCCGAGCTTGTTTTCACTGATTTTTTTACGAACCGGGCCTGACCATAAACTGTGAAAATGTAAACGGGCCGGGCTCGGGTGGAACTTTTAATTTTCACGCCGGCCTGGAAACTGTGGCCCATGCAGACCTCTAGTGTTCCCCCCAGGGCCGTGCAAAGAGGGGGCTAAAGGAGCGGTCGCCCCAGGCGCAAAATTTATGCTGTGAACCACGGTTTTATTTGTTTATTTATTCAGTTTTTGTCCGCCGATCATTTTCAGGGGAATTTCTTTTTTCTTTCTTGATCCTTTTTTTTCCTGTCGCAAAACATCATGAACTCTCTAACAAATAATTGCAATTTTCTCTTATGTTATTTAGTTGGTCTGAATTTCCAAATTAAAATTAAACATTTTAAAGTTCCAAAAAAACGCGAAATATTTATTCATATTATAAATATTATAGAATTTATTTATGTTTCTGCACTTTATCAATTTTATTATACCCATTACAAAGAGAAAGATTTTTTTTATTGGGTGGGGGGGGGGGGGGCGCAAAATTGAAAATTCGTTAAGGGCGCACTTCTCACGACTTTGGTGCCCCCCCCAAAATTTCTGGTCACGCTACGCCTATGAACACAAGTATATATTAAAACGTTTAATTATTTTAGCTTTGTTTAAAACCTGTAATTAAAAATAACAGACAACTATATGCATCATAAAACATTGTGTTTCTTGCAAATTCTTTTGGCGCCATCTACCAGCAGTTAATATAAACAAAGAAACTTTATGTACATAATCGTATATTATCAGATTTGATGCATTTCAAATAAAATTAATATTTCTTATCAATTTTCATTGGAATTGAAGCATAAAGAATGTATAATACAGTGGTAACAACATACTTTAATTATCTTGCAGATAAAATTATGAATTTTCACATAGTAAGTTTGTAGCGAAAAAAAGAAAGTAATTTACTTTCAAAAACGATGCAGATTAAAATCATTAAAAATTTGCTGTTAAGCGTATTACAGCAACAGAAAATTTCAAAATTAGTTTCTGAGTAGTAAAATAATTTGTAAGTCACAAAAATATATAGGAAAAAGAATAATATGTAAAAAAAAACTTCTGCTCAGTAATATGAATATGTAAAACACTAAAAAAGTGCTTCTCAGGCAAATTTACTGTACTATTTGTGCAACATGGCACTGTACAATATTTATAACACACGTTGCTACTCATTTTTACACAGAAAATTTAAAAACATATAAGAAATATGTCAAACACTTAAGTGAGCAACATAGAACGACGGTATTTAGATGGTGAATGACATCACAGCTGCTTTCGTCAGAGATGCAGCGTTTTCCCGCCAAAACAAAAACTGTAATTTTAAAATTAATTTAGTGAATTATTTAAGCTTCAAATATACATAAAAATGGTATCGATTTTCTTTATTTTTTGTGTTATTTAACACAAAAGTGAAAATGAAAATCGTGAAATTTCCCCATTGCTTTGCCCTGGCTGATAGCTTCTTACTTTTTGTAATGGAAGCTACCTAAAAGAGGGATACCTGAAAATATAGTATAATGTTTTTTTTTTCTAATGCATATGAGCTGTATTTATATAGGGGAGAGGGGGGCACATGTGAACAATTTTTACATTTTTGACTATTTCTCAAAATTGTTATGAGCTATTGAACCAAAAATTGATTTATATGAATATTTAGAATTTGTTTGTTCTTTTGGTGAAACTTTTGGATGCATTTATCAAGAATTTCTAACTTATATCATCATTCTAAAAATTGTCTAAATTTGTTCACATGTGCCCCGATGGAGGGGTAGTTATGAACATAGCTGGGGTATATGTGAACACATGCGTAAATAAGACAAAAATAATTTTTTGTGAGTAAAAACTGTGATAGAAACTAATTAGATGCCCTTTTTCTAGTTGTGTGAATAAATCAATAAATGTTTCAACATAGATACAAGAAATTATTCGTAAAATTGTACACTAATATGCCTACTCTTTTTCAGTCACTTTTAATTGTTATCTAACTTCCAGTAAATTAAAACTGTAAAGCAATCCTAAAAACATTTAATATATAGCACAATGTTTGACAAGGGTAATTAAATTTTAAACTAAAAAAAAAAATGCATTCACAGACTTAAAAAATACACATGTGAACTGTTCACATCTGCCCCCATATGTTCTGTTCAGAAGTGCCCCATCTACCAACTTCAGCCTAACTTATAAAAAAATATATATTTTTAATTGAAATAACGAAACAAAACTTTTTGTAAACTTACCTAATTAATGCCACTATAGAAATGCAATGCTGATATTCTTCTTTTAAAAATGTCTTGAATGAATTTTTACTTCAATAACTTACACTTTTTTACTTCACACCTTCTAAAACAAACAAATTGCAACTACCAGAAATCAAAATGACCCATTGTTCTGAAAATTCAGCCAAAAGAGGGTACCAGTACTACAATCAATTGGTAATTTTTTTAATTTTTTTATTTCAAATTAACTGAGTGAAATATGTATTGTTCACATGTGCCCCCCTCTCCCCTATATGAGGTACTCTCACAAAATTTTAACTTTCAGGAATAAAAATCTGGTGAAATTAAACTTAATAAAATAACACTTTAAACGCATAGACAAATGCCTTAATGATTTAAAATAAAGTAAAAATGGTCAGCTGTGACAATTTTTTTATTTAACTGAGGTTTAAGTTAAACTTGAGAGTTTAATTTTCTTTACCATTTTACCTCTCTAACTTTTTATTTTCTTCTACATTTTTACTTATAATGAATTGCATAGTACCCACAGAACATTCAAATAAGAAATAATAACAATGTAGTATTTTTAGTACAAAATTTTGATATAACATTGTCTTAAAGGGATGTTAAAAAAGGGAAAGTAAGGGAAAAAAAGAGACGGTAAGGGAAAAAAGGGACGGTAAGGAAAATTACCACCTATTTTTAGACAAATCATGTTAAGACTAAGTGAAAGCCACAATGTTCATTGATTTTTAGCAACAGTTATTTACATTGGATTAAATTTTTAAAAAACTTTAATTTACCTCAAAAAATGCAGGAATAAACCTTGGGGACGGTAAGACTACCAACAAAGCCATGAAGCTTGAAATTGATACTTAAATTCTGAAGTAAATTTCCTGTCCAAGAATTTTAGCCATTCTTTCTCTAGAATACTTCTGCATCAGAAAAAATTTGAAAAACATTCTGTGGCTGCATCTGAAGCGATTTTCTGTATAATTTTAGCAAGAGGGACGGCCCAGAAGCAGAATTTTCTGCGTCAGTCTGCAGCAAACAAAAATTTATCTGCGACCCAATAAGCCTACTATCATAAGAAATAACAGAAACACTTAAAGTAAGCAAAATTTCCATTTATAAAGAATATATATAATATAAGGATACAACAAATACCATAAATCTAGAGACTTAAAGCAAATTTCAGCTATTTTTTAAGCCCAGCATTTATTTTTAAGTTGGTGGATTAATCTGCAAGGTTTAAAATAATCTGCAGCGCACGCTTCCGTGCTGCACTGTTTCTGCTACTGGGAGGGACGGTACCTAAGGAATCTAAAATCCAGGGACTGAATTTAAGAAATAATAACTAACATAAAAATGTGTGCAGGTTAATTTTTTGCTACATAAACAATAGTCCCAGTTTCGGAAAAAAATTACATTGAATTACTTTTATTGAAACAATTTTATACAGACAGCTCCAAACTTAAAAATGAGCACAAGGGACAAGGGACTGTAAGGAATTTCGTGATATATTTAGGCCCCCAACATTGTCTTAAACTTACTTATCTCGTTAATATTATTATACAGTCATGCAATAGGATGTTCCCCAGTATATGAAATTTAAAAAACACACAAGAATATGTACTAAAATAAAAATTATTATTCAGTGACTTAAAAGTCAAAATTACGTGAGAACGCCTCATATATTTTAACTTTTAAAACAACGAAAACAGCAACAGGTGGATTAATCAACTGATTTTTTAGGTTTGAATGTGTTTTCTATTTTACAGTAAAGACTTGAAGATATCATTTAACTGCCTGATATTTATTGTACTGCATGAATAAATTTGAGAATTTCATAAAATTATACATTCGAGCATAGTACCAACAATCTGAATTATGTTTAATATAACACTTAATATCCATTAAAGATATTTAATAATTCAATACACGTTTGTTTATATCACTGTATACAATATGCATTTGTTTAAACAAGAGATTATGAAATGCTAAAAATCAACTTTTCTGGGATAAATACTGAAAATTACAAAATGATAAAAATTAACTTTTCTATGCGTAGCTGCTGCAAAGTGAATTATTACCCTGGATTACATGCACAAGGTGTGACATACTCAGGGTAGGTAGTTATTACATTTATCACCACTAATTTTTGAAAAGTATAATCTTTAAATTATTTTATTGCAGAATTTGTAATGCAGGTTTGCCAATGATTAAATAACATGATGATTTTTGTTTAAATTTGTTGATGGCAAGGTATATATCGTACATATCATGGTTATGCGTAAGCATTCCCGCGTTAAATCAGTATAATCTAAAGAAGATGCTATGACATTTTCAATGGAAATTACTGAAAGCTTAGATAGTCTTTCTTGTGACATATTTTATCTGAAATATGATCTAATTAGTTTAAGCTTGTTAAATGCAACACTGACATAATGCAACACATACAGATAAAGTATAAAAAAATTGTAAAGCTGTTGCAAAAGAGCCATATACTCCTAAGCCCATTGAGCAAATGTACTCTAGTAAATCTTTTGATGTATAATAACCAAGTATCTCACTATTTTTTAGAGCTCTTTTCAATAATATTATGATATCCTTCAAGTCATTGAATAATTCTGCACTGTTTATATCACACAGATATTTTTTGGCGAGAAAGTGAGCATATTGCATCGCTCATTTTATTTTAAAGATTTTTAAAATCATCAAATTCTTCTAAAGATCACACACTGTTACAACATTAAAAAAGGCCAAGAGAATAATTTTGATTTTTCTTATTTCCACAGCCATCTATACTGGCCCTATTAGAAAAATTGACAAGCCCTGCTTTGTTTTTTATACTTTTTAATAGGGGAAAAATTATGGGTAGGTTGCCCACATTTTATTATATGGCTTTTCTTGATTTCAATACAATGGAAAAATAGAATTTCTAATAAAGAAGAAATAATATCTTACTGTTCCTCCAGCTAAATCCATTTTGCACTGCTTCACAGAAGCCCCATTACACGAAAAAATATATACAGTACAAGATCTTATAACACAATTCTATATAACGCAATTCTCCATAAAACGCACTTCTCGGATGTAAACAATGAATTTTGCAGTTAAGAAGCAACTAGAAGTTATAGTTAGTTAAGAAGCATTTCCAATATAAAAAATTGCTACTTTTTAGAACTAACTCTGATACATTAGCTCAACTTTCTATCCTTAATTCAGAACTTTTTAATGAAAAAATTGCTATTATTATAATAAACATTTCTGAAAATGAGTAATATAATGCATGATTTGATACAGGTATATTTGGATTGGACCATGTTTCTAAAGTAAATTTAACATAGTGTGGAATAATCTATATTATTCAAAAATTTATTAACTCCTGGTAACAAGGAATGCAGTATAAGGATATTCTAATGTACTTTGAATTATTTCGGATATGTTTAGTCAGTTTACAAAGTAAATTTAATGATGTGTGAAATGTGATCCATATAATGCAAGATTCTATATAATGCACAACCTTATGTTTTTAGGCTTGCATTATAAAGATCTTCTACTATATATAAATGGAAATGGAATCAGGTGTCTGCTTAGGAAAAATCTGGGTCATTTAAAGGACCCTTCACAAACCTTTTCCCTTAAAACAGGACCCTACACAAAAATGTTCACCTTAAAACAGGACCTTTTACAAAACTTTTTGTCTTAAATAGTGACTTGTAAAACTTTTCCATCTCCAAACTAAATTTTTCTCAAATTTAATTATTTTTCAATAAAATCTATCTTTACAAAACAGCTGAAGTTGCCAGATAGCCTACTTCGTTTTTTACACATACAGAGCCTTTAAAAATAGATAAACAGGAACCTGCATACAAAGATAACTTCAAATTCACAAAATTATGACTTAGGTTTTTCACAAATAGAAAAAAATTTTCACAATTTAACAATAACAGAACTCTTACAAAAATCCGTACAGAATGCGGGCAGTGGTAAAAACACAAAAATAAGTGTGAAAATCAATAGAGAAATTAAGAAATGTTCTTTTGATATCAGAAATGTGATGCCAGCAGGTCCCTTTATTTTATAAGTTAGAGACTAGAAAGTGGGAATCCTCCATCTACAATTGGCACTAATGGATCTCTCCAACTCGCCCCTTTCATTTGACACATTTCTTCAAAGCATCCACACTCACACAGAAAAAAAGTAAAAAAATTGTTATTTATTGTCAAAATATACAAGATAATTTGGTTTAAACCCCCTCTGAAATTGGCACCCACTATTTATGGGGGGGGGGGGGGGAATGAGACACTTTTTACAAAAATAAGAAAATCTACTTTGTTTAGCACAAAAACAAAAAATTTCAATTTATAAAATACAAACTGAAACACTTTCTATTGTCCTTGAACAATACAGAAACATAATTTGCAGAAACAATTTTATAATTAAAGAAATTGTAAGTTTAAAATGTGTCCCATACCTCCCCTCTAACAAGGAGGTATCGGGCAGCTATAAAACAAAGTATGATAAGGCACAAATAGTAGAGTGTTGGCTACATACACTGTCTAACAAAGATTGTAAGTTGATAATGTTTGTGCCACAATATCGAATTCCAGTATCTTCATCAGGAAAATTCAGGATTGTCAGTCACGGATGACATTAAAATATCATCAGTTCTATTTATTTACATTTTGAAGTAGATGAATATATAATCAATGTTATAATTAATGTATATTACCCTCTAAAAACATTTGCTTATTAGCAATTTACATTCGTCTTATCAAAAAGAAGGAATTGGACGTAACACATTCCTCCCCACTAACTTTTTTTATGGTAAACTTCTTGTATAAACAAAAATGCTACTTTTAGGCATAATTTAAATTATGGATAATATACAGCATAATGTTCCATAAATAAGGAAACTATAACATCTACGCATAAACAATTAATATGCAGAAAGCATAAAAAGTATATGAAACAAATTTACTTTCGATTCTTAAAAAAATATGTTTCATTATACAATTGCAAGCTTATGCAGATCAGCAACTTTTTTCAACTGAAGATCAGACTACCATTGCTTCATCTAGTATGTGATTGATGAAATGTTTAGAATCAGGGCCGGCCCAAGGACATTGTGGCAGCCGTGCAAGCACACATCGGGGCGCCCCCGCCCCCATACACACAAGAAAAATTGCTTGACTTGTGGTCTTAATTTTTTCAAATATTCGTACTTTTTATACATACTATTACTAATTATTTAAGATATTAATTTAAAGTGTTTCAAAAACAGAGAAATTTGATCCCATCTTTGAGTTTGTATTTGGTAAATTGTAAAATCAGGGAAATTTCAGTTTTAGAGTAATTATCAGTCTTAATTACGATACAAAAGTAAAACACAAGGCCTCAGCACATGGTATTGGACGAAAATAACAACAAGTTAATTAATTAAAAAAAAAACTTTTTTAGAAGAATATTGCATGGAATACTACAAAATAAAGAAGCAGAACTACTAGTAAATAGCAACTATGAAAGATGAAAACTACAATCTTGCCACGTTATTTAATACATAAAGAGTACGAATAAATTTCATATTTAAATATCGATTTTCGTAAAGGGCTCACTTTTCATGGTGAAAACTTTCGAAAGAATGGAAAACCCAGTTTTCTCTTCAACTAATTCCGGAAACATAAATATTCTTATTCTTTCTTTTCATTTTTTGAATAGTTCTCAATCTCTGGGATGATATTTACCAGAAAGGGGGGGGGGGACTAAAATTTATTTTTTAAGTAACCTAAATTAATTAAACACTAAAAAAAAACTATGATTGATAATAAGAGTTGTATTTATAATAATAAGGAATACGATTAACAAAAAATGCCCCCCCCCCCCCAAAAAAAAGGGTTTCCTGGATTTCGTTCTACCGGTGCCCACGCTAGAATTAAACAAACCATCCCAAAGAAAGTTTTTAAGCACTAGGGGGCTCGGCCCCCTACGAGCTACGCTCGCCAACCCCCGTCCAGACACCGCAGACTCTAAATGCACGCTAATGTGATCGGCTTTAAAAAGATTTCGAAAGATTGAATTATAATTTAAAAAACAGTGGCGATCTCCCTATAAACCGATTTCTATTCATTTCTCTTTGATTGGGGAAATTTTAACGCCAAATCCGCTGCGGTACTACTTGATTATCCCGTCGACTAATTTCACCAAATTATATAAATCGCCAAACCACTCGCCAAATTATACAAATTGACATAATTTTTATTTTAAATAACGAAAGAACAAATAAATTAGTACAACATTAATAAAAATACAAATAAAACGTCGAAATAAAAATAACTTGATGACGTAGACACGTGTAACAACATTTCAAAATAAGCTAGTATAAAATGAATTAAGTAAACAGAATCTTTGTCTCCCGGTATTTTTTAACAAAGCGAAAAGAAAGTTCTTTTAAATGAGACATTTTAAATTAATCGTTTTTAATCTGACGTAATTTTGACCAAATTATTCTTTCTCTTTTTAATATTCACGTGAAAATGCTTGTGTTAGAAATGAAATATTATTTGCGCTTTCCTAAGAAAAATAGTTGAAAAGTATCCGCTCAAAATATCAAATAAATGTCTAGCGCAATTTCTAAATTTAAACCGTTTTGCAATATTATTTTGTGTTCGTTTCATGTAATAACTGTAATGTGACGTAAATATGATGTAATTTCTCCTATTTAAGACTTCTAATGCATGTTAATAAATTTATTATTTTACAAATTCCTTTCTCTCTTAAAATTCACGTGTAATTATAGTTTTATGACGTAATTTTTAATAAGTTCCTGCTTTTTGTACATAATTATTTAATTCTAATTCCAATGTTTTTTTTCTGTTTATAATAGTCACGTGTAAATAAATTTTTAATTTATTACACGTATAAATATTTTTTTTTGAACCAAACATTATTGTTTCCGCTGTTTATACAGTTGGCAACAGTTTAAATTAATATCACTTTCTAAAATCTGTAAAAAATATCTCAAGAAATGCTGAAAATTTGAATTTAAAATAGAAATAAAACCTCAAAAAATGAGTCAAAATAAAAAAATTAATGCAATCTGCACTCCGGCAAATTCTAACGCATAAAATGATCTAAAAATGATTACACTGCTATGTATAGTTTTTGCTGCTATAAAACTTTTTTAGTGAAACGATTTTGTCCAACTTTAGCATTAAATATCTCTTAAAATAATTCTTCGATTTGAAAACTGTCTGCATCAGCGTGTTTATCAAACATTTCTGTATAAAACCACCGATTTTCATATTTTTGTATGCATTATTTTTCTTAATATTAACGAAGAAAGACCTCCGGTCACAAAAAATTCAAAACCGGTGGCGGTGAAAGCGGTTGTTACTTTTTTTTAGAATAGAGAGATTCCGAATTTACGTTTTAGCGCTGCACTGAAATTGGATAAAGAAAGTGTCATTATAAAATAGGTGCAGGACATCATAAAAGAAATCAACATATCGGGCACTAAAGGGAAAAAAAGTTATTTAACGATAAAGGTATTAAATGAAAGATTTTTTCAAGACAATTACCAAATAAAATTTATATACAGATAAATTATTAAAAAAGAAAATAGGCTCCACTTTCACAATTCTGCATTGTCAAGCTTATGTTGATTTATTCATCGAGCCCTTTGCTCCTGTTAATGAGAAATCAATGTAAAGGAATCTTACTATCAACTTCTGTTTAGTAGATTTACAAATAATAAAGTGCATGTCATGGGCCGCGCTGGTGGGAGGGCGCACGGAAAGGCCTTTGCTCCACCTTTTTGAAAAAAATTCGTTATCGTAGATAATTTAAAAAGAAAGAGGGGGGGGTGAAATTTACTTTTTTCGCTTTATTTTAAATGATAAATTACTAAGAGAAAAATTGGGTATAAGTCTGTATATATAATAAAAAGGCTTAGAACAATATTATTCTAAAGAAACCTTACCCCTAAGCAGATTTCGTTCTTCCAGGGGCCGCTGCGCTGAAACTCCCCGATCGCGAAATCCCATGTTAACATATGGGAAAACTTTAAAGCGCAATTACTCATTACATAATATAATTATTAGAATACCGTTTACACCATCAGAAAGTGGACATCAGATGCCAATGATGTGCCTTTATAAAAATTGTCTACGTAAATTTTAAGTATTTTTAAGAAAATGATAAAATTTAATCAAATGGAAATTTGAAAGTTTATAGGGATTTTTTATCTACTTAAAATTTACGGAGATAATTTAAAAAAATGCACATCATCCGAAGCTGGCGTCTACTTTTTGATGGTGAAAACGGTATTTTAATAATTATATTAGGTAATGAGTAATCGCGCTTCAAAGTTTTCCCATAGGCTAACATGGAATTTCGCAATCGGGGAGTTTCAGTGCAGCGGAACCTTAAGGTGCAAATTATTTCATAAAATAATGAAGAATCTCTGTAATATTGAATAGTTCTCATTCGGTTTAGACAAATTTTGACTCGGTATCAAATACCTGATTCCTAAAAAGTCTTTTTTTTTTTTTTTTTTCATTTTACTTAAATTTCCAGCAATTTTCATTTTTAAATTAACAATATTTGCTTAAAAGTTCAGTTATTTTAATTTCAGTATTACGAAATATTTATTTTGTAAAGGGCCAAAGACTATATTCCATTAATAAATAATCCTTAATGATGAATGAAACAGGCATCATTATAACGCAATTATACATTTTTATGACGTTATTTTTTACTGGCTTTCCGCTCAGTGTTCCTTTCAGACCACGTTTCGGAAAACTGGGGAAATACAAAAATTCAAACAATATGGCATGAGCGCCGGCTGAACGAAATCTCTGAAGTGGGAAGATTTTGGAACAATTGTGTGCCTGTAGCAAAAATAAATATTTTAATCCCTTTCCGTCAACTGAGCTCCGACCGGCCCCCTCCTCTCCGTTTAAGATTATAAATATTGGAATAATTAAACACTAAAAGAATTGTACTGTTGCTCGAAAATTTTCCCAAGTAGGGTTAGGGGGGATCATGCGCCGGAGAGGCACAACCTTCCACGAAGAAACACTAGTTCCGATCAAAACCATTATTGCAAGGGCAAAAGAGGCAGCTGCCCAAGCTCTCAGCTCTAAAATACCCAGCCCTCATCCCAAACACCAAAATCGTTTTCTTAATAAGTAGAAATTGTGGCTAAAAGCATGTTATAGGGATATGATCTGAATCTTTGCCTCACGCACCAGGGCGTCATATAGGCCCTTGTTTTGCCGCTCTGAGTTTAGGGCGCAGCAACGTCCTTCGTAATTTCAAGAACTGACAATTTTGAAATACTACAAGCATGCTTTGTAACTTTAAATATTCTACATACCATGTTTCACATTCTTATGAAAATTACTCATTCAAGCGAATCAAGCTACTTGAAAAATGTTTGGTTTGATTCATTTTTACCTTCAATTTACAGCAGTTTAATAAACTAATTAGTGAACGACCGAATTGTATTGTTTCGATACTGCGGTCATTTTAATAAGAATTATTTACCTATATATTTTTGATTACACGCCCTTTTATTTCATTTTTCATTTTCGGCAAAATTTCTGGCACTAACGCTATTGACTATTTGCAGAAGATGAGCTCACATCGAGAAGACACTGCTACAAGAAAAACTTTTTCAACGACGCCTGTTTTTTATTTTAAAATTTCTGCTCCTTTGAGCTCCTAACGATTTCTTTTTTCCGGTCATCTGGAGGGCAGTCTCAGATTCCCTGTGGGATAAGAGGACTCTAGAAAAATGCTCTTAAATAGCCGGAAGTGACATAATTCACCATGAATCTGTCAAAGATCGAAATTAATTAGCATCCCTTTAACGGAAGCAGATTTGAATCGGATTATTCCTGGGGTTCGTGATTCTGTTTCTTTTCTCAGTTCTTTTTTCATTTAGATAAAGAACAGAAGCCGATGTCTGCATGCGAAAATTCGGGGACCTTGAATTCTTTTTTAAACAGAACGAAGAATCCTTTATCAAGCTGGCCCCAGCCTAGCTATAGAAAATGTAAAAGATAATAAAAACGCAGAATATAAAATAATTTTATCGGTGCTCTTGTAGGCGCCCTTTCATCTGTTTGGCGCCCCTCCGGCTCGGCGCCCCGTGCGCTGGCACACTTCGCACACGCCTTGGGCCGGCTCTGTTTAGAATGATACCATAAAGAGAAAAACTTTGTGTCCCATTCCACCCCACTCTCCCCTAATCATTTTGTGCCTCCTTTCAGATAAGTAATCATCTAAGATTCAAAGTGTGTTGAACCA
The DNA here is from genome assembly GCA_963932465.1 of Maratus speciosus. Lineage (NCBI taxonomy): Eukaryota > Metazoa > Arthropoda > Arachnida > Araneae > Salticidae > Maratus > Maratus speciosus. The sequence continues at coordinate 134,142,173 of OZ010796.1, read as the reverse complement.
TCCCTATTAATATTAACAGAAGCTTTTTCTTTCTTCATTAATTGGACATAACAAAATATTTTAAACGTTTACACACACACACACACACACACACACACACACACACAAAAAAAAAAAAGTCAACAACTTTTATTTATTGTCAATGTATGTCTGATTAATTTCAGATAAAACCTCTTTCAATTTGGCAAAACTTAGCAGTGGTGCCCAGGGCCGCCGAGCCTCGCCTAGTTATGCTACTGTTCCTGTCCATTTAAATTTATCTTTAAAAGTTTCTAAACTAATTATAAGTACAGCAAATGATTTGTTTTTCTACTATAAGAGCATGATAAAGCAGTTAAGTCGCAAGTGTTGGGACAGTTAACAGCTGCAGATGAACCAAGATCATTCATCTGTCAGTAAAAGAGATCCATAACATATTAATCACATTCTTATTCACAGAAACAGAAAGACACCGACATAACTGATCAACTGTAACTCTGCATGGTTCCCCGATTTTTCGCTTTCCAATCTCAATTCCATTGATTACTCTCGCTGGGTGGTTATTTATCTCTTGTGGCATCTTAGGAGATATTTTTAAAAAGTAGAAAAAAAAATAGATGACTTTTCTTCACAGCGGGAAAATGAAAACATAGTTATTTTCTACAATCATGTATTCCATAGGAATTCTGACAGATTTTAGAAATAAAAGTCTAAATTACCTGCAATGTGCCAGATAGATTTTTTTTTCTGCCAGATCTGGTGGAAAATCTGCCAAATTGGTAACATTAAGTAATGGAAAACAAATTTCAAAATTAAAAATTCCATTTTTGGGAAATTTTGTTATATTAAATAAATACACATTCGAATAAAGAGTTTCAGCAGTAACTCTAAAATCTGCACAGCTTGGGACCAAAGGTTTGGTGCATTATAGAATTTGTCAGAACACAGATTTATGTTATTTGTTTTGTATACATATATTATGTTTAGTCTGATTATAAACTAGCAGTATTTTGCATAAAAAAGAAAATATAGTGCAATAGTTAGTTATTTAAAATACGATTATTTGCAGTTTTCATGTCAATATTTAATTTTTAAATATTGATACAATGATAATTTCGTGATACAATGATGAGTTTTGATTTATTATGATTTTTTTTCCTGTATTTTTCAACTAGTTATTATCTCTGTTTAGGAAATAAAATACAAATGAAATCATTCACAGATGTACTGAATACAAGAACTTTACAAATAAATATTTTGAATGACTAATTCTTATCATATTCATTAATGCATAGATTCATACTATTATCGTTTTTTAATATTTGAATTTGGTTGATCGTTTCCTTAGCAAAAATTAATACACAATATGTCATGTGAACTACATCAAAATTTTAAAATACAATTAAGAACTTGCAAAAATTATAACTGATGAAATCACAACAACTAAAATTTCTGTATTTGATTAATCGTTGGTCTGTAACGTCATAGTTTAATTACCTATTATTAACTTTTTGAATCCGACAACACTAAATTTTATTTACAAATTTATTTATATGAATGGGTTATATTACAGTTTTGGTAATTTTTTTATTCGATTAGGTTAAAAATTAAACTTTTCTAAGCATTTTAAAACTGTAGATAAATTATCGTGAACGTTTAATTTTCGTTTTTTAAACTGAAAAATCATATTTTACTTACAAACTTATGTGTTACTCCATATACCTACACACGAAATAAAATGGTTAAGCCTAATACAGTGGACGATCTTTATAACGCAAACCTAAAAACGCAAGGTTGAACGTTATATAGATCACATCATTAAATTCATTGTAAAATATGTCTGCAACATCAAAATACATTAGAATATCTTTAAACTGCATTCCTTGTTACTAAGAGTTATATTATGCAAAAATTTATAATTTGGATAGGTCAGACATTGTTAAATGTACTTCATAAACATGATCCAAATATAACTGACATAACCACCCCTTATATTAGACATTTTCAAAAATGTTTATTGTAAGAATAGCACTTTTTTCAGTAAAAGGCCTTAAATTAGAAGATAAAGTTGAACTAATGTATCAAATTTATTCCTCTGGAGAGTAGCAATATTTTACAATGGGAAAATGCAGGCGCTTTTTAACGGCAAAAATCATTGTTTATATCTGAGATATTGTGAGAGTATTAAATGTCTACATGTTACTAAATATATATTTAATGCCCTATTGAATATATCTGCTCAATGATAAATCTACCAAAAAAAAATCGGGCGTGGCCCATGCGCACCATATGTTTAGACCAGTGTTAACGTATAGATATCTTGGTTGATATTATCTAAAAGTAAAATAATATAATTGATGTATCAACCAAGATAGTTTTTTGTATGTGTTAAGTCAAATAGTGTTTCTATATTTATTGTTTTTTACCGCTACTGTTAATCCTAAAGGACCAGTAACAGTTACCTTGATTCAAAGAATGTTTTGTCGTTTTGGAGGGCGAAACTCCGCAGGAGTCGTCTTTTATAGATATTTTTGTTTGGTTGGTTGATTGGCGAATTGTGCAGTATGTTAGGTTATTAGCGCCCTCTATATTCGTTTCAACGGCTGTGTTCAAGATGTGCGCGGGAGCTCAGGAGGCAGGAACATGTAGTGGGTCTTTATCGTGGATGGAATAAACATTCAGCGCGTTCAGGAACAGATAATGGATTTCATTAATTATAGTGCTAATTATAAAGATAATCTGTTGCAAGTGCAAAGTGAGCTAGACGGTTGAATAGATAGAGCACTGAACTCTAGACAAGGAGTTTTGGCGAGGGGTCTCTCAATGGGGTGTAATCTCGTACAACCGACCCTGTAATCAGTGAAATCATACAGTAATCATGTCTTAATCATGCGTAATCATGTCATCACATGTAATCAGTGGTAATCAAAGAAATCTTGATGCAATCACATGTAATCAATTGTAATCGATATAATCATAGTATAATCAAGTATAATCTCAAATTAAAATTCTCGAGAAAAATCTATTTTTTCAACATTCTGTCTTCTGTCTAGACTCTAGACAGAAGTTGGGGAAGGCAGAAGCAGAAATGCCAGAAAGGCAAGCTCGCAGATGAAGAACGAGCTCGGGAAAGAGAGATAAGCCAGATAAGATAGCAGTCTGAGGGGGTGGGGGGGGGATTAAGAGTTTGTGTTTGCTTTTATTCAAAGAGCGTTTAGCGGGCGGCATGGGCCCGGATCTGGCCCATACCCTGCCCAGCGTACAGGGCCTGATTACCGCACAGGCCAACTAGGCCGTGGGCTTGGACCCGCTGCTGTTAAGGGCCCCAAATTGAATAAAATGATTTAGAAAAATAATTCTTAAAAATGAAGTTTCCGCAATTATTTTCTCAAAAACCAAAATATATTTTGGTTAACTTTGCAACCGTATCGTATATCTAATAATACCCCCCCCCCCCCAAAAAAAAAAAATATAGCAACTATTTTGGTGCGACGGGGCCCCGAAAAGGTGCTGGGCCTTGGGCCCCAAACAATCTTAATCGCTAGGGCCGAAACTAGGGGGGGGAGGCAGAGGGGGCATGTGCCCCGGGCGCCAGAACGAAGGGGCGCCAAATGAAGGATTATACCTTTGGAATAGATCATTTTCTTCTGATGGACTGATGTCTTCTATTATTAGGAAACCGCCATTATAAATGAAGTGTTAGGTGAAGATGAAAGAGCAGTCTTAAAAAGTTAGAACTCTGATTTTCTGGTCAAAATGGGAAGAAAAAATAAATGGCCATAATTTTTTTTTTTCAAAAAAAAATTATGGCCATTTTTTTTCTTGCCATTCTGACCAGAAAATCAGAGTTCTAACTTTTTACGACTGCTCTTTCATCTTCACCTAACACTTCATTTATAATGGCGGTTTCATAATAATAGAAGACATCAGTCCATCAGAAGAAAATAACTCGGTGAAAGCGGAAACTCGGTTAAGCGGGACTCGGATAATCGGAACGCTAGTGTATAAGCAAACACTGTAAATAGCCGGTAATACATGCGAATTATTTTATGTGAACGAACTATAATTGCAAAAAACGTCACACTCAATTTACGTAGTTCAGTATTACATATTTTATGATTGCATATTTTAAATTTTAAAATAAGTCGGCCATTAGAAAATTAGTAAAATTCTCTTTGTAAATATACTTTGAGGAAGAAAGGGGAGGGGGGGGGCGCCAAAATTCATTTTTGCCCCGGGCGCAAAAAAGGCTACTTTCGGCCCTGTATAATCGGGCTCTGCCGGCGTAATGGAAAGCTCTGCCAGCCAGCGTAAGGGAAACTTTCAAACGGGCCGGCCCGGCAGAATTAGGACATATTTTTAACGGGCAGGCTGGGCTAAAAAAAAAAAAAAGAAAAAAGAAAAAAAGAAAAAGAAAATCAGCGGGCTGTCCAACCCGATTTAAAAATTTAAACGAAACCGATAAAATATGAACAATTTTTAATGGATATGACCAGTGTTGGGCAGAATCTGATGGAAAAGTAATGAAACTATATAGATTAAAATACATTATAATCACCTCACAATGCAATTGATAAACATGCAGCGCACTGAAAAGTAATTTCAATTAAGCTTTTGAATTGTATAATCCGATAATCGTGTAATGGATTACAAATCAATTCTTATTTAACCTTTTAAATTTTAATTAAATTAATTTGTAATCGATTACGCGATGATTTCGATTACGTTTTTAATTGAATAATCCAGTTAACGTGTAATGGATTGTAGGTCAATTCTAATTATATATTTCTTAAATATAACTTAGATTACATTCTAATATATTACAAGTTAATATCGACTGAGTGTGTTTAAAATACGAGGAAGGTGAGGGTGAACGCAAGCAAATTTTTAAATCTGATATATATTATTTAAAACGTATAAAAAAATTAAAGAAGTGAGGGAGGGAATTCCGAGGGAATTTTAATTGTCACCCGGGGGGGGGGGGCAATTTTTTAACTTTTTCCGGGTAGATGTTTCGGGATAGTAGTTTCCTAGGGTAGGGCAGAGGGGGCATTTGCCCCAGGCCCCAGAACGAAAGGCGAAGAGGGCGTCAAATGGCAATTTTGTTTGTCGTTTGATACAATATATATATATATATATATATATGGAATTTAGATAACATTGTTTTGCAGCAATTCTTTAATATCTAAATACAGTAAAACCTCCGAATAACGAACAACTCGGGATCATTGAATAAAGCAGGGAATTAAGTAGAGGAGAAAAATCGAAAAATATGTAAGCAAATTATCTTCAGGGTAATGGTATATATAAGCTCCAAAATACAAACTAAATTACGAGCATGCACGTAGCCGGGGTGGGTGTGCCCTGGGTGCCGGGTCATCCCCTCGTTCGCACATACACATAAGCAGAATTGTATTTTAAAAACGAAATCTGAAAAAAAGGAACAAGAATAAAGAAAAAATTAGGAGAAAACAAATAAAAGCAGAATCAGTTTAATTAGTTCATCAAGTTGGTTAAATTCATAAAACTAAAAACATCAGTTGAAAAATATTATGGCAAAATAAAACCTTTTGAGAATTGCAGTATTTACTGCAATTTGTTTTTGTTACGGTAGGCCAAAAAGTTGCATTTAAAATACCACTATAACCTCTTCGGTCTGAGTCCCCATACGGGGACCTCTGTTATTTTCCTTATAAAAATTAAATGTCCGATTTTTGTACATTTTCACATCACTTCTTAATAGCTGAATGTTTTTTGCGTTCAAAGCAAACGAATAACTGGCAACTTCAAAGCTGATTCTCACATAAAATAAATGTTATTTTCATATAAGTTTGCAAAATTCCTAAAAATGCCCACAAGACAGTATGACCAAGAAAGTGAGAAATTTTCATAAGTATTTAACTTAAATCTTTTTCAATAAAAATTTTTGAGGATTTGTAGATTATTTACTTGCTTAAAGCTTTTAAATATGTGATGATGTTAATTTATGTTAATGATTATTAAATTGATGTTTTTAAGGGGATTTGTAGTATCAGATCCATTTTTTTAACCTAAATTACTAAGCACCTAAAGGATCCATTTCAGAAAAGATATTTTTTCTGACATTTACGATGTCATTCTGTTTGGAAAAAACCAATGAATAAGCATTTGTATTATTATTTTAGCTTCGAAACTGAAGACGTTAAAATTAGAGATTTGCACGGGCCGATTTTCATTCACGGCACTTGGGCCGAGCCGGGTCTACTCTCCACTCTGTTCGGGCCGGGCCTAACTTAATTTTTCTGTACAGAGCCGGGCCTGGTTTAATTCCTAGTCTTTACGGCCCGAAATTTTCAGTCCTAGTTTTGAACTAGCCCGTATGAAAATCATTGTCTCAGCGTGGCCTGGTCCATTTAAAGGTCAATTAAATAAGGGCTGGCGCAAAAATTTTTGGAAAAAATGTATACATTTTTGAATCGCCATTATTCTACACTTAAACATTAAAATTTATTATTTTTAAAGAACAGTAGACTTCTACGCATATTAAAATATAGCTAAATTAAAATATAGTAAAATGTGCGAAAAGGAACCTGCCTATGATGGAACCCTGTTTAAAACTGAAAAAAGTGTTGATTCATGCAAAATTAATATACTAATAAGTAAGAAAAGAATATATAGTACATTTACACTTGCTAAGAAGGGAACTTGTCTATAATGCATTTTTTTTTTCTTTTCTATGCAATTCCGTCTTAGAAGATTTTACTGTACAGCATTTTTCAGATTTTTAACACTTCTATACATGGAATATGGATTAACAATATTAATGATAACTGAAGCATTTACATACAAGAAATAGAGATTCATTAAAAAAATAAATATCGCAGCCTGCGGCACTTCTATAAAAATGAAGATTATATGAAAAAACGATGAATGAAGATGACATGAAAAAAAAAAGATAAATATTTTTGGTCAGAAATTCTCGTACGAGACACATTTTTAACCAATTCGACGTAAAAATCAATGTTTTGTAGAAATCCACTGGGGCCGGGCCCGTGCCGATCTTTTAATTTTTTTTTCGGGTGGGCCGGGCCAATATTATTTTTTCTACGGGCCGGGCTGGCCCGTGCAGACCTCTAGTTAAAATGCTACCTTCTTTCTGGGAGTTTCTCTCTCTCTCTCTTTTTTTTTTTTTTTTTTTTTTTTTTTTTTTAAACAGCGTAGTTTCTATTTGCTTGTTTCTGCAATCCGAGGAGAAAGAAATATAAATTCTCGATGCGGGTGAAAACTTTTTTCTCTGCGCTTTTGTCTCGGCTTTCGTGGTCTAAAGCTTAGAAGGAATCAGAAAAATATGTCGCAAAAGAGAATGAAAATGGAAACATATAGTGCCTCAGCCTAGAGGTCTGCACGGGCCCGGGCTTGGGACCGGGACGGCGAAATGTGGGTGCACTTTCAAAACGGCCGGGCCGGCAGAATTAGGACAGTTTTTTCAACGGGCAGGCAAAAAAAATCATTGAGCCTGCCGGTCCGGGCCGATAAAAAAAATTTAGCGGGCCTATCGGCCCGATATAAAAATTTAAACGAAGCCGATAAAATATAAGCCATTGTCAATTAATGTGACTTTTGCGAGAATAAGTATAAATGTGCGTCACGAGCCGATGCTAATTTGACAACATCAATAAAGAAATGTAACATGTTTGGATTTATTATTAGTTTTGGTGGATCATTCGAGAACACAGCCATGCCGCTATAGGTCTCAAAGTCCCCCCTCCCCTTATAACTTCAAACATGTCCAGCATAGAGATTGGCATCGGGCAGCTTCACGGTATCTGAGTCAGGGCTTAATTTTTTCAGCAGACACGTGCCGGACCGAGATCAGGCAAGCCTTTTTTTTTGTATACAGCCGAGCCGTGCCGGAACTGGACCTGATTGTTCTCATGATGTGTAGGAAGGGCTGAAACTACCCTTTTTTGTACCCAGGGCAAACATGGATTTTGGCACCCCCCACCCCCCCTTCTTCCGTAAAGTATATTTACAAAGAGAATTTTTTCTAATTTTCTAATAGCCTACTTATTTTAAAATTTAAAATATATAAATCATAAAATATGTAATACTGAACTACGTAATCTACAATGACGGATCCATGGGGGAGGTCACGGGGGTCATGACCCCCTCTGAACACCAACAAAAATATTCTAAAGACAATTTTTAAAATGAAATATACAGTAGAGTCCCGATTATCCGAGTCCCGCTTAACCGAGTTATTTTCTTCTGATGGACTGATAGCTTCCATTATTATGAAACAGCGATTATAAATGAAGTGTTACGTGAAGATGAAAGAGCAGTCGTAAAAATAATGGCCATTTTTCCCCCATTCTGACCAGAAAATCAGAGTTCTAACTTTTTACGACTGCTCTTTCATTTTCACCTAACACTTCATTTATAATGGCTGTTTCATAATAATAGAAGCCATCAGTCCATCAGAAGAAAATGATCCATTCCAAAGGTATAATCCTTCATTTGGCGTCCCTTCGTTTTGGCGCCCGGGGCGCATACCCCTCTGCACTCCCCTTCTAGTTTCGGCCCTATGTGTAGGACAGGCAATATGTTTTGCAAAAATATTAATAGCGATAATAAACTCATATTAACGGAATCTTTGGAAATATACCTTAAGGTTGTTCTCAAATTCACTGCTCAATAATGCGAAACTTTCTGACCATTTTCTGACTATTTTTTAAGAATCGTGCCAGAACTGGACCGGATTGTTCTCAGGATGTGTAGGACAGGTAATATGTTTCGTAAAAATATTAATAGCGATAATAAACTTCTGTTAACGGAATCTTTGGAAATATACCTTAAGGTGGTTCTCTAATTCACCGCTCAACAATGCGAAACTTTCTGACCCATTTCCTGATTTTTTTTTTCCAGAACCGTGCCGGAACTGGACCTGGGTGTTCTCAGGATGTGTAGGGAAGGCAATATGTTTTGTAAAAATACTAATAGCGATAACAAACTTATGTTAACGTATTCTTTTGAAATCAGGGTCGAAACTAGGCGGGGGGAGGGGTGCAGAGAGGGCATGTGCCCTGGGCGCCAGGACGAAAGGCGAAGGGGGGCGCCAAGTGAAAATTTTGTTTGTCATTTCATACAAATATATATATATATATATGAAATACAAAGAAACTCGCAAGCTAATGTTAAACCTATGGGAGTGTTCTTTTCAAATTTGTGAAAGTGAAAGTATTTTTCTTTAAATATTTTGGGCGAATCTTGTAATAAATTTTGAGCAATATTTTAAACATGCTATTGACAATATTCATAATTCTAAAAAGTGTTTACTTGAAAATGAATTTTGCTAAGTAATTTTCTTTTGCATTTTCATATAGTTATTGATATCATTTTTCCTACCCTAACACTTTTCATGAAAAAGAATATCACTAATAATTTTCAATTCATTTTTCTTTCTCTTTCTATGCGCCCCCCCCCCCCCTCCACACACACACACACCCGCTAAAACAGGACCGAAACTAGTGCGAGAATGAAAGGCGAAGGGGGGTGGCGCAAAATGAAAATTCAGTATGTCGTTTCATACAAAATCACATGTCTGCATAAATTCATTTTATTTTTCAATTATTTGTCAATTTATCACTTTTTTTTTCCTTGTTGTTGTTGCCTACACAAAAAATCTTTTAGGGAAATTTGTTTTTTCCTACCTCGGATACTGTATTTCTCAATTTCCGGCGCTAAATATTGTTCCTTTATTCTCTTGACCATCCCGATTGTATTTTCCCCCGATTCCAGGATTTTCCAAAAAGTACCCCCAGCATATTGAGTCACTGTATGTACGACAAGCTTTAAAAGACAAGAAAAACATAATTGTCCAAATTCAACACTCCTATGCGTTTCCTAGAATTTAGATAATAAAGTCTTCTTTCACGACGGTTTCTGTTCTTCGATCGTAGATATAACAAACCATTGTTACAACAACAAAAAGTTCTTCCTTTCTTCCCATTCATCACTATAACAGGAATTTATAAAATGTGGATTACTAGATTGGAAATATTTATGCAATTAACCGGGGATTGTTATGCGATAAAACGAGTATATTTAACATTAACCTTATGGGGAGCGCTTTTGTTCCACGGCATTCTATGCATATAAGCGGGGTATGCAATTACCCGTTACCCGATTAAGTGGGGCCGACTGTATTACGAAAACTATGGCACCCAAGCACCATAGATAAAAGTATAAGAAACAGCAATTATAGTCATTTACAAGCATATGACTTATAAGTAAACACAAAATCATAAAGAAAACGGAATAAAAACAAAGTATAGACATATACAAAAATAACACATGACTTCTATGTAAACACAAAAATTAAAATAAAAACAAAATGAAAACAGTGTTTAAAGTTATTTACAAATACGAAAGGCTTAGGAATGAGGAAAATAATAAAGTTCAATAAAAGTTCACGAAGATAAACAGGCAGAAACACCGTAGAAAAAAAAAAAGATTCTTTAAAAGCGATATTTGATGAAAGAGTAGAGTTTATTAAATTCGTTGTATAGGATGCAGAGTTTTTTTATAATTTGATTTGGATAACAAAACGTTCTGAAGATTACAGTTCAATGTTCTATTGCGGACATCACAGGCTTTACTGCTACAAAGAAGGAATCGCAAAGGTCTGGATAAATGTTCCATTTTACATAGATTTTTATATTAGCGGGTATAAATTGTACAGTGTTAATTTCGTAAAACTTTAAATTTTTTCCATTTATGGCACGCTTCGTTACAGACATGTTCTAATGTCGTAGATTTAACTATAGTACGTTTATGCTCTCAAGCGGTTATTATCAGTGACGGATCCAAGGGGAAGGAGACGGTGGTCATGACCGCCCCCTCCCTCGTAAACAACAGAAAAATGCTAAAAGTTATTAAAAAATGAAATATATCTTAAATTCTTTCAATCCCCCTCCTCCGAAGTTTGTTCAACAATGCGAATCTCTCTGACTCTTTAAACCTCTACTCAAATCAAAGTTAGGTAATTTCTGATACATCCGTGAAAATATTTCTAATCTCAAGAAATTTGAAAGTGCACTTATTAGGAAACTATGTGATCGAAACTGTTTTCCATTTTTCAATAAAAGCGAAGAATCTTACCAAAAATTCCATAAAATTTGGCATTTTAAACTAAATTTCCGGACGCGAATGAAAATTGCTCTCTCATGATGACATTTCTGTGGCTCTCAAGTCCTAAAAATTGGCTTAAAATGCTAACTTGACAACATTTCTGAATCATTCTTCGCATTTATAAGAAAATGGGAAATGCTACGATTTTTTGGTATCTCAGTGAAATCTATCTATATATATATATATATTAACGAATACTACTGCAAATATTTTGTATTTAGGAATGAAAATGATTTCGCGAAAGTATCAGAGCCTTCAATATAAAAATTGATCATGAAGTGGTGTAACCCCCCCTCCCCCACCCAAAAAAAAGAGCCATAACCCCCTCTAAATTGAGTGCTGGATCCACCCTTGGTTATTATAGAGTGGATAAATTTTAGAGAATACATGTGAAAACGTCTATAATGGAATCCTGTATTAAACGGGAAAAAATAATGGTTCCGGCGAAAGAAACACTTTAAAATTATGCCTGCTAAAACGAAAAATTTCGGAATTTTTGCCGTTTTAGCAGATGTTACTACTTTTTATTCATGATTTAGTGTACGAACCCATCGTTAGGGGAGGGGGACATTCCGACCCCACCCCCTTGGCTACGCCACTGTCGGCAGAACGGTGATAGGTAAATGACCGTCCTGCTTGATACTATTTTCTTATTTTGGACAAATCTAAAAAGTTAACATGTAAAAAAAATTGCCGTTTTAGCACAAGTTACTACTTTTATTATTCATGATTTAGTGTACGGGCCCATCGTTAGAGGGGGACATTCCGACCCCACCCCCTTGGCTACGCCACTGTCGGTAGAACGGTGATAGGAAAATCACCGTCCTGCTTGATACTATTTTCCTATTTTTAACAAATCTAAAAAGTTAACATGTAAAAAGAAGAAAAAAAAAATTGCCGTTTTAGCAGAAGTTACTACTTTTATTATTCATGATTTAATGTACGAGCCCATCGTTTGGGGTGAGATTCAGACCCCACCCCCTTAGCTACGCCACTGTCGGCAGAACAGTGATAGGCAAATCACCGTCCTGCTTGATACTTATTTCTTATTTTGGACACATCTTTAAAAAAAAACAAAAAAAAAATAGATTTTTGGAAATCTTAAAATCGACTAAAACTGTTAAATCATTAAATTTCAGCAATTTAATCACGTGTAATCACGTATTTCCAAGTGAAATCAACTGTAATCAAGTGTAAACAGCTGTAATCTAGGTGTAATCAGGTATAATCACATGTAATCTAGGTGTAATCAGGTATAATCACATGTAATCATAGTAATCAGCTGTAATCAAGGTGATTCCGTAATCTCGTACACGATTTCTCCCATTGAGAGACCCCTCGGATTTTGGGTTCGAATCCTTCGCGTCCCAAATTGTATTTGTGTTTATTTAATTTTTTTTTTTTAATGATTGCTTTATATTTTTCATATAAAATAAGATATTTAAGAGAGTACTAAATGTTACTAAATATATATTTAATGCGCGATTGAATATATCTGCTCAATGATAAATCTACCAAAAAAAAAAAAAAATCGGGCGTGACCCATGCGCACCTTATGTCTGGACCAGTTTTAACGTATAGATATCTTGATTGATATCATCTAAAAATAAAATAATATAAAGAATATTTTATATATTATTTTATTTTTATCAACTAAGATACCTAATTGTAATTTGTATGTGTAGTGCCTAATATTCTAATATTTATTTATTCACCGCTACTGTTCCATAGTAACGGTATTAACCTCAGAGTAAAGATAAGAAGTAGAGGCCGAATCCCATTGTTATTTCGGTCAGAACTTGAGGCACACATGTTTCCGCTTTCATCGCCAAAAGGTTGTCTATTTTGGCGGTGATCACCTTATTGGCAACTGTCGGATTCTATTTATGCGAGAGAAAGAGAGAAACGCCCGACGCAAGAAAGTTTCAGCGGGAACCAGAGAAGAAAAACCGGTTTGGCGCGTTTTCTCTGCCCACCATCACGTGACGGTGGGTAGTGATCCCGGCGTCAAGAAAGGGTTGCTATTCCTGAGTCCAGTTATATGAGAAGTCTATGGTATTAACAGATAGAGACCCGAATAAATATGTCGAAGTGAACGACCGCGGAATCTCATCTCTTTTATACCTTTTTTTTCGGTGGGTTGGTTGATTGGAAATTGTACGATGCGAGGTACCATGGAAGTAGGAATACATAGGAGTCTATTTCCAACTTCTTTGCGAGGTACGGTGTTCTGACTAGCGCCCTCTATCTGTTTTTCACCTTGCCTCCTAAGTCAATTGCCTTTATAAAAGAGGCTATAGTACTTCCCATCATACGTGATGGTGGGAAGCGTGATATGTAGTGGAGGGAAAAGATAGATGGAGATGCAATATGCCGTATAAACGGTTTGCAGTATGATGCGCGTTATCGTTCATATTTAAATGCTCTCACTAAGCCCAAACAAAACAAACATCTGGAACAGGGGCCGAATTCTTTGACATCACCCGTGCATGTTTTTCTCTAAATGAAAGTGATCTGCTTATTTTTAAGCATTCTAAAGCAGGATTCCATTGTATTATGAATTCAAAACTGTACTAAAAGTTTTCTTCTTTTTTTCGTGAAAGAACGTGCTTGTGTTTGGGCCTACTGTAGCGGATTTTAGGGTTATTTTTTGTCGTCATCTCCAGCCATCTTACTGCATCTCCATCTATCTCTCTCCTTCATGTGCTTCAAGAAGTTACCATTCCATTTCCGTGAATCGCTAATGTTTTCCAAATCCAAGCTAGCTGGATCCCAAAGTCACGTGACCATGTTTGTGCTTTCGATGACATCATGAGTATGTTCAAGATGCACGTGGGCCACGCGCGCGAGCTCAGGAGACAGGAACATGGAGTGGGTCTTTATCGTGGATGGAATAAACATTCAGCGCGTTGAGGAACAGATCATGGATTTCATTAATTATAAAAGATAATCTGTTGCAAGTGAAGTGAAAGCCAGACGGTTGAATGGATAGAGCATTGATCTCGAGACCAGGGGTTATGGGTTCGAATCCAATGCGTCCCAAATTGTGTTTGCTAATTTTTTTTCTTATTATTCATTACTTTATATTTTTCATATAAAATAAGATATTTTTGATAAATTTTTATATTAATAATACAGAAGCACACGTATTTCTATAATAATAATAAAATAGTTATTTAAATACGAGAAAATGAGGTATTTCTCGATGAAAGTTTTAGATTGGAACGCCTTTTAATATTCAAAGTTTCGTTTCAAAGTGATATATATGTATATATATGAATATGTATATATTATATGATATATATGAAAATATCCGTTTGAGCGTAAGGTAATTTCTTGACGTTTTTCTTTCTTTTTTCTTTTTGAGTACTTTAGGAGTGAATTTTTATCGAGATTAGGATGCTAATCATATTTTATGTGTTAAAATCAACATGAAAATATTATAAAAATAAAATGTATTAGATGTATATTATTTTAACTAAAAATATCTGCACAATATTTTATCTCTTTTTTAAAGAGATAAAATATATGGGGTTTGCCGTCTAGTTTTGTAGTGAATAAAATATTATTAGAATGCTTATAAATTTTTTACTGAAAGTGTAATTAAGTATTTTGCTTATACTAACGTGATTTTGAGTGTCATTTGTTTCTCATGTTTTATGATGTATTTTGGTCTGTTATACACACGGTATTAATCCACACGGCAATCATAAAATAAGAAATATATATACTTTCTCTGAAAACTTGTCTAACTGTGCAAATTTAAAAATCTTGTAATATATGTTGATATCACAATTTTGGTTTATTAACAGCATTCTATCTATCACGAAAAATATAAAGCAACTGATAAATCGTTTTTAAACAAATAAAGAGAAAATTGTTAAAAAGTTAAAATATTTAAATCTCCAATTGAATTGTTAAATTGTATCAATCAACCTACCAAACAAATCATAACCAATGAAACATAAGCACAAAATGCATAATCACGTGATCAAATCGCCCACATAATTTTTTTGAGCCGCTCGCGCGGACGAATAGTCACTTCCATCATTCATACGCTTTAAAATACCAAAATACCATGTGCCGGCTTTACACAGTAGTACACTGCTCAAAACAATTAAAGGATATTTGAAGTTTTATATAAAATAAAGATATAAACGAATTTTTTTTTGCCGAAAATAGAAGAAGAGAATCACAAATGCAAATTTTTCTGGTTTTCAAACTGTGGAGTATTCAAATTTTGAGTTCGACGTCAAAAACGTCGCTTCAGCCGCAGTGAATGAAATTTGACTTTCAACTGGATAAAAGAGAATGAAGACAAGGATGATCGGCATTCAGTGATTGCTTTGTTTCTATGAGTACGATGTTTCAGCGAAGTCATTTGACAGATTCAGAAGCTTTGAGAATTGTTGGTAGGTTAGAAGGGGCCCAAACTCAAGCCGAAGTAGCGCAAGCCATTGGAGTGTCACAAAGTGTCATTTCCAGGATCTGGAACCGTTTTTTGGAGAGTGGATGTGCAGGCCGAAGACCAGGGCAAGGTCGTAGACGGGCAACAACGCCCAATGAAGATCGGTATTTAGCGTTAACAGCTCGGAGACACCGAACTATGAACGCTACTCTTCTCCAACAACACCTTCGCTCGGCTACAGGCACCACGATTTCAACTCAGACTGTCCGAAACCGGCTCCATGCTGTAGGTCTGTATGCTCACCGACCGATGGTATGTGTTAGATTAACATCAAGGCATCGTCGCGACCGCAGGGAGTCGGCAACCGAGCATGTCAACTGGAGGAGAAATGAATGGAGCAATATTCTGTTTTCTGACGAGTCCCGTTTTTCTGTCCATCCGGATAATAGGCGTATTTTCATCTGGAGGGACCGCGGCAGTAGGAATAATCCTGCGTTCGTGCACGAAAGTGTCAGATTTGGCGGTGGAGGAGTGTTGGTGTATGGTGGCATCTCCATTGACGGGCGCACTGACCTCTACATCATTCGAGATGGAGCTCTGACTGGTCGCCGATATAGGGATGAGATCCTCAGACCTATTGTAGTCCCTTACGCTGCAGCAATCGGAAATAACTTCATTTTAATGGACGATAACTGCAGGCCACATCGTGCAAACCTGGTGGAGGATTTCCTTTTCGAGGAAGGAATCGTTCGAATGGAATGGCCAGCGTGTTCTCCAGACATGAATCCAATCGAGCACGTTTGGGACGTTCTAGGAAGACGAGTTTCTGGCCGCCCGTGGAAACCATACCCCCTACTGAAAATGATTTTCTTTGAAGAAAACACCTTTTCTTATTCTTTTTTTCTCATATGCACAAATTGTGTTTTTTTCCTTTAGTACACAAATGCGCAATAAAATGCATTTTTTTCTGCCAAACATGTGTAATTTATTCTCATATAACCTACTATGTCTGTCGACCATGTATCAATCAGCTAAACAGTTTACCAGATACAAAATCCACTTTCTTACCAGATACAAAATCCAAACTTCAAATATCCTTTAATTGTTTTGAGCAGTGTATTTTATTACTCTTGTACTTGTCCTTTTAGGGAAAGAAGTTCCGTCCAATTTCATTGGCTATCGGTGAAGCGATAGCCAATCAATTGCAGGATTTCACACTAATGCTAAAAGTCTTATGGAAAGTCAAATTTCGCTCCCGACATCTACTTTCTAGTCAAGTGTGTGGCATTTTCGCCGATCCCAACCGTTATAGCAAAAATGAGAAACTACGCATGCGTGGGGACTTCGATTGAAATTTTTCTTGGTAGAAAACTTGTACAGGGTTACCGAGGTTGCTATGTCAATTTGCGATTACTTTTTGGCGTTCGAAAATATTTCGATGTCTTTATAAACAAATATTATTTATTGCAGCAATACATGCATGATGCATTTACTAAAAGTTGTTGAATTCCAGTTGAAAAAAGAAATCCTTATTTCAAATGTCACGTTATGGCTAAGAAAGCATTCCAGATATATATTTAGTTTCAAATTAAAAGAAAACATCTATTACATCATACTGCAGGGGACAAGTTTATCTGCGGTATAACAAAAATCTTGACTGAACTAGATGAAAATCACGAGTGCAAAACCAACAAAATTTTCATTTTTGAAATTCGATAATAACGCCACACTCAAATGTGCAAAATAAAAACAATGAATCACAAAACTCCTCAACGGAACGGCATGGATGATAATTTCATGCAATTTGCAATGATATCTTGATAAATTTGGCAATCCACTTTCCTTTAATTATTTCATTTTAAAAAGCACTATACTAACTAAATCGTGAGAATCTTAATAATAAATTTCGCCACATAACATTAAATCCGATGTGTAAATTGTAAATAAAACGCTATGTTTATTTCAGAAAATCAACGAACGTCTCAGCCATATTTGTTTACTGTTTTGCTGTCTTGTCAAATAACTCTACCCCATGCCGTTCAGCAACGAACCACCCCGAAGAACCCTGGCTTTCACTCGGGGTAAAAGGTCTGTAGTACCTCACGTGACAGGGTAGCCCTCTAGGTTGAAAAGGGTGGCGTCGCTGAACGCAGCCTTATAGTTAAGATATTTCGGTTATATCTTCGTCGTTTTAAAATAGGTTTTTTAACCGTTTTCTATTTCCCTGTAGTTCAATGAAAATTTTCAATTTTTCAACGATTTACTAGGTATTTTTCCAAAGTGAAAAATCCGTTGAAACAACGTCGGATCTCCTCAACTCATTTCAGAATACGCTGCGCGACCTGAATATCTTTCGATTCGCCAACCTCCCAACCAATCCACCTTCTCAGAAGCAAAACAAGACACGAGCCGTTAATTCCCAAATTGGCTCATCCGATCTCAGCAATCTGATCCTTTGTTAATATTAATATTTTGGATTACTTTACTGTGATGGATTACTTTACTGTGATTTTGATCAAATTTAACAAAATAAATCCATTTAGGTTATTATAATTGCATTCTATTTTACATTACACTACTTCATAAGAAAATAGACGAAGACGAAACGAGACGAAGACGAAATTAATCCGCCATTGCTTAAACCTAATACACGCACGCTGTTTTTAAGCTGAGTTTGGATAAGCCAAAAGCCATTGGATTGGTGATTTGGATAAATCACCTTTATCTCTAGAAAAAGTAAGTTAAGACAGATCTTTTTATAACATTTGTAATGTATTATATTTTTTAAATGTTTCTATCATTAAGTTTTTTTTTGTCTCATTTTATTATGTTATCATTTACGGAAGGTAGGTAAAATGATTTGGTGTTTTTAATAAATAAGATACATCGTTTTAATGATATGTTCTATACAATTCAGAACTTTGAATGTTTTTAAAAAGCAGCATTATTTTAATAGTTCTGAAGATATAAAAAGTAAACAAATTAAAAATAATTATAACCGTTTCTTCAACCCTATTATCACTGCTTGTGATATCAAATTTGTTTATGTTTAAAATGATTGCTGCTTTCTATAATAATTCTTATATTAACAGCATAAAGTTGTTTAATGTGAATTAAATTATATTTTGTAATTTTACTGCTAAATAGCGTGAGTGCACTAGTAATGCTGGGTTCGATCTATGTAATATTTCGGGCCTATTCAAGGCCCTTTCACAAAATCCATTTAAAACAGGCTCCTTCACCATATTCCTGTTAATAAAACAAGCCCTTTCACAAAATTCCATTTCATAAAAATATACTTTTCATTGATTATTTTTATTAAAATGTTAAATATTTAAACAAAATATGCTCACCAGAAACCCACTTTAGCAGAAGGATTTACAAAAGTTATTATGAATAAACAAAACATTCACAAATTGAAAAAAGTAACGAAAAGATAAAAAAGCAGGATGCATGACCTTGAGCATATAATAAAACTATCTGCCCTAGCTTTTTGTTTCAAGTCTTTTTCCAGAATTATTAGAAAACAGAATTCATATCTTTTTTTCATAGATGTACAATGCTGTTTTATTATTATTATAAACGTAAAAAAAAAAAAAAAGTCTTGTTACTTAATTTTGGTACTTTTCGGTTAGCCGGACTCCAGTGTTATATATACACACTAGTACATACAGGGGTCTGTCCAGATTTTTCTCTCAGGGTCCTGTTTTTTGTGAAATTGTGAAGAACTTTTTAACATTTGTGAAAAATCTAGTCCTAGTTTTGTGAATTTAAAATTCTCGTGATATTCAGGTTCTCTTTTATGTTTTTAAGAAGATATATGTATGTAAAATACCTATATTTTCTTTATATATGTAAAAGTGACAGGCCAGATTTTAGTTTTAAGCTGAAAATTTTTGTAAAAGGTCTATTTTTAAGAACTTTTTTTAGTGAAGGGTCCTGTTTTGATATGAAAATTTTTTTGAAGGGTCCTGTTTTGATATGAAAATTTTTTTGAAGGGTCCTGTTTTGAAACGAAAAATTTTGTGAAGGGTCCTTTAAGGACCCAATTTCTTCTTAAACAGGTCCCTGACATATGTACATATATATGTATATACAATATTTATACACATATATGTGTATACCTATATATATGTATATCTAATCTATATGTGTGTGTTATAGGTCAAAATTAACATTTTTACCTGCTGGCCACTGGCCAGTACACAGATTTTTTTCTCTGGCCAGTAACAAAGTTATGCACGCTCCATACAAAATTGTGTTTTTTCTAACTATCAACATTGTAATTTACTTATATATATTACTTACATTTCGATATGATTACACTCACTTGAAAATTTTTATTTTTACTGTTAATTGCAATGAAATAAATTCACAGGAAATTTTCAGAAAGGTTACAGCTTTGAGGGGGACCCCCTCCCCTCGGCACTAACTAATATGCATTCTTCTGCGACCATTTAACGAATTTCGCAATCTTTTGACGAAATTCACGTTTCTCGTGACCTTTTGCAAAATCTTTTCACGAAATTTGCACTTTTACGGATACTTGAAGAATTTTGTGATTCTTTTTCGCGATTCTTTGTCGAAATTTGTGTTTTTTCCACGATCTTTTCTCGATACTTGTGTTTTTCCGTGATCTTTTCTCGAAATTTGTGTTTTTCCGCGATCTTTTCTCGAAATTTGTTTTTTTTTTTGCGATCTTTTGACGAAATTTGTGTTTTTTCCACGATTTTGTCTCGAAAGTTGCGTTTTATCCGCGATCTTTTCACGAAATTTGCTTTTTATTCGCGATCTTTTCACAAAATTTGCTTTTTATCCGCGATCTTTTCACAAAATTTGCGTTTTTCCGCGATACTTTGAAGAATTTTGTGATTATTTTTCACGATTCTTTGTCAAAATTTGTGTTTTTTCTGCGATCTTTTCACAAAATTTGTGTTTTTCCGTGATTTATTGATGAAATTTACATTTTTCCACGAAAGTTCGTTTTCTCCGCGATCTTTTCACGAAATTCACGTTTTTTCGCTATTCTTTGATGGAATTGGTGTTTTTTTTTTCTACAAACGATTGACGAAATTGATTTTTTTCGGTGACCATATCAAAATTAGCGATATTTTTATGTCCAAATTTTCGGACTTATGACAGTTTTTTTTTTTTTTTTCGGAACCGAATGCCTTAAATTTTTGGAAAATTCGAGACAGAATCACCCCTGCTACTTTTTCTTACGTTCGGGATAATCGCCGATTTGGATGCCGTAAATTCTGAACGAATTTCACCCCTTTCCCCCCTGGCATCGATCTTTCAACCATCGCGTTTGGCAAGTGAGGACAATAAAGTTAATCGCCACGTTTTAAGTGTTACTCAACGCCCCGGTAGCAGAAAGTTCCTAACGGGTGACGTGCGTCGCAGATTTTCTTTTCCCTTTTGCAGATTTTTTTTTTCCATTGGATCTTTTTCCAACTTTATATTATGTTTAGTTCTTTATTATTTATTACTAAAACTTAAGATTATTATTAATAAAAATGAGTAAAATGCTTAAAAACATTAAAAGTAAATCAAGGTTAAAGGTTCATTTGTAACATTTTACCTGCAGATTATTTTCAGTCCCTGAAAGATCTGTCGCAGACACGTGGAGAATTTTCTGCTATTGGGCTCGATGCCTGGCGAGTGCTAATTTTGTGCTATAGTGTGTGTGTGTATATGTGTATATATAACACTGGCGCCCGGCTAACCGAAAAGTACCTTAATTTTATATTAAATTCAAAAATTTGCCATTAGCTTTTATTGGCCCATGCTGTATTAGCATACAAATCCTTCCAACATACAGTTCTTCAAATGAACTGAATGTGCTGCTTAAATCTTGGTTGAATTTAAAAGCTTTACAATTTAGATTTTTTATTTTACTGATTGTCATAATAGATTTTAATGATCCAAAAATTAAAAATTGTTGTTTTCCCTACAACAATCCTAGAAACAAAACTGTATAAAGAGGGAGGAAAATTGCCATGTAGCGACTTTCTTGCCAAACAGATAACTCTACATCACTCAATGAAAATCATTGAAAGTGAAATATTTTAAAGACATTTATTTAGTTTTAGTTTTTGTTGAATTTCTGAAAAAGTACTGTACCATTTTTGATTAAGTTTAAATGGGACTCATTTGAGAGTATTTTCTTTCATTTACAAGAAAATAACATTAATTGGTATTGTAGTTTTCGAGTAATCGGTGATCATACATAAAAAAACCAGTTTTTGTATGTTCGGTTGTACATTGGCTGCTCGTATCTTGTATCACTCATGTAACACAGCAATTCGCAAGCAGCTAAAGCAGAAAAATATTGATTTTATTAGTTTTTGTTGAATTTCTCAAAAAGTACTGAACCAATTTTGAGGTAATTGAAATGGGACCCATTTGAGTGTGGGAAATGTTTTAATTAAAAAAAATTGCATGCATTGGTCTTGTAATTTCCGAGTAAATACATACGCATCAAATTGAGAACATTCTTTTTTTTTTTTTTTTTTTTTTTTTTTTTTTTTTTTTTTTAAGTCTGTTAAAATTAAAATTGTGACTTTGAAGCTTTCTGTCATTTGTTGGGTCTAAATAATAAATTTGCTATATTAAACTGATTTCCAAAGATATGCAAATCATATTATTTCTGTTGTCAAACATTGGCTTTTCTCAACTAATATAGCAGCGTAGATTGTCGACCCAAGTAGCACAGTTCCGCTTTTAAATCGTTGAAAAAACGACAACACACATCATTGGAAAAACGTTATAAATTCGAAAATATGTCTCGTTGATTCGATTATTTTCCAACGGTAAAAGTACCTGCATTTTCAACGCAATAACAACCGTTTTTAAAACGTCAATGAAAGTTGCAATACCGTCGTTAGTTTTACCATTTTTTCAACGACATTTTAATGCCGCAGAAAACGTTTAAAAATAGGAATAAGTCCGCAATATTGTATTGTTAATAGCACTTTTTACAACGGCATTTTAATGCCAGAAAAAACGTTTTAATATAAGGGAAAATCAGAAACATTAAGCCTATTAATCAATTTCCAAATTCCCCTGGCTAATGTTAAGTCTATGGCCGTGTAATGCACTCGTATATTAAAATATCTCCTCAAGAAATTAATATTTCTATTTCTTTTTTGTACTCTTCTCAAAAGATGTTTTATTTTTTTTCTCAGTTCTTAAAATTTTTCTAAAATCTATGCTTAATTTAATATTTTATGTGTTAAAAGATGACGAACTACGAGTAAAGTTTTAACACTTGACATAAAATTAAGTATATATTTTTTGATATACTTTGACTACTAAGGAAAAGGGAGACATCCTTTAAGAAGAGTACACAGAAAAGAGGTTTAAAATATTAATTTCCTGAGGAGATATTTTAAATATAAAATGTATCACACGCCCAGACTTAACGTTAGCGAAGCGAATTCGGAAATTGACAAACAGCCTTAATATAAAATTGCCTTTTTCGGTAAACTTTCTTATATATATAATTATAAACAGCAAAATTATTTTTTTCTAACCTGTTGTAAAAAGTTTTTAACAATTTTCTGTTCCATAGAAAGACAGATTAATTTATTTTTATTAAGCTTGGTTTTTCCCATACTATTTTTTCTTTTAACTAAACCTGATTTATTTTTTTAAGAATATATTTTTTTCTTTTTAGTAAATAAATCTAAAAAAAAAATAACACTTTTTTTTAAACTTTTGAATTATTAAGTATAAAAGAAAAAGCTGTCAAAAATATCTCTAGAACTTTTTTTATATCCATTTTTTCAGTAGAGTTCTAGATTTTAAAACATCTTTTAAATATGTGTTTCACTCTTCTTTTCTAGACATAACATTTAATTATAGATGTAATATTGTACTTTCTAAAAAAATTATAGTACTGTATAAGTAATAGTCTCAGTAGCATAAGTAATAGTTTTTTTTTCTAATTTTTCTTCCATGTTTTTATTAATTGCTAATTGTATTTATTATTAGCCTTTATTGCAGTTTGAATAAAAAAATATGAATGATTAATTAATACTCTAAACAAAATAAATTTAGCATTAAATCTGAAAAATAGCTTCTGCAATAAGCAGACCTGCATTAACAAAACATCCCGTGTCAAAACTAATATAAAGAACTTATTACCAGTTTTATTTTTCCAAACAACACAAATTTGTTATAAACTATGCTAATTAGTTAATGATCTTTTTTTCTTCTACATGTGTCATTTTAAACAATCAATTAATAAAATTTCATATTCTTCACTTTCAACATGAAAATAGCAGCTTTGTTTACGATTGTTTTTATGTGTCAGTTTTTAAGGAAGGTTAAAAATTTTGATGGGTATCAATATTTTGATATTATATAAAATGATTTTTTTTTCTTCACATACATTCAGATTTATTACAGGTACATTTGTACTTGAAATACCTGAAATCAATCTTAGAGATCAGATTATTCCCATTTAAGCAACCAATAAGTCCAAAAAACAATCGTCATTGTAAAATTAATTTCAAATGTTGTAAACGATTATTATTTGGAAAGAGTGTTGGCCAAATAAGTGACATGCAAGTTTACCAGCCATCTTTATGTTCTCATGTCTCTTTCACGAAAAGAGGGGCAAAAAAGCAATGATAAAAATATGAGTTTCAAATTTTAGGTAAGTTGGTAGTATAGGTGAAAACTGGGAAATTGAGTTAGTAGCCAGTGGCCGGTAGACTCAGTTTCATTAGTGGCCACTTTTTAAAGTTAGTGGCCACTATAATGTTTCAAACTTTCTTGACATCTACATAAACTATAATCGTTGTATATATACGCATTTTTCTATAAATCAGAGTTTTATACCAGCCAACTATTCATGATAAGATTAGGGAAGCAGTCGAAGTTCAAGAAAATTACACTTGAAAAAACCACTAAATCTATTATCATATTGATTTTTTTTTTAGAATATATTTTTAGATTATTTGTATATGTTCATAAACACTATTATCAATCAAACTACTATTACTTTCTTTATATAAAAAATAACTAAATCAAAATTCCAACAGTTAGGTGTATACAATAAAAAAATAATCAAATAAAACACAATAAAATGTTATTTGTATTTTATTTAATAAGTAAATGTGTTATTAACATACTACACACATTAATTACATACAGCTGAAATCTAAGCTGGTGAGTGTATTTCGCAGGATTAAACAATATCTCTTGAAGAAAAATAATCTAACTGGTGAGCACGTGGCAGGAGTCAAAATATTGAAAATACTGCAATGTTAACTGCAATCCGATGAAAAAAGAAAAAAAAAAAAAAAAGGGAATGAATTATTTGAAATGCATGTGGAATCAAAGCTGATGAATATATTTTGCAGAATAAAATTGTATTTCTTGAAAAAATAATCCAACTGAAGGGCAATGGCAAAAAGCCGAAATATTGAAAATACAGCTAAAAATCACCGTAATCTGCTTGCATCCGGTAGAAAAAAGAATTAACCAGTTTGCTAATTAGATGTAATCAAAGTAGAGATGCATATTTCTATGAAAAAAGCTATATTTCACTTGGCGATCGATAACAGATTTTTTATCGCCACTTGGCGAGTGGCGACTAGGGTGGCGATCGATGGCCGATTTTTTAATCGCCACTTTTACAACTTTAATCGCCATGTGGCGAGTGGCGACCGCCAATTTTCACCTATAGTTGGTAGCAAAAACTTATTATTTTAGAAATTACTGCTTTTCTATCTCAATTCAAATAAAAAATATCTTAAAATAAGAGGAGGGAGAAAAAAAGGCTTCTAAAATAAGCATGTGTGCAGAATTTTAGTTAACAACAACAACAAAAAAAAAACCTGCTCTCTTTACAACACTGATTACTTTCTGACGACACATCTTAGGACCAGGAAAAAAACTAGAAAATTCATGTTATGCTGTTCAATTAAAGCTCAATTACATTTCTTAACACTTCCAATGTTGAGCTGTCTAGCCCCATTGTATTAAATGTCAGCATTTAATTGATAAGTGTTTTATCTTATAAATTTTCAAGAATTAAAACTATAGTATTCCACTTACATAATTAAAAAAAATGAATTTTCAATAAAATAGTAAATAAATTTTAAAACATGTCTTTTGATGGCAGGTTTCTAGAAGAAAAATCTGATTATTTTTAAATGTAATATGCAATTAAAAAAATAAAATAAAAATTTCATTGATAATTTACCAAAATTAGCAACTTTAAAAAAATAAATTATATACATTTTTTTATTTACATTATTAACAACTGAATCATATTCCATTAAAAAATAACACCTCTCCTTTTTTGGTTTTATTGCAGAGCTAAAAAGAACAATAAAATTTTTATAGACATGCATGTAAATTTACTTAGAGTAAGGCTATTGCAAACCAAAATTCCAAAAATATTATCTAAAAAAAAGAAGTTTTAAAACTTTCACTTTAGAAAACTCGTGTATTGAGGTCACTCACAATACTTAAAATATAAATAATTTACATAACATACACTCTTTTATAAAATATTGCACTCATTTTGGATCCAAGCACTATCTTCAAAAGCATTAGCATTTTTTTTCCCCCCCAAGTTTATGTTTTCCAAATTGCTTCAGTAATTATTATAAAAATATTTAATTTTTCTCCGAAAACAATACTGTTTCGTCTTTATCCAGTGCAATAAACTTGGAAATTATTCAATAAAACGAAATATTGTTTTGTAGAAATCGTTGAAAAGACCTGAATATTCGTTTAATTATTATTTTTTCTCTTCTGATTATTAATGTATTAAAAAAAATCACAAAAATCTCCATTTTAGCAGCTACAAAGAGTAAAAAGTAAATCATGAACATGTATTTTCTCTTATAAAACCTTTGTGTACCTACTTACCTATAATTATGTACATTTACATTATTTTAGTATGCGCACAAATAAACAAATGAAACGTTGCAACTAAAGATCTTTGAATTATCTGAATCATTGAAATATGTAATTTTAATTCTCAAACCAAAATTTTATAGGTTTTTTTTTTTAATATGAATTAATTACTCTCGAGATTCAAGCTAACAAGGAAGGATTAATATAAAGAGCTTTATGATTATAAGGTAATTAAAAAAAATTCTTAAAAAAAAACAACAAATTTATTAAATTTTATTTTTTAGAATATTATTTCTGCATTGCAATGTTGTTTGTTCAACATCAATTAAAAACATACCACAGTAGAATGTGTTAATGAAAGCACTAATGAATATTTTTAAAGCTAATTAAATGAAATTTGAAAATATACTTACATATTTCAATGATATTAAAAATTTTACACTTAAAAAAATATTAAAGAATTTTATTCGGCTGTACGTACAAAAAGACAACATAGTTTCTATCAACATTTATTTAAAAAATAAAGAAAAAAGTTACAAGAAAATAGATTTCAGTTTCAGAATATATATTTTTTAATAGGTCATATTTTAAGAATAATTAATGCAGTGTTTTACTATCTTTTCATCAAAGGATTCTTCTAATTTAGCCCCAACAGCATCTGAAAAGAAAAGTGATTGTGATGAATTATAAAATTATGAACACAGAACATAGGTAAGAATTGGGAACTGCATAAAATTACTTGACAGCAGCAAGTGCATTTTTTGAACAGACGAGTGAGTTTTAAGATCATGGATGGTGAACCTTATTTTTGAATGTGTGTATCAAAATCCACAAACAACATTTAACAACACTGCAACATGCAAAACATTTAATTAAACAGTTATTACAGCATGTGTGGATCAAATTCAAATCAGCCTCTTTTACACATTAAATAACCAAGAACAAAAATCAAAATGTAATGCTTCTGTATATTCAATTTTTATCAAATTTGAATTCAGAAAGGATTATATTTTCAGTATTTGTTTTTTTTATCTACTTGAAAAAAAGACAGTATAAAGAAAATAGACAAATAATGCAATTATGTTTGCATAATGCAAACATAATTGCATTATTTGCCTGTATGTGCTAAGCCTCAAACAGTGGCACAACCAGGATTTTATCTTGAGGGGAGGGGGGAGCATTGGTGGCGAAACAAAATAAAATTAATAGGGGTAAAATTTCTCTAATTATGATTACAGTACGAAATTACAAGGACACCCTGAGTAATGATCAAATTACTGTAATTAATTCAGTATTTAATAATTAGTTATTTATTTTAATAAAAATTATTATATTTAAAATTTAATTAATAATTTAAAAAAATTAATTTTGAATATATAGAAATTAAATACTTAACAGATCCTAAAAACATTTACAGAATTTCCTATTTATATTTATCTAAATGTTGTAGTTTAAAGGAAAATAGCCTAGACGAGATGAATTGAATAGGTCATTTCAAAAACCACATGAGTCACCGAATCAGAGCTTTTCAGAGAGAAAAAAAAAACCTGTATTATTCACAAGTAAACAAATTAAAATTTTTATGGATTTTTTTGGGCTGATTATAGCATTTGGACTTTATAGATATTGAATATAATTTATGAATAATAAAAAGATGATTAACATAAAAATTTTCCCGGTTCATGTTTGGAAAAAACTTGACTTATGTGTTTTTTGAAATAACTGATTCAATAATTAATTTTATGCAAATTTTTAGGTTAGTTCATTTAAATTTTACTCATCAGTCAGAATTTTATGTGAATTCATAAACTAAAAGAAAAATTAATCTCTTTCTGGCATCACAGTTAATTCTTGTAAAGGCACTGCCTCTAGTCTTGGAAAGGGCCCCTGCCTTTACTATAAATTTTTTTTTTTTTTTTTTTTTTTTTTACAAAGCTCTTGAATTATTTCAGTTGCAGTTACATTAATCTCTCTGTGTATAACATAACTAAGATTGACAGAAACTGAAACCGAATTTCGGCAGAAAACGTCCTAATGGTAGTAATTAATACATATATAAATATGCATAATTATTAATTAATTATACGTGTGGCCCATGTTGACTATCTGTGCCTCTGACCAAAACTTTTTGTTTTCATGTAAAATAAAATGCAATTAATTCACCAACGACACAGAATGATCAGGGTTCATGCTCTATTTGAATAACAAAATTCCCTGACTTTTCCAGGCCCATATTTCCTACAATTCCCTGACCAAAATGTTAAATGTAAAAAATGTTAAATTCAGCATTCAATGATGAGAAAAAATAGCAAAATTCTTCAGTCGGTTGAAGAAAAAAAATTTGTGAAATTCGTCAATAAGTTGCTGAAAAAAAATCATGAAATTCGTCAGTTGATGGAGGGTGGGGGAAGAATCACAAAATTCAATTGATCATGGAAAAATATCACAAATTCTATTAGGGGACTCTAAACAAACCAGTTCAAAATATTTTTTGTGAACAAGGTTCAAGTGTGCCCTTTTTGAAAAGATGTGCACGTTTTTAGAATAGTGTGCCCTTTGTGAAAAATTCCCGCCCAGCGGCCCTTTTTTTTCTAGAGTCAACACTAATGGGAGGGGGTGAGTTTGAGGAATGATAACGCATGATATTAGAGGGGAGGGGGAAGGGTCCAAAATTACCAAAATGTTGATAACGTTATATATGTACAGCCCCTTTACGAGAAAAATGACTGTAACAGGCAAACACAAGAGTAATCTTATAATGGTTCCATTTCTACTTTTAAAGTACAGAACCCTAAAAATGAGTCAAAATGTAAAAGAAAGTTTCACAATGAAAAATATATTTTTGAGAGCGAAATGAAAATTTAAATTAAGCCAGCAGAAGTTAAAATTTCTTACATACTTACGAGCAACATGACTTATTGATGTCAACAGCATTAAACTGCTACTTTTTCAGTTAGATACCCAGCGAGGTTTGTAGTTGCCGAATCATCTGTCACTGATGAGTTCTTACATCTTGAAAACTTGATGGATCAGAGTTATAACTTCAATTAGTTGTAGGTGGACCATAGCTGTGAAATACTGACAATGGTATATACAGCTCATCTAGAAGACATGATCAGATTATAGTACCTAACTATTTGTTACATATCAGTAGTGTTACAACGTTTAAAATAAAACATTGAATTTAAAGCCACTAACATGAAAAAAAAAAATGTTAAAAATTAGTTGAAACCAAATAAAAACCATTGTCTTTTTAAAATTTACTGATTTTTTTTTTTTTTTTTTTTTTTTTTTTTTTTTTTTAAATATGGACTGCAAATCTCTTTGTATATGTGTTATTCCACTACTGACATTATGCTATGTTTATTAATTATAATTCAATCTAATAATAGTTAAAATACAACAGCTATAACTTAAAAAGTTCAGTATTTAAATGTTTCAGCATGTAAAAGACAATAATAGCAAAACATTTTTGGAAAAGTTTGTTAAAATAATAAACAAGTGGTAACTCTAGGTTAATTTGGTAGGGTGCAGAGCCTGGTTACCCTATTTGACTATTTTATGTGCTTGGCAGCCTTTATTGACACTCTTTTGCATTTTCATTCATGGGCAAAAAAAAATGACATACATCTACTGGCTGCGGAAAAAAATCGCAAAATATGTCGATCAGTCATAGTAAAAAAAATAATAAATCTTAAATTGTATCAATGAGTAGAGGGGGAAAAATGTGCTATTTGTTGATCAGTTAAGAAAAAAAATCAGATTTTTTCAATAAGGGGAAAAAATTGTGACGTTTGTCGATCAGTTGAGCAAAAAAAAAAAAAAAAAAAATCGATAAAAGCAAAAAAATCTTACTAATTTCGCCAATCAGTCAGATAAGAGGTGAGATTAGTCCATTGGTCGCATGAAAAGAAAAAAGATTTGCCAGTGAATTGTGGTAAAAATCCAGGGAATCATCAATCAGTAGCAACGAAAAACTCTCAAAATTCACCAATAGATCATGGGGAAAATATGCAAAATTCATTCATCGATCAAGCAGAAAAAAAAAAAGTTTCGCCAATCGCAAAAAAAAAAAAAATGCGGAATTTGTCAATCAGTAACAAGAAAATATTGCAATTCATCAGCCGATCAAGATGGAAAAATGTGAAATTATTCCATAAGATGAAGGAAATCTAAAGGATAAATATCACATTGCATTGTGTACAAAAATAACTAATATCAAACTATGAGTACTATCGATAAAAGGGGACATTAAACAAACCAGTTTAAAATAATATATTTTTAACATGATGCAAGAGTTCCTTTTTTAATTTAATTCCCCCAAGGTGATGTCTTAGTTTTAAAGTCAACAGTCTATAAACACCAACATTTCCCACCTAAAATATCAGCTGGCTTTTTTGAAAGTCCCATTCATATAGAAATGAACTATATACAGTCCCTCAAATCTGCAAACGCCTAAAATTCGCTCATCATCGCAGATGTAAACAATGAAACTTTCTATTCAGATGTAGGGACAGAATTTTTCAGTTTTATATATTTTTGTATGTATTTTAATATGTAATTCTCGATAATATGACAGAGCTCGTGATTTTTCATGAAAGAAGTATAAATTTATTTCTGAAAAAAATCAAGATATTGCTGAATATCATTGGTAATCACAATCTTTTTACCAAATATACGTAATAATCAATCTTTTTTGGTTATTAAATCTGGCTAAACTTGAAATAAAACTTCCTTACTTTATGATTTTGATGTGAACTAATAGGGTAACTTTATGAAGAAAGTTTCATTACACAATTCAAGGAAAATGTCTCATCTTTATTATGCATATTTAATTATACATTAATTCTTTACTTTTAATCATTTTTAAAATTCTTACTTTTTTTAAATTTTAGTTTATTATTTTAATATTATACTATATTCTATATATTGCAAGCGTTCATTATAATTTTGATTGCATTATTACATTTAAATTACTGTTTAAAAAATGAAAAACAAAGCAACGACTAGAAATCTGCATTTTAAAATCCGCACAACCTCTGGTCCCAAGATGTGCAGATTTGAGAGAGTCTACGTATAACAATCTTTAAATGTTTTCAAAACTTCAGTGGACCAGTAACCTGCATTAGGTTACAAGCATTTCGTGGAATATATGTCATGTGTATTTAAATCAGTTGCATATTTTTTAATTCATACTTCAGTCAAATTTTTAATATACATAATATTTTAAATTATAAACTAAAAAGAATTTGCTGATTTCTGTATCTTAGAAATAGTAAAAAGCTATTTGTACTAAAGCATCTGGGTTGTGTTTACAATATATAAATACTTTTAAATGCAGAGTAGATGAGTCCAGGGCCTTTTTGCTTTTGGAAGGGGAGGGGGGGGGGGGATTTTTAATCGGAGTTCAACATAGAAAGTATACATTGAAATTTGTTTAGCATTTTTAAATTAATTTCATTTTCTCATTTAAAAATCTAATGAGAGTTAATCTTAAGTACAGACATGTAAGACTTTTTTGGAAATACAGGAGCCTGCTTAAAAACCTAGGAGCCAGTATAAAATTAAAATAGTAAATACAAAATGCAAATTACTCTTTTTAATTAAATATATTATTTAACATATAACATGAAATTTTACTGCAAAATAAATGAATGATAGTAAAAAAATGTAAATTTCCATATAAAAAAATTATAAACACTGGGTGTAAGATACAAATAATTACTAAAAATTTCTTTAACAGTAAGCGGCACTCCTGCTTTCACTGCATATTCTTTTAAAAATCAAAACAGGTTCAAAAATTGCACATTTATTTTACTACATATTTCAAATCTACATACATTTTAGAGATAAAATATGTAAAATTAGTTGTAAAAGAGTTCTTTTTTACTATAAAATTAGATTTGAAAAAAAAAAGAAAAAGAAGATCGCGGGTCGCTCAAATTTTGCTGCTTTTACATTCCTTTCAGAAATTGCGGGATGTGCAGTGAGAAGATTAAACAGCATAAAAATAAAAATATGCAATGTGAGATGAAATTGCAAAAAAGTACATGCTACCACTAAACTATAGCAAAAACAAGAGCTAAGTCTTGCTTCCGCTGTAGTATCAGTAGCATGTGCTTTTTTGCCTGATGAAAAAGGACTAATTCCTTTGAATGTAATAATTTAAAAAACGAGAATTTAAATAGGACAAACCAAACAAATTAATGTAATTTTGCACAAAATGTATTATTTTTTTTTTAAACATTTCTATTTCCTAATACTATAATATTTTTTTACAAAAGTATCAATATGTCTGACAGGACTATCAGTTGTAAAAAAAGGGTTAAGTGTAATTGTTTTGCACTTTTAACTTCATTAGTTCCCACAATAGCTTCATTTCAAACGAAACACTAAACAGTCTTAGTTTTCTTTACATTTCTGTAGATATCAGTCCAATTTATTAAAAGAAATTAGTCTTTTTTTTCCCCTTTATGCACACACATGCAAATTCAAATATTTAATGTTGTAAATACGAAATTATTTTACATTTTGAAAGAAATATCTAACCATTAGTATCGAAGATATAGCCATCAGGTCAACTTGGTGCACAGGATTATTACATCCCTACATAAATATATGACAGTGTTTCATGACCAGTGGATCTGTGTGAAGAATTCGCACTTAGCTACCCCTTTCCATAGTAGAAACTGTGCAGCATGGCAGCAGCACTGCAGATTTTTTTTTTTATACCTTGCAGATTAATTTACCAGCTAAATACTGGACTAAAAAATTCACGAAAAATTTACTTTGTTTTAAGAATTATTGTTTCTTATTACATTTTCTTTGAAAAATGCAATTTATGCTTATTTTATGGGTAACTATAAGTATTTATGATGATAATAGCTTGGTTCAGCATTGTTGGGTTGTAGATAATTTTTGGCTTGCTGCATTTGGACACTGAAAATTCTGCTATTGGGGCTACCCCACCCCCTCTGTTATCTCCTTCTGCATCCTCGCATATCCCCCCAATTTTTAATTTGAAAAGGGAAATTTCAAAGAAAATAAGCCTTTAAAAAAAATACAGAATGCAATGTCAAATGTGAGGGGGAAAAATCCTATCCAATGATACTGCATTCATAATTCTGCACTATATATTAGTTGAATTAATATGAAATGTCAGATGTAGGAAAAAAAAAATCTTACCCAATGACACCTCATTCGAATTCAGCGCTGACAATAAAAGTAGCGCATATTTAAACTTCATTTGGCATTTCATAAAACTATATTCAGCATCATAATAATAGTTTCTTTTTACATAGTATAGCTGAAAGAAAACCCTTGTTCAAAGTTTAAACTTGGCATTTTTCTAAGTACGCTTCGAAAGGAGGTCGCAAATTAGCAACGCCGCCTTGGTCTGTGCCGCATTTTTTCAGATAGGTTTTCAATTAACTTTTAAAGACATGGGAGGCATATTGAGAGATCTACTCAATGCAAACTAGTCGCGAATCCCAAGGTATTTATGTGATTAATTCTAATTACATTACTCTGTTTTTAGCAATTTCATGTTTATTGCTTTTATACTGCTACTAGGCATTGTATTACATAAATGTATCATTAAAAGTTGTTATCTAGGCTTTAAAAGCCGATGATACATAGAGTACACAGCGCCTGTCATTATATATGTCCAAACCGTCTATGTCTTTAAGGGTTAATATCTCAGCTAATTACATACGATTTTTTTCAAAAATCCTTATCAACAATGCTTTTATATTTCTGCTACGATAGGTACCTCCAGAGCTCCTCAATACCTTTCTGAATGCCCCGCAAATCGAAATTTGTGTGAAACGGAAAAATGCGCTTTTCTCAAAAACTATGTGACCTAGGGTAACCGCTATAATTTTCCTGCATGGTTGAAATTAACATCTAGTACCTCTAATTTTTTCATAATTTTAGTTTCAGTATATTAGAAAATAGATGGGAAGAATATATTTTTGCACTACATTTTCAACGAAATCTCTGAAAATATAATGCCTAAAATTAAAAGAAATGTATTTTTGAGTTCAGCGTTACGAAAGCTTTCACACGATACCCCACACAATTCACAAAGAAAGTTTTTTTTAAAATAACTTAATTAACCACTATACATTTTTCCTAAAAATATTTGTAATTGTTTAATAATCTGTAAATATGTGGGTCAATAGTCTTTATTACTTCCCCAATTTGAATTTTCCACGTGCCATAGTTTACGAGTAAAACAGCTGTGATAGACAACAGACACAGGACTGGTCTATGGTTCCGTTTTTACTTTTTAAGTACGGAACCCTAAAAACGATGAACTTACTCACAGGGGAACTAGCCCATGATGGGTTTTTCTTATTTCCTATGCAATTCCGTCTTAGAGGATTTTATTGTATAGAATTTAAAATTTTTTTTAATCTCAAAGCTATGGAATGTGGATTAACGATATTAATGGTAACTGTGACATTTACATATAATCAGATGCATTTAAAAATATAAATAC
The DNA here is from genome assembly GCA_963932465.1 of Maratus speciosus. Lineage (NCBI taxonomy): Eukaryota > Metazoa > Arthropoda > Arachnida > Araneae > Salticidae > Maratus > Maratus speciosus. Next base: position 134,107,233 of record OZ010796.1, on the reverse strand, counting down.
CACATCTCAGAACACTTTTTTTTTAATGAAGAATATAACCATGATATAAAAAGGTAAAGTACGTATTTTTAGTTCTCGTTCAAGACACTCTTAACCTTATAGGCGTAAAAATCTATGTTCAGCCAGGTCGATCTTTGTCGGCCTAGGCTTCGCCAATTAATGTTTTGTGCAGGTAGAACCAAAGTTTTATTTTTTTATACCAGATTTGGTCAATAATTTTTTTGAACTGGCCGAGTTGTGCTCGGAGCAGTTCTGGCCAAACTTTGATCTTTTATACTGGGCCAAAGGAAAAACTGTCTACGGGGCGCGCTTGGCCTGAAAATGTCTTCCCGTGCATAACACTAATTCATTGTATTTTTGAGCATTCAGAAATAATATTCTATGCTCTGCAATACATCCATTTCTTTCCGAGCCCAATATACGAGTTTATTTATAATCTACATACTTATCTTATTATATTAAATATAGTTCAGTTGGAAAATACGTAACTCAATTAAAAAACACCCTTAAGGCTGTTCTTAACTGCTCCGCTGAACAAGCGCAAAACGTTCTGACACATTTACAAATTCATTTTTTAACGGAAAGATATAAAATTTTAAAGCCTGACCATGGAAGTGATTTGGAATTGACCTGTTTTTTCCATTTTTGGATCCATCCATTACCCATTGAGTTATAAGCGATATCGATCACGTGACAAACCCGTTTTTCGCCTGCTATTGAGTGATTTTTCTACTTTCGTGCGCAAATTCAGTTCAAAAGGTCCACTTTGACACTTTTTTCTGAAAGATTTATTGCGTTTGCAAAAAAATGGAAAAAACAGCTCGATGTCATAGTTTCTGAACAACACCAGCTAGTTTCATGCATTTTCAAACAAAAATAAATTAAAACTTATGTCAGGAAGTTGCCCTTTTGGATTTGAGAACAGCCTTAAGCAATTCACGCTCATGCATTCAAATTCTTTTGTGTAATGTTCTGTATGGCCTACAGCTTTTATGTACATCACGTAGTATGCATTTTTTCTGCCTACCCAGAAGTCCATATCAATTTTATTATGTTTGAAATTGTATATCATTAAATTACATCACAAATGATTTTCGTCCATTGACCATAATGTAACGGGATTCTTTGGAGTGTCCCCGTAAATGAACCAAAAAATTCTACACACTCCATTTTCAGTCGCAAAGATATCATAGAAACCTTAATAACACATATCAATTGCATACAGTACGAGAACAATTACAAGAGTTAGGACACGGACCGGCGGTATGCAGATAAATAAACCAAATTCATGAACACTTTATGGCTATGTTGGAAAGTTTTAAAAAGAGGCAGTCATTAAGAAGAACATTCAGCAAAAAGAAGTTATAATTGTTAATTTTCTGGTGCGATACTTTAAAAATAAGAATGCATCTCACCCCCATAGGTATAATATTAGCATGCAGTTTTGAGATCTCACTGATTAACACAGCTATTTCACTCACGCAGAAATACCCACTTGCTAATGTTAATCCTATAAGACAGTTCTTTCAAAATATCACGTTTGCATTTGAAATCTTTAAACGCCTCTTTTTAGGAATGTGTGTGTGTGGGTGGGGGGGGGGGGGGGAGGGGTTGCATTAGATAGCTAAGATAATCTCCACAATCGACTTTCACTATTGGAACTGGTTTCGAAAGACATTTTTCTATAAATGTAACATTAGTTTTAAGTTATTTTATTGGTGCATTTGAGGTTTTAAAGCTCTAAGATAGTAAACTCTATTTAAATAAATCATATTAATATTAGTTGCTGGTTCCAATATACGAAAAATGTAGTATTATGATTTAATTTATTTAAAAGATTGGTTCGACGATTCGTTATTCTAACAAGCGAGAACTACTGCACTAGCTAGCAACAATTTTAGAGATGATTTCTGGCAGTCCTACTGTCTCCTTCATTTATACCTCCGAAGTTGGATAAAAACACTGTAAAATTTGGTTTAAAATGACACTTAGATTGCATTAATCAAGTTCTGAAATAACCTTTAAAAAATGCTATAAATATTTTAATTTAATCATATTTAAATTATATTAAGTACACAAAATCATAAAAAAGCTTTATATATGTTTTGTTTTTTAATATTATTAAGCAAATTTGAAAATTAAATAATTTCGAAGTTCTATTCATAAGGGTTGATAAAATGTAAGAATAGAAAATAGCTGGGCAATCGGCCTTTGATTGGTCTGGTATTGTTTGTGATCATTATTCAGTTACGACAACATTTACTGCTATAGAATAGACTGACCTCCTCCTCTCACGCAGTAATTTTGAAAACATAAACCAACCTTCTCAAAAACGCCAGAAAGCCAGCCACGAATTTCATTACCACGCTAGCTTATCGGCCCCTTTTGATTTGGAAAATGATTTCGATTTTCACCCGAGAGTTGGGAGCTTATAGGTGACCACCCGTAACCACTCAACAAAGCTTCGGCTGATAAAGAGAGTTGAAATATGAATAGTTTTATTAGCTTGTTGACAATTGAGCAATAAAAGTTGGAGTCAAGAAGTCTGTGAATTCATATTGTGACTGTTCTTGTCCTGTAGTAAAATCTTTTGAACAATACTTTTATAGATGTTTTTGTTGACTAAATTATATTTTCGAGAAAAAAGCTTTAATGTGGGTCTCTGAATGTCAATACTTTTCTGGCTCTTTCAAAATTAGTATTATTGAATCAGTGCTTTATAATTTTAGATTGCATGATTATTCTTTTTTGTAAAATTTGTATATTTGAGACAGAAGTAGTCAAGTGTATAAAAAATAAATGTTGTACTAAGAATTTTAAATACTTTAGATATTTTTAAATATTAATCTTTTTCGATGGAAGATAAAAGTGATAAATTTAATGTAGTATTATTTAAATGTATAATAAATATTTCCGTGTTAATATATATATGCATTGTGTCCAATAAAAACGAAAAAAAAAAATCTCACCACGTCTTTCTTTAACACACATATTGACTTATAGTGAGAGAAATAAAATAAACCATTAAAAAGAGTCATTTTAAGACTGTTCTCCAATAAATAAAAATAGTATTCCTCGCACAACAACGCGAATCTTCGATACACTTACAGGTGCATTTTTAAACGTTCAAAGCTTGAAATTAACAACCATGACTTAAAAAGAATTTTGGAATGGCATACATTTTTTGATGTTCGATAAATATATTACATTTTGGATTATAATAAGGGATTGTTGTTTCATGACGAAGTTTGTAGGGCTATCGCGTCAGAAATTTCTGTTTAAAACGACAACTTTGAAAGCATTTTCTGAAAGATCCACCAAATTGATCGAAAAATGAAAAAGGCTACTCGATTTCCCAATTTCTGAAAAGAGTGCCTGCATTTCTATTGCACCTGCTATTCAAAATATCCCAAGTAGACACTTGAGATTATAATACAGTCGTCAATAATATCAAAACGAAATATTAGAGTGTATGCGTGGCTGCACTGGTTTTCTTAAACAAAAGTACATTTTTCTTGATTAAAATCATGTAGATTATATTAAATTTTAAATTGAGTCAATTAAAATTCATTTCTAAGTTATTAAATGAAATCATGCTAGTTTTGATTTTTAAGTGACCCATTTACTTCGTAAAGCACGTGAAAGGATGTTTTTTTTCATACTAAAAATAGTCTTATATCTTTAAAACCAATTTTATCTTTTACATAAAAAAAAGCATATCTATATTGATATAAATCTATATTGAATAATTATATATTTATATTGCTTAATATTCAAATATAGTAAAAGCTCTGAATAGCAGACACCTCGGGATCGCTGAATAGAGTCCTGCATCGGATCGGGATGTACCTTTTTTTTAAAGTGGAGAGGGGTGTCACTCTGATTTTCTTTCTGTAAGTTCGGTTAGGTTCACTCTAGAATAATCCTTAAAGGCCAGATTTAGATTTTTTGCTTATAAGTTTATTTGGGATTTTCAGAAAGTTTGAGTAGAATTGTGTTCCAGAAAAAAAAAAAAAAAATACATGCGTATTTTAATATGAATGAGTATATATTCAATTTACTACTTGAGAAGTAAAATGCATGTAGGAAATGTAATCATAGATTCTTTTTTTTTTTGGTACTTTTAAGAAACATTTCTTCTCTTGTAATATGGACATTTTTATCTATAATTTGTTTTGACACTCTCAAAACGCATATATAGCATTTGTGATAGTTTATGCACAAGTAGACATATTACGTGTGTATAGATTGTAAGATGTCCAGTATTCATTGGTAAAAGCGTACAATACAAATATGTAATTGTCTTAAAAATTCAAAAGTGCTTGCTAAATAGAAGCAACCGCTTTCCTTGTATGTCTGCTACGGATTTCTTATGGCATATAGATTTTTAACCTTTTTATTTTCGACATTCTTTTAAAAAAAATCGGATCACCCGACCCGCAAGCGTCAAAAGCCAATCCAAAACAGATCCGAATCCGAAACAAAAGTCAACCTCTAAAGGTCAAGTCAGACCTTTTTAACCACTATACGGATCACTAACAGTGTTGCTAATATTGGCAGATTTTTTACTAAATTTCGAGTTCGCACCATAAGAACTTTAATACTACTTTTCCTTTACTGTATTCACGAAATATTTATATTTATAATAATTAAAAATAACTATTCAAACTTTCTGAGGAGGATTTGGAATTTCTTAATGACAGTTTTTATAAATGGCGCATAAAATTCATCATCATTAGTGTTTTGTTCTGTAGAGATATTTACTTTTACGTCCATATGTTTAAAATTTTGTCTTGTGCGAGGAGTTCTGGCAGAAAAAAAAAAATATATATATATATATATATATATTACCGTCTCTTTTTCATATTTATTTTGTTCATTTTAAATAAAAGTGCCATCGACCAGAGATCTGCGCAGGCTTTGGGCTTTTTTTAATTCACGGCAATCGGGCCTGGCACAGGCCTGGGGTGGATTATTTTCGGGCCGGGCCTAGTCACTACTCTTTCAGAGTCGGGCTCGGGCCTCTTTCCGGAAGAACCGGGCAAGGACTAACTTATTTTTTCCGTAACCGAACCGGGACTGATATCATTCTTTCTAGTCTTCACGGGCCTAAATTTCCAGTCCCGGTTTTGACCTAGCCCGTATGAAAATCATTGTCTTGATGTGGCCTGGACCATTCAAAGATCAGTAAACTTTGGCCTGGCCCAAAAATCTTTTGCAAAAAAAGTATACATTTTAAAATCGCCATTATTCTACAATTAAACATTAAATTTTATTCTTTCTAAAGAATAGTACAATTCTTGGCTTATTAAAATGTAGCTAAATTAAAATATAGTAAAACATGTGAAAAAGAACCTGCCTATGACGGAATCCTCTCTTAATCTGAAAAATATGTTGATCCATGCAAAATGGATGTACTAATATGTAAAAAAATAATATATAGTACATTTACACCTGCTATAAGAAGTGAACTTGTCTAAAAAGCATTTTTTTTTCTTTCCTATGCAATTCCGCCTTAGAAGATTTTATTGTACGGCATTTTTCAGATTTTTAAGTCTTCAATACATGGAATATGGATTAACTATATTAATGATAACTGAAACATTTGCATACAACAAATAGCGATTCATTAAAAAAATAAATATCGCAAATACTTCTACAAATATGAAAACTATAAACTCTACAATAAAAAGCAAAGGTAAGCATTTTTGGTCAGAACTCCTCGTACGTGACAAATGTTTAATCAAAACGACGTAAAAATCAATGTTTTGTAGAAATTCATTCGGGCAGGGCCAGACTCGGGCCGAGATCTTAACTTTTTTCCGGGCTAGGTTAGGGCCGAAGTTCTAACTTTTATACCGGACCGAGCCAATATTTTTTTTGTATGGTCCGAGCTCGGGCCGAAATTTAAATTTTTATACCGGGCCGGGTCGAATTCTTCTTGTATGGATCGGGCCAAGCTCGGGCTTTGAAATTTAGACCCGTGCAGACCTCTACCATACACTGCACAGTAAAGGATCTCTAATGGATCTCTAGTTGTATGTAAATATCTGAATTATTAATAATACCATTAATCCATTTACACGGCTTGGAGACTTAAAAATCGGAAAAATTCTGTATCAAAAAACCTTCTAAGACGAAATCATAAAGAAAAAAGCCCGTATATATTAATTCCTTTCTTAGCAGTTCTGTCGTCTCTTGCAAAGTACTATTTATTTTCAAATTGATTGTTATATCCATTTTGCATCGATCAAGAAATTTTTCCGTTTAAAACAGGATTTCGTCATATGCAGATTCTTAAAACAGGTTTTACAGTGCTGTATTACGCCCCACCCCCAAGAAATGTATATGTATTACTCTTTAAAGGGAATTTTAATTGTAGAATAATGATAATTTAAAAATATATGTATTTTTGTCAAAAATTGCTGACCCAAGAAGGTTGTTCCTTAAACAGATTTTTGCACGAATTAGACAGGAACGGGTCAATGATTTTCATACAAACAGGGTTGTGACCATGCCCGAAAATTTCGGTCGGTGCAGATTTCTAGGAAGAATAAAGCACAGGCCCAGAAATAAGGCCGGTTCGGCCCAGCCCGAGCCTCCAAGAACCAGGCACGACCCAGAAAAACTGATGAAGAAACTCGACCCGTCCCGAGTCCGTGTAGGCCTCTTAATGGCATTTGAATGGGAAAAACGTGTTCTTAATGGCTGGAAAAATTTTAAATAAATTGTGAAAAAAAATTGAGTTTGAGTTGTAAATTTCGTTCAAACTCACAGATTTTATGAGCTTTCGTTCAGCTCACGTTCGTTTATCAAAAAGTGAATCAAGTTCAACTCAACGTTCACAGATATTGAACTAAGTTCGTGAGTTTTCGTTCAATGAACGCATTCATACCCAACACTGCCTGCAACAGCACTCGTATTTATCAACCGATTTAGATGTGAGTGAGCATGTGCACAGGAATTACTAAAGTCTGGACCAAGTTCATTAGTTAGCTTTGTTGCACCCATTATGTTGCTTTAAAATTGCGGGCACTTCAAGATATCGCTGAATTTGGTGACCAAATATAAATCACTTTAAATAAAACCAGCTTTGAAAACGCGACTAATTTCGCGAAATTCTCATTCATATTCAGTATTGACAAAAATCAGTATTTAATCTTCTATAATCTGGTTCCACTAATTTGAGCTCCGTGTGTAATAATATAAGCTGGATTTTAAAAATTAAGGAATATGAAAGCTACCTCTTCCTCTCGGCACTGGCCGGAAGGACTTTTTAAGATACAAAACAAAAAATGCTCCGGAATCTCCGTATCAAGCTCAAACACATAAGAAAAAAATATTTTTCTATTTCTAATTTTTTTTGTGCCTCATTTTAAATTTAATTTTTTTTAAAAATTTTTAAATGGCCGCCATTTTGAAACAAGATGGCGGTTGAAGCTGGCCAACAAACTCGGTCGAGACATTGGTATATACTATATACACACGAATTTTTATCCAAATCGGTTCATAAATGTGAGAGCTACAGTATGACGAAGATCAGATATATATATATATATTATATATATATATGGATATACATACACACACACGCACACATATATATATATATATTAGCCCCGCAGTACAAGTCATAAGCCTTGGCCACTTGTCTTCATGTTTGGTTTTTTCTTAGTTACTCTTGGTTTTGTTAATTATTGTTTTAGTTACAGTTTGTTAGATGTTTTTTTCGTGTACTAAATTATGAATTTGGATTTTTCAATATAATAACCTGTGGAAATTGATGGCGAAGCTACGTTTGCATTAGGTTGAAATTATGTGTATATGGAGTGTTATGAGTTGCATGGATTTGTGTAATGGCGAACTTAAGGGTGGAAGTCGAGTCGGTTATTACACTATGTACTGAATTTGGACTGAAATGTGGTTGGTTAGTTTATATTGTTACTAGTTAAAGTGGTGAGTGGTTTTTTGGTTCTTATGGATTTAATGTTTGTTAATTGATTTATTGTGTTAATTATTTAATGTTTGCATGATTCTGGGTCTCCCTAATCTTCAGTGATTAATGGCATTTATATGTCCGTTAAGTGATTGATATTGTTGGAAATTATGTGGTTATTGAACTTGGAGTAGTAGTTGGTGTATTAGTTTTGATATGGTAATATATTGAAGTTGATAACTTTGTGTACCGTTTGTCTACACATAAGAAAAAAAATTTTGAGTCATGAATTGTAAAACTAGTTTTGATTACGATACTGGCAAGATATGGGAATTGAAAAATGACCATAGTGCCCGGTCGGCTTCTGATTACATGGTAGGAAGTGGATCGACAAAAAGTTACCATGGTTCGGATAATAAAGTGGATGAACAGACTGGAGAGAGTGGAGATACTTTCAGGTATGAGGGGGAGAGCCGAGATCATGTAATTTATGAAAAAAGTAAAAAAGTTCAATAAAAATTATAAAATGTATGGAAACTACAGTAAAAATAGTAATTTTAATTGTTATAAAAATGTTATGGTTTCAACAGTGAGTGGTAGTACTAGATATAATACTAGATATGTTTACAACAGCAAAATTTCAGATATAAAGGAGAAGGTAGAGAAGACTAGTATGGTAAAGAAGAAGTATAAAACTAGATATTTTTACAATAAAAGTATGAGAAATGAGGGGGGGGGGGATTATTTAAAATTTAAGAAATGCAAGGATAAAAGATGTAAAGTCTGCATCCATGCTGTAAAGGATAACTGTAATGCCGTGGATGAAAATTGTGTAAACTTTTGTAAGGTATTTAACTGTGTGTATAGATTAAAATGTAAAATTTGTAACATGTCTTATATAGGACAAACGTCTGGTCCTTTTAATATGAGATTTAACAACCACAAAAAAGATATAAGAAAGATAACGAGTGCAAGGGAAGAACAGGAGATTGAAATAGTACATTTTGCAAAACATGGAATTGAAAATATTGAAATATCGATTTTGCATATAGTTGCAAACAAGGCTGAAAGATTAATATGTGAAAGGAATATGATGGTTAAATACGGAACAGTGTACCCTTATGGTTTAAATGTTATGTTTGATCAAATTAATGTTTTGAAGAATTTCAGAAATACAATATTGAAAGAGTCAGTCTATGAAAAAATTAATCACGATTTGAGTTGTGAGTGTGAGTTACATAATAAACAAAATGTTAAGGTTAATGATCTAAGTTGTAGTAAGGATATTAAAAATGCTATTGTCAATATTAATTCCGGCAATATTGTTAAAACAATAAAATACATAATTTTCAATGTGAAAAAGAAGTTAATACCCGATTTATTGAGAGAATTATATGAACATACAGGTAACGGAAATATAGATATAGGGTTCGATCTGTTGAGATTCAGAATAGGTAAGCAGAAACTTAATGGTTACATTGAGTTGAAAAACAACAAAGTTAATCTAGAGAATAAGATTTATTGTGTATTGGATTACATGGGGCACCATTTTAGGGGTGCTAATTTTAAGGGAATTTTAAATAAGTATAATGAATACCTGCCGGATAAAAACATACATATTATTAAAGCTTACAAATACGATAAACCATTAGGCAGAGTTATATTTAACTACAACAGTTACTCTAAGAATTTGCAGAGCTGTATCGAGAAAAGTATTTGTCATTGTAATAATGTTGAATATAAAAAATACGTTAATTCAAATTACGGACATATTCTTACCGGAGATCTTGCTATAGTGGCAGACACAAATCTCAGAAATTACATGAGGTATGGTACAAAATACAGATTGAGGAGAGTTGTGAGTAGAGGATTAGCTATAAAACGTTTGTCAAATAATATAGATATCTTCATTCAAAATTTAATATATAAATATGCTTTACCAAAAAGCGTTTTTGAGGAATAGAGGCACTATATTTTAAAAGAATTTCAAGGCTTTTACCATAAAGATTTTGAGGGTGTCTCGGGAGAATCTTACAAAGATTTGATTAAAGCAGTAAAAAATCTACAGGATGATTTCATCATTACGTATGTGGATAAAGCTAACACCAACTATGCTATAATATGTAAAAAATTATACGGAGATATTCTAAGGGAAACCTACAATTATGAGGGAAATTATCAACTACTAAAAACTACTAAACAAGTTACTGTAAACAGAGTGAAGGCGTTCTATAAAAAAATAAAATCAAAGCAAAATAGTGTGGAATTTCCTTATCTTGTAATGATTCCAAAATTCCATAAAAACCCAATTACTTTTAGAACCATAACTTGTGGGTTTGGTTCTTACCTGGAATGTGTAAATAAAAATTTTTTGAATATATTACAAAAGATTTTCAGTCAGGTTATAAATGAATATTCTTCGATAGTAATAAAAAATAGCTATGAACTTATAAAAAGTTTAAAAAAGCTGAAAAACATTACAGGATTGTATACATATGATTTCGAGGATTTGTATAATAGCATAAATTTAGATGATTTGAAGTATAGAGTTATGGATTTTTTCAAGAAATCTAAAGAGAAGGATATAAGTATTGAAATATTCACCGATTTATTTCAATTTGTTGTTTACGAAAATTACCTGTTTGAAGGGAAACAAATATATAAACAAGTAAGAGGTATTCCAATGGGGGGCAGTTGTAGCTCCATCCTTGCAGATATTTATCTGTTTACATATGAAGCCGGTTTATTGTTGGAAAAAGACTTAAAGATATACAGATATATAGATGATGTTTTGGTGGTTGAGCTGAATAATAATAAAGAAATTCATCAATTTAAATGTTATCCAGACACTTTGAATTTGAAGAGTGCTTCGGATGATCGGGGCAGTGCCAACTACTTGGATGTTAATTTGGAGATTATAAACGGAATTTTAGTATATAGTATTTATGATAAAAGAAATTATTTTGATTTTGATACAATAAAGATATTGAACTTTAATAGTAACGTGCATGTTTCAATTTTTAGAAATATATATTTAAATGGTTTAAATCGTATTGCAAATTTGTGCTCAAATGTTGATAAATTGGTTGGTGAAATTTTTAACCTTTACATAAACGCCAGTAAACAAAATTACCCAATACATTTTCTGAATGATTTAACTTTCAATTTTATCAAGAAAAAAAGCTATCGAAATAAAACATTGGAATTGTTCGATGATTGTGATTTATCGATACGTGATTCCTATCAAAAATAGCTTAGCGGTGAGGATAATCACGGACTTCATTTGACGGCTTTTGAATTAGTTTGTGGTTTTCATTTTTTCCAATCTCTATTTGTTTGGTCTTGGCAAGTGAGGGGGAATGTTGTGCACGTAAAACATGTTTAACCCCACAGTACAAGTCATAAGCCTTGGCCACTTGTCTTCATGTTTGGTTTTTTCTTAGTTACTCTTGGTTTTGTTAATTATTGTTTTAGTTACAGTTTGTTAATTTTTTTTTCGTGTACTAAATTATGAATTTGGATTTTTCAATATATATATATATATCAACTTTTGAACGGAGGGTGGTTTCGGGGTCTGGGGGTCATGATCGATGAAAATATACCAAAATTTTTTGAAATCGCTTTCCTCCGAACGACTGCAATAGGTAGCTTTTTGTAATGAAAACTACCTAAAATGCTTTAACTCAGCCATTTTTTAAGATATAGACAAAACAAATCTGCTCCCGAATCTTTTTATCAAGGTCAAACACATAAGAGAAAATATTTTTTCAATTTTCAATTTTTTGGTACCACATTTCATATTTAAATTTTTCTTAAAAATTTAAATAGCCGCCATTTTTAAACAAGATGGCGGATAAAGCAGGCCAACGAACTCGGTCGAGACATTGGTATGTACTATGTATAAACGAAGTTACATCCAAATCGGTTCATAAATTCTTTTATCGCGTGACAAAATTCAGGACGTTTCAAAATGTCAGCCACGCTAGAAATTCAAAATGCTATAACTCAGCCATTTTTTAAGATATAGAGAAAACAAAAACTGCTCCGGAATCTTTGTATAAAGGTCAAATACATAAGAAAAAAATATTTTTCCAATTTCAATTTTTGGTACCACATTTCAAATTTTAAATAAAAAAAAAAAAAATTTAAATGGCCACCATTTTGGAAACAAAATGGCGGATGAAGCTGGCCAACGAACTCGGTTGAGAAATTAGTATGTACTGTGTACACACCGAATTACATCTAAATCGGTTCATAAATACGAGAGTTACAGTGTGACAAAGTTCATATATATATATATATATATATATATGTCAATTTTGAACGGAGGGTGGTTTTGGGGTCTGGGGGTCATGATCGATGAAAATATACCAAAATTTTTTTTAATCGCTTTCCTCCGAACGGCTGCAATAGGTAGCTTTTTGTAATGAAAGCTACCTAAAAGTTCATCTGGAATTTTTTATAGGGTGGCACATGCCTTTTTTTCAAGGCAAAAATATTCCTTAAAAGTCAACTTGTTATCAGGTTTAGGTGGATAGAGTAAATGGTTTTATAGTTTCAATAAAACAAGCAAGACTTTGAATGTTTTGGTGAGTATATTTTTTGTATGTCATTATCGTACCACTTCTAATTGATAATTAAATGAAGTATTATTTCTTAATCTGCTTTTATTATATAAAAAATAGAAAATCATTGTATGGGCCAGAAGATACAAAGGCTGCCATTTATGCCTGGGAGTAAAATAAAAATATTTTGCTTAATTTGTCATTACCGTACTCACTTTTTGTCGTTACCAAGTTCATTAAAATTTAAAAATTAGTTTTAAAAAGTTAAATTACTAATTTGGTCTCTGCTGATTTTTGTATATTAATGTTTATGAGGTAAAGTAATTATTTACAAAAAATTAAAACTTTCTGATTACTTCTAAAAATTGGATTTTGTTATTCCAAAACATGGACAAATTTTGAAAATGACCACTTATTATTATTATAATTTTAATTATCAGCTGCAATACTAAGAGGAAATATAAAGAAAGCTCGCCTAATTACACGACTGAAAAGAAGGGTTATGTGTTTCACGCGTATCTGTGTATGTGGATTTCTTTATACCCTTGAAACATCCCTACGGCTGGATGGATTTTAATGAATGAGGTCTCTATCGATTCATTAGGTGCGTTCGTAATTATATAATTACGTAGCACCTATAGTCGTCGTTCAGTCCGTCTGTCTGTCTGTCCGTCCGCATATAACAGAGCAAAAACTACCCGACCGAATGATCTGAAATTTTTAATATATAATTGCTGCAAAATTTTGTCGAGCCATTTCCAATTTTATGAAAATCGGATGTATAGTTTAATTACAGGAACAGTCAAAAGTTTTTCTTTACATTACGGCCAATGGGAAAAATTATTGCAAGTGAATTTTAATGATGTTACAGACTTCCGAATGGTCTGAAATTTTTAATATATAATTGCTGCAAAATTTTGTCGAGCCATTTCCAATTTTATGAAAATCGGATGTATAGTTTAATTACAAGGACACCCAAAAGTTTTCCGTTACATTACGGCCAATGGGAAAAAATTATAGCAAATGCATTTTAATGATTTTACAGCCTTCCGAATGGTCTGAAATTTTTAATGTATAATTGCTGCAAAATTTTGTTGAGCCATTTCAAATTTTATGAAAATCGGATGTATAGTTTAATTACAGGGACACCCAAAAGTTTTCCGTTACATTATGGCCAATGGGAAAAAATTATTGCAAATGCAGTTTAATGATTTTACAGCCTTCCGAATGGTCTGAAATTTTAAATATATAATTGCTGCAAAATTTTGTCGAGCCATTTCAAATTTTATGAAAATCGAATGTATATTTTAATTACAGGGACAGTCAAAAGTTTTCCATTACATTACGGGGAAGGAGGAAAAAATTATTGTAAGTGCATTTTAATGATGTTACAGACTATGCACTTATGAAGCGCAAAAAAATATACATTCAGTACAATATGGGGTGCAAAAAATAATTATAAAACTAGTTATAGTACGAACGCACCTCATTTGCCGCGTTTGACGAGCAATTTCCAACTTGTTTTCACCTTCTGATGGTTATAGGATAGGTTTTGTTTTTATAAATTCAAAATGGCGGTAGAGAGGAAATTTTTTTTTTACGTATCCCATTGAGTGGCATATCATTGGATAGGTCTTTCAAAATGAAGACGATGTTTCATTAGCCATTTTGCAGTCAGAAGCTCCGTTGAAATATTACACAACCTGGAAGTTGTGTACTTCGGATCTATACCTTTACTGTAACTCTAACCTTCTTAATAGACATCTATAGGCCTAATTAAAACAGTGTTTTTAGATAGGAACTAATAATTAAACACAACTTAAAAGTCATCAATACAAGTAAATAAAAAAAAGGTAAGTAATATAAAAAATAGTCTCATATTGATGGGAAATAATTAGTTCGTTTGTAGTCGGGTTTTTTGATTTTTTAAATTTAATATATATTTTTAGAAAATATCTATAATTTTAAGTAGTAGTTGATATCAAACTTACTTAATGTTTTCTAAATGTGATAAAAATACATTTAAAAGGCAAATAAATACCTTTATTTATTCAGATTGACAGGTTTCTTTGCTCTGACGTCAACATTCTCCAGATTTATATTGATACAAATATTTTCGCAAAAAAAAAATAATAAATAAATTGAAAGCTGGTAACAAAAATCACGTGAATTCATGCATAATGAAATTAGCTGCAAAATTAAAAATAAATTAAATTATGCAACACCTCCATTATGGGAAAACTTTTTGTAAAATTAAAAAAACATATGTAAGAAAAGAGACCCGATAGAACCAAATCAATTATCAGGGGTATATGAAATACCTTTCACCAAAGAAGTTGGAACAGTGCAATTTTATTAGGTATGAAAAACAGAAAGCTTAAAACTAGGATCAAAGAACATATAGCAGACATCAAATACAACAAGAAAACTACATCCTTAGCCAGACTATATGAGAAAGAACCTTGACAGATTAATTTTAAAACTAGACAATACGTGCTTATAACGCCATATTTAAATCATTAATTGGAAAAAGAAAAATCTGTTTCATTACAAACCACATTAATAATCATTCCTGCTGGTATCATGCTTTTATATTAAAAAATGTGTCAGAAATTTTTGCGTTGTTTAGTGGGAAGAATATTGTTTTGAAATCCGCCTTGAAATAATCACCAATTCTGAATCATTTAGAAATTGCACGGAGCATTTATAAAAATTATTTTCTTCTACATCATGCTTATGAAATAAAATTTTTTTGTCTAGAAATTTCTTGTGCTTTATTTCAAAATGCTCTATGCATGTTAGAATTGTTTTATACCGGTCATAGCTTATAAAACTTTTAAATAAAAAAAGAAAAATATTTTCAATATCCACCATCCCTTTAAAATATATATATTTTTTAATTGAACTGTAATTTAACTTCTCAAGGCGTGAAAAGTTTCTGTATGAATTTTCTTTTATGCTGCTTTCTAAAGCAAATAATATTTAAAACGGTCTAAAGTTAAACCTTGCGATGTAACTTTTTTTTGGAAACCATTTTAAACTTATTTATTGAAAAAACAACAACTAATCTTGATAATAAGGCTTATAATATTGTTTTTCGTGAGCCATTAGGTAATGTTTGATAATATCAAGTTTAAAAAATATATAATCTATAATTTTTAACCATTTGCAAGATAGTCAGAAAGTATAAAGACTTCTGTTTATACGACAGTCCTTTTGGCCATTTGTCCGTGCTCTGACCCTCATAAATGTTACTAGGATTTCCACGTTATAATTATATGCTATTAAGGCATTCTATAACATTTTATAGTGTAGTTTAGTAATGTTATGATTAGGGATGCAACAGATATCCGGTAAATATCCGATATCTGGCATATCTGGCTGATTTTTCAATATCCGAAATATCATCGGATATCTGAATCACAATCACCGGATATCCGACTTCTCTGCCGGATATCCGGCAGAGAGCAGCAAAGCGTATATATAAGGATAAGAGAAATCGTTTGACCCAAACAATGCAAACAACTTTGTTTATAATGCAAAATATGAAAGTAAGTTCACTATTCACGAGTAAAAGGCAATTCTCAAAAGTTTAAAGAATCGCCAGCTTTCCTAACATTGATATTTGAACTCTTTATAATAAATTTAAGAAGTTACGTTTACATCTTTTGGAAAATTGTACCTTTACTTTCAGAATGTAAAACAAAATTGGAAGTTGTTTATTAAAGTATGACTATTAATTTTCTTCTTTCTTTTAAGTTTAACAATTAAACAGGCCTATTTTTACTTTCTTCTATCTTCACTAGAAGAAAGTATTGTAATTGAAATTTTTTCGATTTCCGGTTTTCGACGGATTTAGACGTTTTAGGGGTCAGGGATCCCAAAACATGTCTGTGTCCGTGTGCCGCCATCTTACCATCAAAAAGTGTATGAAATTATGCATAGAATTGAACCACATTTTTTGTGAATGTTTTTGGCTATAGCCAGCTGGCTCTTTTTCAATATGGAAACATTTCCACTGGAAGGGGGCGCTGTAATTGCGATTTTTTGTGTCATTTTCATCATTGTACCATCCAAAAGTGTATGAAGCTAAGCATAGAATTGAAGCAATTTTTTGTGTATATTTTTGGCTATGGCCAGCAGTTTCTCCTTTAATTTGGAAATATTCCACCATAAGGTGGCACTCACTGTAACAGCGTTTTTTGTAAAATATTCTCGATATTTCGCAGTTTTTTTTTTTTTTTTGTACTGTATATTGGCGGCTCGTGAAGTGAAGGGAACTTCGTATCCTGCTAAGCTGGCTATTCACAAACAGCTAGAATAACGAAAAAATTATTTATTTTAATAAATATCATGATCGAGATTAACTTATTCTTATTTTGATTAATTGACTGGACCAAAAATTTTCAGATCAAAATCAAAGTTGGTATAATATTGAACTAATAATATGGAAGTATTAACATTTGGAACTACTTTTTGAAATATTAAGATGTATGAGATAGAAGAAAGTTTTGGGATTGGCACATCCAATTAGTTATTTTTGTAACTTCATTATAAATATTTAAAATTAAAAGTAATTTTCTTTTTACTTATAAATACTGTTCCTGCTAGGCCATTTTTGAAGGGCGCAGCGCCCTGCCCTTTTTAAAATCGGTAAAACCCACCCTGCTGTTTTTGAAATCGGCAAACTGCGCCCTTCATGTTTTAAAAATACTCAAATGTGCCCAAAGTCGTTCTCAGCGATCGCTTATAATTTTCCTCGTTCCATGAAGTTTGAGAAATACTTCTTCAAAAGCATCCTGTTTCTTCCCACCAATTCATCATAGCTTCCAGCTAAATTACGTATACTTTTTCGCCTTTTATCTTGTGGGTGATAGCCCTGTGTGGTCAATAGGGATTCGCCAGGAACAGAGAAGAAGTAAGATACTCTACGGGAAGTTACAATTGCATTGTACAGTAGCTATTCCCCCTCTTCTTGCACTGAGATGCTATCTCTTGAGATCCAATTCTGGATGCTTAAAATAAAAAAAGAAAGAAAAGAAAAGTCTTTTTTTCTTATCACCGAACAGGAATGCCGCGGACGCGCTATAGCGCGTAAATTACGCGAAAAATCGGATACGGGACGCAAAAAAATAGCTCTTACGCGTCCCGTGGGACGCGTAATTTCGTGAAAAAATTGCGGAAAACAGACGATTTTCGTCAAAGAATCGCAAAAAAAGCGTAAATCTCATCAAAATATCGCGCAAAAGCAGCGATTTTCGTAAAAGGGCCGCGAAAAAATAGCGTATTTCGTCAAAGCATCGCGAAATAAAAAGCGAATTTCGTCAAAAAATCGCGGAAATAAGCGCAAATTTCATGAAAATATCGCTGAAATAAGCGCAAATTTCATCAAAATATTGCGAAAAACGCGATTTTCGTAAAAAGGCCGCGACAAATTAGCGTATTTCGTTAATAGATCGCGAAAAAAAGCCGAATTTTGTCAAAGGATCGCGAAAAAAGCGCAAATTTCATCAAAAAATCGCGGAAAAAAGCCGATTTTCGTCAAAGGATCGCGAAAAAATAGTTGTTTTTCATCAAAGGATCCCCCAAAAATAGCAAATGTCGTCAAAAAATAATGTAAAAAAGCCGATTTTCGTCAAAGGATCGCGAAAAAAAGCACAAATTTCGTGGAAAAAACGCTATTTTCGTAAAAGGGCTGAGACAAAATAGTGTATTTCGACAAAAGATTGCGAAAAAATAGCAAA
The DNA here is from genome assembly GCA_963932465.1 of Maratus speciosus. NCBI lineage: Eukaryota > Metazoa > Arthropoda > Arachnida > Araneae > Salticidae > Maratus > Maratus speciosus. The sequence continues at coordinate 134,088,988 of OZ010796.1, read as the reverse complement.
TTTCGTCAAAAAATCGCAGAATAATGCCGAATTTTGTCAAAGTATCGCGGAAAAAAACACGATTTTCGTGACAGACTCGCGAAAAAATAGCGAATTTCAACAAAAGGATCGCGGAAAAACGCGAATTTCGTCAAAGTAACGTGGAAAAAACGTGAATTTAGTCAAAGCACCAAAAAAGATGTGCAAACTAAACTTATAGATAGAAAATTCATAAAATGGGATTTAATTTCTTTTTTATGAGATTCTTAAAAATACAGCATGATTTCAGTGTACTTTGATAATATTTATATTCATTAGGTGGACCAGTAAAAATCACACCCCCCCCTCGTTCTTACTGCATTGAAATGTCTCCTGCCTTCAGAACATTTAAGATTTGATGCTTATTAGTGATTTAGATATAAATTTCCCTTCCAAGGAAAATGTCTGATTCCAACACAGATCTATGCTGACAAATAATTCAATGGGAAGTATAATAATGAAAGCACCCATTCATTCAACGAAAAGTACACCTTTACTTAACATAAGTGTTCTTTTTTTCAGCAAAAATATCTTTTTCAATAAACCCGCCTTGCCTCTTTTTAAAAGAATGCGAACATTAGTGATACTTGTTAGTGGAACTTGGTATCTTCTACTCTCAAATAAACATTATTTTACAATTAAAATTGTATCTTGCATTTTTACTTTTAAAAAAGTAAAGAAAATTTCTCTTTAATATTTTTTAAAAATATCTTATTTGAGTGCAAATAATGCTGGTTTTAATTCATTATTTAATTATTGTTAAAACAACAATTAATGCATTTCATTTATCTTAATAAACAACTTTCATTTATTCCTTTAAAATATAAATTATTATTGATGGGGACCCGCTTTTGTAAAAAAAGGACCCAGATTTTTGGAAATCCTGGGTCCCGGGGACCCAGGTTTTTTCAAGTACAGCGGCATCACTGCCGAACTTTTCTTCCCACGCAATTTCTGTGGTTAGATTATAGTGTGCAGAAGATTATTCATCGATCGTACTACCGTACAAGCATGAACCAACAAACAGGCGAAAAAGAAGTTATTAAGATGATGACATTTTAATTCCCTACTAGATAAAAAATCTAGCATATGACCCTGTATTTTTCTGTATTTCGGGGCTCTGCATTAAAAAAAAAAAAAAAAAACCTGCCTTGTCCACACTAGAGAAACTCCAATGGATAAGAGAAATGACATGATGGCAATAAATTCTGATTGGTCCAAAGCTGTTTTCAACCGCCGCGGGCGATCGACTGCAGCGCTTCCATAGACATTACACAGGACGAAAATAGAGAGTTTTTAAATTTATGTAATTCATAATATTTTGACGCTTGTTTAGATTTTTAACACCAATTTTCAGGCTCAGAAATGTTTATATTATGGATATAAGCACAATTTTGTCTAAGAATTTTGCAATTTTCTTGAACAAATATTTTTTTCCTTCCTTAAGTTTCGTTTTCTTTCTGTCAGCACCAGCATTATTCGTTCTTTTTCTGGTTATATTTTAAGATATATATATATAATTTGGATTATTTTTATTTCTATGACTGAAATGTATATATATCCTTGCTTTGTTTCAGTGTATTTGAATCACAAGTATTTTTTTTTCCTATTTTCTGTCATCAGTAATGAAAATAGGTGTTGGCGAAGAATGAAAAATCGCCAAGCGCGAAATCCTCCTATGAACTTATCTCGGGAGTAATAGAGTCGTTTCGTAAACTTCACATAGAAGATTTGGGGTAATGGTTAAAGTACATGTCTGGTAAGTTAAAGGTAGCGGGTTCGATCCTCTTGGCTTCGACTTTTAAAATTTTGTTTCTTTATTGATTTGTTACCCGTTAGTCTGATTTTTTTTAATCGATTCTTGTCAATAAAATTAAATTTATTTATATATTTATTTTTGATAATTTAATATCAGTTAATAAAATATTATAATTTTTTAAATCGGTTCTTCTTAATAAAACTAAGTTTTTGTATTTAATATCACCCAAGGGCTATATTTTAATAATTAAAAACAAACATATATTTTAATGCAATAACATCGAATAAAATTACAATTTAAAATATGTTTATGAATTTAAAATATGTTTATGTCATAATTTTAATAACATAAAAATATCTAATCACTAGAAGTAACATAATATGGTATTCATTTTTATTAAATTAAGAATAATGCTTCATACATCAAATACGCTTATAAATTCAAAACAATTTTGGGAGGATGGGTAACGTATGTATTAAGTTGGAAATTTAAAAAATATATATATATATATGATAGGGGAGGGATGTCAAAGGAGATTAAAGGTGGAAATTTTCTGAAGTGTTAATTTAGAAGATCATTTTTCGTTCTTCTTATCTTACTGCACAATACCAAATAGAGAAAAAAAAGGGAGTTAAAAAAATTTAAACGAAGTTGCTCTCTCCATTCGACAAATAAATCTGTGTTATCAATCATCATTGTGGAGCGATCGATTATAATTAAAAATTTAATATATTTATAGGAAAACTAAAAACGATATTCGATTCTAAAGAACTGGAATATAAAATTTCATGCATGACTACCTGCAAATTTCATGCATTTTAAGACACACCATGAGATCCTGAATGTGTGACTTCGTGAAATATGTTTATTTATATAATTATTTATTCATTTCCTAGGCATCCTTAAAATAAATTGTGTATGGAGAGGAGATAACCAATATACATTTTAGAGGGGATTATACATTTTTTTTTTTCATTTTGTTTCCTATGCATTTCAGGAGTGTAAGAAATAAATTAAGTTTCTTATGTAATGTCGGTTGAAGTATATATTTATGAGCAATATGTATATGCAAATATATGTATGAGCTAAGTTCTAAGCCTTAACCACAAAATCCCCCCCCCCCCTCCCCCCAAGAAAAAATATAAACATTTATGACCGTTTAAATTCCCATAGTTTTAAAAATTAACACTAAGAAACTCCTGAAAATATAGAAATATTTTTTTTTTAATATATTGTAAAATTATATTAAAATGCATAAATATATGAATACATTTTATCTAAGTGCAAGGCGTATTAAACCATTGGACTGAATTTCCGGATGCGACACCGCAGAAAAGGGAAACGTTGCCTTCTGAGACAGCAATAATTTATAATTCAAGATGTAATTCGCTTATAAGAAAAATAAAAAAAATCTGTTACATTGAAAATCCCTTTAATAATCTTACATGAAGAATCGTGCTTTTATTTTTAAAAATGATTCAGGAAGTTTCGCGTTGTTCAATGATGGAATTCTTCTTTGGAGAATCGCCTTAAGGCTGTTCTTAACTGCTCTGCTCAACAAGCGCAAAACGTTTTGACACATTTACAAATTCATTTTTTAATGGAAAGGTATAAAATTGCAAAGCCTGGCCATGGAAGCGATTTGGAATCGAGCTTTTTTTTTCCATTTTTTGATCAATCAATTACCTATTGAGTTATAAGCAATTTCGATCACGTGACAAACACTTTTTTTGACCTTTTTGAGTGCTCTTTCTTCCTTCGCGCGGAAATTCGGTTCAAAACACACACTTTGACATTATTTTCTGAAAGATCTATTGCGTTTGCAAAAAAATGGAAAAAAACAACTCAATTACATAGTTTCTGAACAACAACACCAACTAGTTTCATGTATTTTTCGAACAAAAATAAATTAAAACTTATGTCAGAAAGTTGCCCTTTTGAATTTGAGAACACCCTTAAGTAAATTAAGGATGGAGACAACCAATATAAATAGAATACAAGTATTTTTTTTTAAAGTATTTCACAATTTTTTTTTCTTTTTTCCTTAGGAATTTTGAAGGTTGTTTTCAAATTCAAACTAATTACTTTCTACCATATTCACGAGGTTATTTTTATCCGCAAATGTATACGAATTTGCAAATATTCTTTTCCAGTTGTGAGAAATCGAATAGCTTTTCCCGTTTTTCGATAAATAGAAAAGTCTTTTCCTAAAATGGCAATAAGAATTGCACATTCCGTCAGTTTGTAAGGCACTACAGTCATAAAAAATTCGTCGTAGTCGACTAATTTATTGTAATTGAAGGTGTGTCAAATTTTTAGGAAAATGGAAAACGCAGTGCCATTGTTTGGCGAAAGAGATCGGCATTTTTGGGAAAGCACAATTGTTAAATGTTTGATTGTTAAATGGCATATGTTCATAGTTTTTTTATATTTTGGACAATATATAGGAGATATGTTCTAAATTTGAATATTCATAAAAATATCCACTTTAGTTGAAGGATGCTAAATTTATAAAGTTTTAAAAATAAACGCTAAAATTTCGTTATCAAAATCCCGAAGTTCGAGGAATATTAAAAAATGTTACTGATTATTAATGCGATTATGAATTCTGTTTTTGTAAGATCACTTAGTGATCCTATTTCTTTTAATATATGTTTGTTTAATACAAATTATAGGAATGGAGATATTAAATTTTTGAGTGCTTTTAAAATATATGCTATATATAAAAATGATAGATGGTTGTTAAATTCAAAAGGTTTAGAAAATTAACGATAAACCATACGCCCCCCCCCCCCCCCCTTCCCGCAAGCGAAGAAATGCTAGAAAAATTTTATTGATTAAAAATTTGCATAAGAGCATGGATAGTTTTTTATTCTTTTAAAAATGTATTGTAAAATAGTACTGAAATGTGTAATTTCAGTTATTCAATTCGATGAGTTGAGTGATTTGATTTACCATATTTTTATAAAAAGTCTAATGAGAAAGTCAATAAATAAATATCTATTGTTAGATTCTAAATAATCAATTTAAAATCAATATTAAATGTGTTTATGATTAGAGAAATTTCCCTTAGAGCAACTTTTATTATAATATGCACAAAAACAGAAATAAACCCACAATTTGCAATATTTTGATTCGTTGTAAAATATAAGGAAAATTATTTTTTTTACCCTGTTCCATTTCGCAAGAATGCGCATTAAAATAATAATAATAATAAAAGTAACCAAAGCGCGAGAATGCGCCAAGCGTGGAAAATGAGCTTTGCATGATTTTTTCTTCCAAGGGACACTTTTCTTCCACAGAGCATGCGCACTTGCGCTCATGACATTTCTCTTACAAGTTGGAGTTTCTCTAGTCCACACAAGCATTGAAGTACTAATAATTATGTGGTCGGACCCAGCCTTCTTCTTAAAGAGGTCCCAGTGCAAAATAAAAAATTTCGGGCACTGTATTTTTATTAAAAAAAAAAGAAAAAAAACCTTAACTCTCGTCGAGAAGAGGGGGGGGGGGGTTATAAGCGGAAGTTGCTAGTTACTAACCCAGATGTAAACATTTTCAGAAGTCCTTTTCTATTTAAAGGTATTTCAGTCTTCTTGGGGGTCTCTATAAGCGCGAGTCTTGCGTACTTTGCGCCTATCACACCTTTCGTATGATTAGCTTAGTATATGATTTCGAAGAATTATGCAAACATGCCAAACAAACTATAATCTTTTAATTATCTTTGTTGTGCAACTCTATAAGTAAAGTTTTAACCTTTTAACAATTGAATTAAAAACCCAGAATAAGAAATTTCCATTTGATTTCAACTCAGACCCGAACTCAGAATTTTCTTATCAAGTATAATGCATCTAGGTGTCTAGATGTTCAAATGTTTTGTTTTATATAGGAAACAATATTCACAATTTTCCTTTTACGAAACTGGGTTAGGCGAACTCAACCCCGCAATCCCCCCCCCCCCCCCCCCAAACACTGCTTGCCCAAAGAAAAAACAAACGACTCGAGAAATATGAGCAAGAGCTTTTCTACTTCTTATCACCCTCGCCGTTTATCACGCCTAATATTTCAGAAAAGCTGCATCTCCTTTTTTAAACTTAGAAGACTCTAAGTATGGTACCAATATATAAATATCATATCAATGGAAAAGAAAACATGCTTCCATCATAGTCCCAACATTTAGAAAAAAAAAAAAAAGTTTAGTTTTAATTTACAGATGCGCTTATTATACAAACATGAAACCACGTTAGCGAATTAAATATTTTACATTACTTTTGAACGCAATCGAAAATTGACATATGCAGTAGGAAAAACAGCTGTTAGGTTGTTTATATAAGGAAGAAGACTTGCCTTATTTTGATAAACAACGTAGAGCAAAAGTGACACAATTAAAGCATTCAATTTTGCATTTTGTTGATATGTCAGCAGTTTTATCGTAATTAATTAGCAACTTATCTTTATTTTCAATGTATGCATTTATTAACATACACTTGGTGACACCGGATTAGATGTCCGCACGAGCCAAAATTTCCATGTCCGGGGCGGGCTCAACCCATAGAAAAAAAAATTCGGCCCGTACAAAGAAAAAAAAAAAAAAGGAATGGCCAGTATAAAAGTTCGGCCATGCTCATACAAAAAAATTATTGGCCCTTTTTGGTATAAAAGCTAAAAGTTCGGTACAAGAACTGACCCGGCACGGAAAATAGTTAAAACTTCGGCCCGAGGTGTTGGTGTTGTTTCTGACGGCCAATTATCTACACGAGGGATATGGGCCCGAGGAGGCATGCCCTCCGTGGGGGTCTTTCTAAGGGAACCTAACCAGTATTTACGCAAGGAAATCCAAGGTTCGAAGAAAAACACAAAAAACTCCGAACGATTAGGCTGACGGATCTCGGTACGAGACCGGACTGACTGAATTTCTACAGAGAATAGGTTTGTATTCGATGTGCTTAAAAATTGATTAATAAGAGTTCTGATCAAAAATACTTATTTTATTATAATCTTTATTTTTAAAGAGGTGCCTTAGGCTACGATATATATATATATGTATTTAATGAATCTATTTGTATAAAAGTGATCATTAATACCGTTAATCCGTATTCCATGTATTGGAGAGTTAAAAATTTGAAAAAATCTCCTAAGACTAAAATAAAATCTCCTAAGACGGAATTGTATAGAAAAAATATATATAAATGTGTTATAGACAAGTTCCCTTATTAGCAGGTGTAAATGTATTATATTCATTTTGCATGGATCAATATTTTTTACGTTTAAAAAAGGATTCCATCATAGGCAGGTTCGTTTTTCACAGGTTTTACTGTAGTTTAAATTTATTGCCTAGAAATCTACTATTCTTTAAAAAGAATAAAGTTTAATTGTTGAATAATGGCGATTTATAAATACGTACATTTTTTGGAAAAAATAGGTTAGGCCCGGGCCGATCCTTCAGAAAAAAGTAAGGCCCGGGCCGATCCTTCAGAAAAAAGTAAGGCCCAAGCTGATCCTTCAGAAAAAAAAAAAGGCCCGAGTCCAGCTCTGTCTGGAAAGAGTAGTGACTAGACCCGGCCCAAAGAAAGTGAAGATCAAACCCGACCCGAAAAGAGTGAAGACCAGGCACGAGTGTCGTGAATGAAAACAGGCTCGAACCATCTCTTTTCAGTCATGTCTTCCCCCCCTTAACCCTTTAGCAGGCGATGTCCACAAAAAAGGACACCTAATTTTAAGAGTACTGGCACCAGCAGCGTGCAGAGAGAAAATTGCGCCCGGGGCATTTTTGTTTTTTTCAGTGTCAGTACATTTTTAAAAAGATTCGACTTTAAACTTATCAAGTATTAGCAGAATACAATAAATAAATTCTAAATTTGTATCAAATTCAATAATTAAAATATATATATAAAGCAAAAGAAAAATGTTTTGGAGGGGACACTTTTGTGATGGAGGGGACAATTTTTTTTATTTTTATTCCATTTATATTCATTGTTTACACTGAAACATCAACAAAATTCTCCTACAGTTTCTATTTGATAATGTTACTACCAAATGGCACTACTGAAGTGTATGATTTCCTTTTCTTTACATTAGGTTGTACAATACCGTATTTTGACCATGTGCTTCTCATTTTGTTGTCATTCTCAGGCATAATTGAATGTGATTCTAAAATATCTTTCTTAATTGGTAGGAAAATTTAAAAATATATTTCATTTTAGCAAAGTTTCTAAAAAAATATGGCAAAAACAGCCACACAAAGATCAAGAGAATACAAGAGAGAGGATAAAGTTAGATTCAGCTTTGCATGAAACACAGAAGAAAGAAAGAGAGAGATGGAAAGTAAGGGCTGCTAAAATGTAAAAAGCAGTAAGGACACCAGCAGAAGAAAAACAAAGAAAGAAAACGCAAGAAAAAATAGAAAAGCAAACTGGAGGACAAAAAAAAAAAAAAAGTAACAATATTACTCCAGAAAATCCATCCCCAGGTTATCAGAATTCTTCAGCTTTAGGAAAAGCACTTTCCAAGGCAAATAAGAGTTTACCAAAGGAATCTCTTAAGAAGGTATACTCATAAGGTACTTGCAAAAATTGTTCAAAATTTAACTCCACACAGAAAAACAGATCGAATTTCACAATGTTCTGTTAAAAGGTGCAATTTACTTCAAGAAAGAAAGCGACGAGCTGATTCCATTCCCCAAAAAACTGTTGCGAATATTACAGCTTTTTTTTTAACGTGGTGACATTAGTCAAATGTTACCTGGCATCAAAGATTCCATCTTGATATATGATATGTAATGGTAAATTTAAAGAAAGAAAGCAAAAAAGAGTTTTAGAAATGTCTTTAAATGAAGCATATTTTTTGTATTGTTCTTCTTATACTATGCAAAGTATTGGAATTACTAAATTCCAAATGTTAAAACCTAAGCATGTGATGCTTGCTTCACAAAAGCACCAAGAACTGTGCTATTGCATCTACCATGAAAACATTGACTTAATTCTTCATTGTTTCCAAAACAAGTCTTGTGTGATGTAGGTTAAAGAAGCAAAAGAGTTATGCAATTTAACTTTATGTGAAGGAGATAAATGTGCAGAACTCTGTATTAATCGTCAATGTATGGACTGCAGTGTTGAAGTTATTGAAACACATTTTGATCAATTTGACTTTGATGATTATGTTAGTTATCATCAATGGATCAACATTGAAGGCAGTACAAAGAAACTTCCTGTAACATGCTCAGTTGCTGAAGCGTATGGTTCATACAGAATAATAAATTGTTTTAGTGATTATAGCATTGGTTGATGAAAATTGATTATATATACATGCCTGTTTGTGTTCCGGGGAATCCCCGGAATTCCGGGGATTTGATAAAACGTGCCCCGGAAATTCCGGAGTTACACAGGCATGAGATTCTTCCGCGATTTTCCGCTTTTTGTCGTTTTTAGATTTTTTTCCGTTTTTCTCATTGATGATTTGTTTCGAAAATTAAAAAAAATCGGTCATCAGTCCGAAAATTCGGGCACAAAATATCACAAATTTCGACAAGCGATCGCCGAAAAGACAATTTCGTCAATCGTTCGCAGAAAAAAATAGCTAATTTCGAAAACTATCGCCGAAAAAACGCAATTTCGTCAAAGCAGGATCGCAGAAAACCCCTGCAAATTTCGCCATAGAATCGCAAAAAAAACAGCTGATTTCGTCAAAGGGTTACGAAAAAATGGCAACTTTCGTCAAAGGATCTCGGAAAAACACGAATTTCGTCGAAACATCGCGAAAAAACACGAATTCTGCCAAAAGATCGCGAAAAAACGCAGATTTCGCCTAAGGATCGCGAAAAACGCAGATTTCGCCTAAGGATCACGAAAAAACTCGGAATTTTGCCAAAAGATTGCTTAAAAAACGCAAATTTCGTTAAAAGATCGCAAAAAAAAGTGAATTCTATGTCAAAGAATCGCGTAAAAAACGCAAATTCTGTCAAAGGATCGTGGAAAAAACGCGAATTCTGTCAAAGGATCGTGGAAAAAACGCAAATTTCGTCAAAGGATCGCGTAAAAAACGCGAAATCTCTCAAACAATCGCGAATTCTGGCAAGAGACCGCAAAAAAACGCGAATTTCGTCAAAAGATTTCGGAATAAACGCCTATTCTCAAAAAAGATCGCAGAAACAACGGGAATTTTGTCAAAAAATCGCGAAAGAAACTGGAATTTCGTCAAAAGATCGCGGAAAAAAACTGATTTGCGTCAAAAGATAGCAGAAAAAACCTATTTGCGTCAAAAGATCGCAAAAGAAATGCGCATTTCGTCAAAAGATCGCAGAAAAAACGTAAAGTTTGTCAAAGGGTCGCAGAAAAAACGCAAAGTTTGTCAAACGATCGCGATTTCTGTCAAAGGATCGCAGAAAAAAAGCTAATTTTGTAAAAAGATCGCGGAAAAAACGGGAATTTCGTCAAAAGATCGCGGGAAAAACGGAAATTTCGTCAAAAGATCGCCAAAAAAACGCGAATTTTGTAAAAAAGATCGCTGAAATAACGCAAATTTTGTAAAAAAAAGATCGCCGAAAAAACGGGAATTTCGTCTAAAGATCGCCGAAAAAATGGGAATTTCGTCTAAAGATCGCCGAAAAAACGGGAATTTTGTCAAAAGATCGCCGAAAATACGGTAATATTGTCTAAAGATTGTGGAAAAAACGGGAATTTCATCAAAAGGTCGTGGAAGAAACAGGAATTTCGTCAAAAGGTCGCGGAAGCCGGACGCCGTTAAAGTTCAGCCTTTTTTTCAAAAGCTTAATTCTTTTCTAAGAAGTGTAATACAATTGTTAAAAAATACAAAATAATGAATAGGTTCCTAATTTTAACTAAATTCTAAAATGTCCCCTCCGCAACATAGTGCTAATTAAAAAAAAAAAAAAAAATTCAGGATGAATTTTTTGTAATTCAGGTGTAATATTTTATGATTACAATGCTAAATAGCAGAGTTTAGTAAAAAAAATACTTTTAGAGCTATACTTTATTATACATAGGAAAAATATTGATGCAAATTGAAAATTTTAAAATTGTAATATTTTCCTGTGTCCTCCGCAACAATAAGAAAAAGATTTTGTTCTCTTTCACTTTTAATACTTGTTTCATTTTTTATGTTGGAATGTTTTCAGCATATCTTATGCACTCATAGAAAAATTCAAACTTTGAGGGAAAAAAAATTATTTTGATGTATTTAGTTGAAATAAATGATTAAATGTCCCCTCCGCAACAAAACAATTTACTGTGATTTGGCCCTAAAAGGTCTATTTATAAGACAAAGAATTTTGTGAAGGGTCTGTTTAGTGATTAAAACATTTGTGAAGGATCCTGTTTTGGGATAGAAACCAGAGTTCATTCTAGGCGTTTTTCACAGGGCGGGCCACCCTGCCTGCCCTTCTTTACAAAAGTTGCTGCCGTGGATGGCCCCACTGACCTAAAGCCCTGTCCCATGAGCCCTATCATGCAAAAAATCAGACGAAAAACCCCTTTAAGTAAATTTCATCTCTTGTTTCAAGCAAACTGTAAACTATTTGTAAAAATTAAATAACTCCTTAACCCCATTTTAAGTCCAATTTGTTGTTTCACCCCCCCACACCCCCTTCTCAGACACCAATTATTTTTAGCTGAAACCCAACCGTGCAGTCTAAATTACTCTCTGCTACGCTGAAAATTCAGCTGAAATTTTAACATTTAAAAAAAATAAATAAATAAATAATAAAAAAAAAACCATTTTGCTATTTATCTGTGAGGGGTAGATGGAGTAGGGGCTGTGGGTTGAGATATGGGAAATGACCGGAAACATATAATATACCCTTCACAAATTTCTTCGTATTTAAAATAGGACTTTAACAAAAAAAATTTCATCTCCTAAACTGAATCTTTCACACATTAAGTCATTTAAAAGTAAAATCTGACCTGTCACTTTTACATATATAAAGAAAATACATGTATTTTCTTCTTAAAAATGTAGAAAGGAGGACCTGAATCAGGGTTGCTGGCTTTTAGCCAGGCCAAAAAAAAGCCGGCTGGCTTTTTTTGGTTTTAACCACTTTTAAAAAGGTGGCTTTTATTTTTAAAAGTTGGTTTAGAGCTAATTCGTTTTAAATTTGGATAAATTAATTTTTAATACACTTATAAATATTTTCTTCTAAAAAAATTATTTATTTGACAAAATTTAATAGAAATTTATAAATCTTTATAACTTGTAGAAGCCAACTGTGAAGCCAATTATGTCTGAAAAGAAAAAAAAAAAATTATAAATATTGAAAAGAATATAAGTTAAGACTCCAAACTGGTGTTTTGAAATTACATATTACATAACTCCATATATACTACACATTTTAAAGATTATATTTAATTAAAGAAATGACAAAATGTAGCACACCATGAAAATTCTGGAAACCTTATGTGTGCATATGGGGAGATAGTTATAAATGTTAAAAGAGAAATTAGAAAGGATATAATATTTGAGGAGAGTTTGGTATATAAGTGTAAAAAAAAAAAAAAAAATGGAGCATTTAAACAAGAAAAAAGAATAGAAATCTTCTAAATTAAATTTTGAAAAGCTTGTTGCTATTCATATTCATGCATATGCTATTCATAATGTTTTTAGTAGTGAGAAATGGTTTTTATTATATGACTATGTACCTATGATTTTAAATGTTTACTACAAATAAAATAAGACTTGTATATTAATAGCTCTTGAAATCAAGTAATAAAACATGTAACTAAGTAACCATTGTCCTCTTTAATTTTATAAAGCAGTAAAAATGAAAAAATTGGGGGGGGGGGGGGGGGCTAAAGGTCAGTGTAAACCAGATAAAGCAGTTGGTATGGCCCTTTTTAAATTTAGCTGACATATTTGCAATTCGGACTACAAATCGCTTGCAAAACCATCTATTAATGTCTTCATTATTGAGATATTGGGTTACTTATTAAACTCTAAATCAATCAAATGTCTTTAAAACTAATTAAAAACACTTTTAAATGTGTAGTTTATAATTACAGTGCTTCATTGTATAAAAACCAGTTATGGCCAATAAAAGCCACCGGCTATATATGGTCATTTCAAATTCACAAAATTGACTAAAATTTTTCCACAAATATAAAGTTTTTCACAAAAACAGGACCCTGGTAAAAAAGTTCTTTACAGACCCCTGATATTTATATCTAAAAAAAAAAATTGACATACATTCAGTTTCCTTCTAGCGGTTATAAAGACTTATTTATTTGGCAAATTTAATAGAAATGTATAATTTTTTTTTTAGCAGAAAATAGTTATAAGTGTATTAAAAATAAATTAATCCAAATTTATTATTAATTAGCTGTAAACTAACCATTTAAAAATAAAAAGCTGTCCGTCTTTTTTTGGCCTGGCTAAAAGCCGACATCTCTGTTTTATAGTTATGTACATATATTCATGTTGTACTTTACATTATTGAGTATTTTTTTATTCTATTCAAGCTGTTTATAGAATAAAAGCATGTTTTACTGTCATTTTTTGTTTAATTGTAACTTCTACACGTTTTTCCCAGCATTCATCCAGTAATTTGGAAAATTTCATAATACGGCATGCTTCAAGTCCCGAACGTGCCAGATTAGAAGATGCTTACTGTATTTTGACATTTTGTTTGCAAATAAAAATTAAACATGCCATCAAAAACTGTAAGAAAATTCATATCAATAGCATTTTTCTAAAGCTTTAAGATTTTAGTTTTGCCAGTAAAGCAATATTAAACTGTTTAAACCAGGGCTGCCGGATTTTAGCCAGGCTTGTTTAAACCGGCCGGCTTTTTCTGGTTAAAACCACTTTAAAAAGGCTTTTATTAAAACAAAATGTTATTAATTAGTAACTTTTAATTACTGTTGTCATAAAAGTGTACATCAATTTAAACTGTCAAATAAATTGACAGTTAAAATATAAGTGAATTGATAATAGAAATGTTGTGGCGGTTAACAGATAGTAAGAATGATTATTAGAAATTTGTGCAACAAAAACTTTTTAAAATAGTTCAAATGATTTTTACCAAATAAGATATTTATTCAAAAAGTAATACACTATTGGTTTATGAATAAGTTACCAATCATTTGGCTCAATTTTTAAATAACTGTGCACAATAAATGCAGAACTTGGGGGACAGCTGTGCAGTTTAATAATATGTGGGTAGATTTATGGAGGGACAAGAACAAAATATTCAGTCAGTATATAAGAAAAAACAAATTAAGGAAAGTATGTACCATTTAAAAAATAAAATTTATATAAAAGTTATGCAAATTTTTCTTATTTTTAAAGTAGAATGATGCCTCATGAAAAAATTCTTTTTACATAAACAAGTAACTTATTCATATTACTAATGTATTCATATACGCTAAGAGCTATTTTCCAAGTGCAGTACTTTATAGACAGTTTCATTTTGTATATTATTTATTTGAATATAATTCTTATCTGTAACAACATGAAAATATCTTTATTAAGCAGAGAAAGTGCCGCTGGACCTATAGTTTTTTTTTTAATCATATTGGCTACTTATGACGCAGGGTTGTAGAAGGTAGCTGCCAGGGTACCCGTCCAGCTACCTACCCGGGCTGCGTTTTTTTTACAACCTTAAGGGTTGTAGTGGGTAGCTGTCCAGGTACTCACCCAGCTACCCACCCGGGCTAGATTTTTTATAAAGAACCCGGGTTTTTTACAACCCTGCTTATGAGGCTTAATTGGTATATCAATTATTAACTAGCTATAAAAATGAACCTCTGAAACAAGATTTTAAATAAATTTCATAACATTTTAGTTGTAATTTATGGAAAATAGCTATTAGTAAATTAACAATATAATATATAGTTGTTTAAAATAAATAGAAAGATATGCCCTGGGAAAAAAGCCAATAAAAGCCGACTTTTTTCAAAAAAGACCGGGTTTTTTCCAATAAAAGCCGCCCGTTCTGACCTTTTGTAAAAAAGGCCGGCTTTTTTGCAACCCTGGTTTAAACTTTGGTGCCTAATTTTGTTTAATTCGCTTTGTTTTTGTTGTTGATAGGATAACATAAAGTATCCAAGTAAGATATATATTAAGTTTTTGATAGCTATTGTATATCTGTAGAATTTGTGTATCTTAAAAAAAAAATTTTTTTTTCAATGTATTTTTATAACATAATTTTAATGTGCTAATTTATTTTTAGAAATCTCGGGATTCAAGTTTGGTTGTACGAAAACGTCAACACTCGCATTGAAGGCCGTATCATTGTAAGTATGTATTTTTTTTTCCATTAGAACAACAGCAAATAATGTAAAAGCATTTTTTTATGTAAATATGGATTCTATTAGTTAATTGAACTGAATATCTTTATTAATTTACAATTAAAAATAGAAGTTGTAAGGTTATTAAAAATATTTTTATTTTTGAAATATTTGGTTTAGCTGAATATCTCATTATTCGGTAGTATGGTCGAATATTCAGTTCATCTTTTTTAAACAGCTCTTAAGTGTTTGTAATTGAATTGTAAGTTATCATAATTTTATCAGTTGTCATTTTTCCTTTTCATAGTTTATAAATCCTGAATAATTTGATAAAAAATTTGAGCCGATATCGAATACTTTACGATAAAACATTTCTGAAAATTTTGAAATAGTGGGGGGGGGGGGGGGGGGACATTTTCCTGTTTTTTGAAAAAATTGATATGTCAAGATGTTTCTTAAAAAATAGAAAATAATGAACATTTTTTTAATTTCTGCACACTGGAAGAAAAATCATTTTCACTGAATATATTACAAAGAGAAAATGTCAGCTTTTAAAATTTGAGCCTTTTAATCTCGGGCTTTTCTTGTGTCACTGCGTTAAGTGCATAAATATTTGTTACACATTTAGTCGTGCGAAGGACATGTCACCCATTTTCACTATGCTGTAACTGTTTAAGAACAATAATACAATTATGAAGAGGAAAGGGAATAACAAGTGGGGAAGTGTGATCACAGATCGCACAGAGGGTTTTGTTTAATATTCCTTTCAAAACACTTTATCCTTTTGAAAAATCTGTTAGTTCCACATTTCGCAACAAGGGGCGCACTTTATTCTAAACAAACCTTTATCCGAAGGAAACTCCGCTTTACATACTATCCATAGGTATATTAGTCGAGGGGATTGGACCCATAGCACCCAAGATAAGTAGGCGCCCCCTGGCAGTAAAAAGTGGAACTAAAATATGTAAGGCTATGGTGCATAATATGAAAGAATGGTCAAAGGGGTGTCGGCAAAAGTTGGGAAAGTGCTCCCCAGGTGAAAAGAGTGGAAGTTAGAAAAATTGCTTAAAATATACAAGTTAAAACACGGAGGAGTAAATAATATAAGACTTTTTGAAAATTTTATGATTTGTCATGTGGTCTGAGGTATTCAGCTATACGTATGTAAAAATTCATGTCTCCAACTTAATTAGGGCTCTCTTAGAAAGAATTGCTTAAAAGACATATGTGGTAGCTCAAAGGGTTAAACGTAAGACCTTTTTCAAGATTTTATGATTTGTCGCCTGGCCTCAGGTGTTCTGCTATAAGTATGCAAAATTTCAAATCTCCAATTTAATAAGGGGCTCAGTTAGAAAGAATCGCTTAAAATACGCATGTGGGAGCCCAAAAGGCTAAATGTATGACTTTTTCAAATTTTTATGATTTACATACAAATGTACGCATTACATACGCATGGTGTTCAGCTATAAGTATGCAAAATTTCATGCCTCCAACCTAAATAGGGTGTCACTTAGAAAGAATTGTTTAAAATACACATGTAGGAGCCCAATAGGTTAAATGTACGACTTTTTCAAAATTTTATGATTTGTCGTTTAATCTGAGGTGTTCAGCTATAAGTATGCAAAATTTCATACCTCCAACCTCAATAGGGTGTCACTTAGAAAGAATTGTTTAAAATACACATGTGGGAGCTCAAAGGGTTAACTGTACGACTTTATCAAAATTTTATGATTTGTAGTTTGATATGAGGTGTCCATCTATAAGTACGCAAAATTTCATGCCTGCAACCTAATTAGGGATTCACTTAGAAAGAATTGTTTAAAATACACATGTGGTAGCACAAAGTGTTAAATGTACGACTTTTTGAAAATTTTATGATTTGTCATATGATGTGTGGTGTTCATCTATAAGTATGCAAAATTTCAAGTCTCCAACATGTATAGTTTCTGAGAACGGGATCTGTGACAGACGGACGGATGGACAGAGGAGCGAGACGAATAGGGATTCGTCAGATGAACGAAACCCTAAAAAATACAAACTTTTCAGATGTCATGAGTATGTCACCGATGTGCCTTATGTAGGGTTAATTTAACACTATTGTTTGTAAATATCATGTGCCTGTTGAAATGATTCTTCTGTTGTATTTAATTGCTGGCCCCAAAGCAGGATATGCTTAAAGGTGTGACGTACGTCGCAGAACAACAGACTTTTCTACAGTTCCAACATTTCAAATTCTCATTAAAAAAAAATTTCACCATTCAATCAAAGCAAAAAATCACGAAATTTGTCACTTAAGGCCAGAATTTTTTTTTTTTAAATTCTTTAATCGTTGATTTAAAAAGATTGTGAAATCCATCAATTGGTTGTGATAAAAAAAATCGTGCAATTCGGCAGTCTATGATGAGAACAAATCATAAAAACAGCAAAATCATCAGTGCATCGCTGGAAGAAACTGTGAAAAAACCTGCGATTTTCTTTAATCGGTTGCAAGAAAAAGCCTCAAAAATTTGCCTACGGTAAATTAGTCAGTAATTGAATTGCGAAATTAGTCAGTGAATCGTCAGGAGAAACTGCAAAATTCGTTAACCAGTAGCGGAAAAAACTTGTGATTTTCTCCAATCGGTCTCAAGAAAAAGCCGCAAAAATTTCCCTGTTGGTACAAAATAAATATAACAATTTTAAAATCAATCACAAGTAAAAAAAAATTTTCAAAATTCGTCAGTGGATTTTTAGAAAAAAATCCTCTAAGATTTGGCCAATTGGTTGCAAAAAAGCGACAGTTTTCCAATTGACAGAAAGGAAATATCACAAAATTCACCGATCTGTTGCGGGTAAAATGCTAAATTGGTCGCTCAGTCGCAGAGAAAAAAAACTTCATTTTTACCAATTGTTCACAACAAAAAGCGAAAAAAATTAGCCAATCGCGGAATTCGTCAATCGGCCGGTCGCTTGTAGAAATATATTAAATTCGTCGATCAATTGCAGAAAAATGCACTATTTTTTCCAATCAGTGGCAAGAAGCTGCAAAATTCGCTTATTGGTACAAGGAAAATTACACAATTCCCCAATCGGTCGTGAGAAAAAAAGTATGAAATTTGCCAGTGGAATGTCAGAAAAAACTCTAAAATTCATCAATCAGTCACGGAAGAAATCCACAATTTTTGCCAGTTGGTTGCAAAAAAAGTGAAGTTTGCCAATCGGTAGAAAGTAAATAAATATCGTAAAATTGGTCTATCGGTCACAGCTAAAAAAATTGTGAAATCCTTTAGTGGATCGTTGGAAAAAATCAGAAATCTGTTGATCCAGTCACTTGCAATCAAAAGTTTGCCAATCGGTAAAAAGAAAATATTATGAAATTCACCAATCAGTCGCGTGTGAAAAAGCTAAAATCGTCAAAGTCACAAAATTCTTCAACCAGTCGTGGAAAATATTAAAGATTTTTTTCCAATCTGTCCCAAGAAAAAGCTGGAACATTTTGCCACTCAATCATCGGTAAGAGATAAGAAATTCATGGATCAGATGCATGGAAAAAGAAGTATGATTTTCGCCAATCGGTCAAAGAAAAATATCGCAAAATTCGCCTACCGGTTGTAGGGGTAAAAAAACATTAAAATTCTTCAATCTGTCGCAGATGAGAAAATAGCAAAATTCAACGATTGGGTCAGGAAATAAAATGCGAAATTTGCCAGTTAACAGAAGGGGGAAATCTGAAATATTGCAAAAATCGTTAATAAATTGCCAGGAAAAAAACCACAATTGATCATTTGATTGGGGTAAAATCACAGAATTTGCCAATAGCTTCTTTCATGTGTATATGTCAGGATTTTACAAAATGTCTTTTGTATTTCTATAAAGTTATAAATATCAAAGTAATTTAACTTAAAACTAAATGTGACTTAAAGTAAAACAGTATTAAATAATTAGAACAGAAAATCGGCATCAACTAAACCTATGTTTGGAGAAAACTCTTTAATCATGGGTATATTAGTAGATATTTTATGTTTAAATTATAAAACGAAAGTATGTATTTCTTTGTGAAAATACTCTACAATTATATACATATTAATTGGTTTAAATTTGTTATACAAATTTTCAGCCTTTCATTGTACAAATTAGTTATTAGCAATTATCAATATAGTCAATCCCGTATCCACATCCAATAGTAATTATCCACATTTCATTGTACAAATAAACAGAATATTTTAATGCTTAAACTACATTTTTTATATAACATTATTAATGTACATTACAGGGCTTGATTTTCGAGAAAGGATGTCAGGATTCGTGGCTTATAGAATATTGGGGCAGGAGGATCCGGTTTCTAAAAAATCATTTTCCGAAAATGTTTCCTTGTTAAACGACAATTAAGTCTCAGGACCGACTGACAAATTTCATGATATTTTCTGCTATTGATTGGCAGATTTCATAGTTTATTCTTACAACAAATTGACAAATTTAAAATAAGACTTGTATATTAATAGCTCTTGAAATCAAGTAATAAAACATGTAACTAAGTAACCATTGTCCTCTTTAATTTTATAAAGCAGTAAAAATGAAAAAAATGGGGGGGGGGGGGCTAAAGGTCAGTGTAAACCAGATAAAGCAGTTGGTATGGCCCTTTTTAAATTTAGCTGACATATTTGCAATTCGGACTACAAATCGCTTGCAAAACCATCTATTAATGTCTTCATTATTGAGATATTGGGTTACTTATTAAACTCTAAATCAATTAAATGTCTTTAAAACTAATTAAAAACACTTTTAAATGTGTAGTTTATAATTACAGTGCTTCATTGTATAAAAACCAGTTATGGCCAATAAAAGCCACCGGCTATATATGGTCATTTCAAATTCACAAAATTGACTAAAATTTTTCCACAAATATAAAGTTTTTCACAAAAACAGGACCCTGGTAAAAAAGTTCTTTACAGACCCCTGATATTTATATTTAAAAAAAAAATTGACATACATTCAGTTTCCTTCTAGCGGTTATAAAGACTTATTTATTTGGCAAATTTAATAGAAATGTATAATTTTTTTTTTAGCAGAAAATAGTTATAAGTGTATTAAAATAAATTAATCGAAATTTATTATTAATTAGCTGTAAACTAACCATTTAAAAATAAAAAGCTGTCCGTCTTTTTTTGGCCTGACTAAAAGCCGACATCTCTGTTTTATAGTTATGTACATATATTCATGTTGTACTTTACATTATTGAGTATTTTTTTATTCTATTCAAGCTGTTTATAGAATAAAAGCATGTTTTACTGTCATTTTTTGTTTAATTGTAACTTCTACACGTTTTTCCCAGCATTCATCCAGTAATTTGGAAAATTTCATAATACGGCATGCTTCAAGTCCCGAACGT
Source organism: Maratus speciosus (assembly GCA_963932465.1). NCBI lineage: Eukaryota > Metazoa > Arthropoda > Arachnida > Araneae > Salticidae > Maratus > Maratus speciosus. Next base: position 134,068,611 of record OZ010796.1, on the reverse strand, counting down.
GCCAGATTAGAAGATGCTTACTGTATTTTGACATTTTGTTTGCAAATAAAAATTAAACATGCCATCAAAAACTGTAAGAAAATTCATATCAATAGCATTTTTCTAAAGCTTTAAGATTTTAGTTTTGTCAGTAAAGCAATATTAAACTGTTTAAACCAGGGCTGCCGGATTTTAGCCAGGCTTGTTTAAACCAGCCGGCTTTTTCTGGTTAAAACCACTTTAAAAAGGCTTTTATTAAAACAAAATGTTATTAATTAGTAACTTTTAATTACTGTTGTCATAAAAGTGTACATCAATTTAAACTGTCAAATAAATTGACAATTAAAATATAAGTGAATTGATAATAGAAATGTTGTGGCGGTCAACAGATAGTAAGAATGATTATTAGAAATTTGTGCAACAAAAACTTTTTAAAATAGTTCAAATGATTTTTACCAAATAAAATATTTATTCAAAAAGTAATACACTATTGGTTTATGAAATAAGTTACCAATCATTTGGCTCAATTTTTAAATAACTGTGCACAATAAATGCAGAACTTGGGGGACAGCTGTGCAGTTTAATAATATGTGGGTAGATTTATGGAGGGACAAGAACAAAATATTCAGTCAGTATATAAGAAAAAACAAATTAAGGAAAGTATGTACCATTTAAAAAGATAAAATTTATATAAAAGTTATGCAAATTTTTCTTATTTTTAAAGTAGAATGATGCCTCATGAAAAAATTCTTTTTACATAAACAAGTAACTTATTCATATTACTAATGTATTCATATATGCTAAGAGCTATTTTCCAAGTGCAGTACTTTATAGACAGTTTCATTTTGTATATTATTTATTTGAATATAATTCTTAGCTGTAACAACATGAAAATATCTTTATTAAGCAGAGAAAGTGCCGCTGGACCTATAGTTTTTTTTTTAATCATATTGGCTACTTATGACGCAGGGTTGTAGAAGGTAGCTGCCAGGGTACCCGTCCAGCTACCTACCCGGGCTGTGTTTTTTTTACAACCTTAAGGGTTGTAGTGGGTAGCTGTCCAGGTACTCACCCAGCTACCCACCCGGGCTAGATTTTTTTATAAAGAACCCGGGTTTTTTACAACCCTGCTTATGAGGCTTTTATGGTATATCAATTATTAACTGGCTATAAAAATGAACCTCTGAAACAAGATTTTAAATAAATTTCATAACATTTTAGTTGTAATTTATGGAAAATAGCTATTAGTAAATTAACAATAACATATATAGTTGTTTAAAATAAATAGAAAGATATGCCCTGGGAAAAAAGCCAATAAAAGCCGACTTTTTTCAAAAAAGACCGGGTTTTTTCCAATAAAAGCCGCCCGTTCTGACCTTTTGTAAAAAAGGCCGGCTTTTTTGCAGCCCTGGTTTAAACTTTGGTGCCTAATTTTGTTTAATTCGCTTTGTTTTTGTTGTTGATAGGATAACATAAAGTATCCAAGTAAGATATATATTAAGTTTTTGATAGCTATTGTATATCTGTAGAATTTGTGTATCTTGAAAAAAAATTTTTTTTTCAATGTATTTTTATAACATAATTTTAATGTGCTAATTTATTTTTAGAAATCTCAGGATTCAAGTTTGGTGTACGAAAACGTCAACACTCGGATTGAAGGCCGTATCATTGTAAGTATTTATTTTTTTTTCCATTAGAACAACAGCAAATAATGTAAAAGCATTTTTTTATGTAAATATGGATTCTATTAGTTAATTGAACTGAATATCTTTATTAATTTACAATTAAAAATAGAAGTTGTAAGGTTATTAAAAATATTTTTATTTTTGAAATATTTGGTTTCGCTGAATATTTCATTATTCGGTAGTATGGTCAAATATTCAGTTCATCTTTTTTAAACAGCTCTTAAGTGTTTGTAATTGAATTGTAAGTTATCATAATTTTATCAGTTGTCATTTTTCCTTTTCATAGTTTTAAATCCTGAATAATTTGATAAAAAATTTGAGCCGGTATCGAATACTTTACGATAAAAAATTTCTGAAAATTTTGAAATAGTGGGGGGGGGGATACATTTTCCTGTTTTTTGAAAAAATTGATATGTCAAGATGTTTCTTAAAAAATAGAAAATAATGAACATTTTTTTAATTTCTGCACACTGGAAGAAAAATCATTTTCACTGAATATATTACAAAGAGAAAATGTCAGCTTTTAAAATTTGAGCCTTTTAATCTCGGGCTTTTCTTGTGTCATTGCGTTAAGTGCATAAATATTTGTTACACATTTAGTCGTGCGAAGGACATGTCACCCATTTTCACTATGCTGTAACTGTTTAAGAACAATAATACAATTATGAAGAGGAAAGGGAATAACAAGTGGGGAAGTGTGATCACAGATCGCACAGAGGGTTTCGTTTAATATTCCTTTCAAAACACTTTATCCTTTTGAAAAATCTGTTAGTTCCACATTTCGCAACAAGGGGCGCACTTTATTCTAAACAAACCTTTATCCGAAGGAAACTCCGCTTTACATACTATCCATAGGTATATTAGTCGAGGGGATTGGACCCATAGCACCCAAGATAAGTAGGCGCCCCCTGGCAGTAAAAAGTGGAACTAAAATATGTAAGGCTATGGTGCATAATATGAAAGAATGGTCAAAGGGGTGTCGGCAAAAGTTGGGAAAGTGCTCCCCAGGTGAAAAGAGTGGAAGTTAGAAAAATTGCTTAAAATATACAAGTTAAAACACGGAGGAGTAAATAATATAAGACTTTTTGAAAATTTTATGATTTGTCATGTGGTCTGAGGTATTCAGCTATACGTATGTAAAAATTCATGTCTCCAACTTAATTAGGGCTCTCTTAGAAAGAATTGCTTAAAAGACATATGTGGTAGCTCAAAGGGTTAAACGTAAGACCTTTTTCAAGATTTTATGATTTGTCGCCTGGCCTCAGGTGTTCTGCTATAAGTATGCAAAATTTCAAATCTCCAATTTAATAAGGGGCTCAGTTAGAAAGAATCGCTTAAAATACGCATGTGGGAGCCCAAAAGGCTAAATGTATGACTTTTTCAAATTTTTATGATTTACATACAAATGTACGCATTACATACGCATGGTGTTCAGCTATAAGTATGCAAAATTTCATGCCTCCAACCTAAATAGGGTGTCACTTAGAAAGAATTGTTTAAAATACACATGTAGGAGCCCAAAAGGTTAAATGTACGACTTTTTCAAAATTTTATGATTTGTCGTTTAATCTGAGCTGTTCAGCTATAAGTATGCAAAATTTCATACCTCCAACCTCAATAGGGTGTCACTTAGAAAGAATTGTTTAAAATACACATGTGGGAGCTCAAAGGGTTAACTGTACGACTTTATCAAAATTTTATGATTTGTAGTTTGATGTGGAGTATTCAGCTATACGCCCCGGTAGCAGAAAGTTCGAGACCCGCGACGTGCGTCGCAGATTTATTTTGGGCCTTGCAGATAAATTTGCCAACTTGAAAAAAAAAAAAAAAAAAAAGTATTAAAAAAAAAAGTACGAAAATTCTGACAAAAAATATCGCGGATTCGACAAATGGTCGCCGAAAAATATGAATTTCGACAATCGTTCGCATAAAAAATCGGTAATTTATAGCCAAAGGGTCGCTATAAAAACGCGAATTTCGTCAAAAGAGGCCGGAAAAAAAACATGAATCTCGTCCCAGGGTTGTAGAAATTTCTGTCACAGGATCGCGGAAAAACACGAATTTCGTCAAAGGATCACGGAAAGTATGCGAATTTAGTAAAAGGGTCGTGGAAAGAACGCGAATTTAGACAAACGATTGTGGGAAAAACGCAAATATAGTCAAATGATCGCGAAAAAACGCAAATTTATGTCAAAGGATTGCGGAAAGAAGGAGGAATTTCGTCAGAAGATCTCGAAAAGCGTAAATTTCTGCCAAAAGATCGCTGCACAAACTTGAATTTTATCCAAAATCCCGAAAATACGTGGATTTCGTTCCAGGGGTGTAAGAAAAACGCAAATTTCTGTCACAAAATCGTTGAAGAAACTTGAATTTCATCAAAAGATCGAGAAAAAACACGAATTTAGTCAGACAATTGCTGAAATAACACAAACTTCTGTAAAACGATCGCAAAAAAACGCAAAATTTTGTAAAACGATCGCGAAAAAATGCAAATTTTTGTAAAACGATCACGAAAAAACGCAATTTTTTGTAAAACAATCGCGATAAAACGCAAATTTTTGTAAAACAGTCGCGAAAAAACTCAAATTTTTGTAAAACGATCGCGAAAAAACGCAAATTTCTGTAAAACGATCGCGAAAAAACGCAAATTTCTGTAAAACGATCGCGAAAAAACGCAAATTTCTGTAAAACGATCGCGAAAAAACGCAAATTTCTGTAAAACGATCGCGAAAAAACGCTAATTTCTGTCAAAGGATCACGAAAAACGCAGATTACTGTCAAAGGATCGCGAAAAAAGGAAAATTTATGTCAAAAGATCGGAATTAAATTTCCGGAATTTCGTCAAAAAATCGCAAAAAGTGCAAATTTCTGCCACAGGATCGCTGTAAAAACGCGAATTTCGTCAAAAGATCCCGGGAGAAACGTGAATTTCGTCCCAGAGGTGCCGAAAAAACGCAAATTTCTGTCACAGAATCGCAGAAAAAACACGAAGTTCGTCAAAGAATCGAGGAAAAACACGAAGTTTGTAAAGGATTTTTTTTTTTTTTGTGAGTGTGACTGAGTGTGTGTGTGTGTTAGAAATAAGTTATCAAATTTCTTCAAACTTTAACAATTTGTAAAATTTAGGATTATTACCAAACTGGAAAAAATTATTCAGCAAATAAAATCCTCTTTACAGAATATTACATATACATTTGTACGGATGAGGATACAGTACTCTAAAACCTGTTAGTAGAAACTGCGTATGACAAAATCCTGTTTTAAACGGATTTTTTTTTTTTTTTTTTTTTTTTTACCGGTGCAAATTAGATATAATAATCCGTTTGAAAAAAACATAATACGTTTGCTAAAGACGACGGGCCAGCTAAAAAAGGGAACTTAACAAAATCGAAGTTTTTTCCTCTCCTCTGTAATTCCGGCTCAGATGGTTTTTTTATATAAAATTTTTCAGATTTTCAAGTCTCCGTGTAAAAGCATTAATGGTATTAGTAGTAATTTGAATATTTACATACAAATAGAGATTCATTAAAAAATGAATATAGTTTACAAAAGAATCATTAATATCGTTAATATGCATTCTATTGCTTGGAGATTTAAAAATTGTTAAAATTCTATACAATAAAATCTTTTAAGACGGAATTGCATAGGAAAGAAGAAAAATCCGTTATAGGCAGATTCCCTTAGTAGCAGGTTCATTGTCTGTTGTAAATGCATTATATTCTTTTCACAAGTACTAGTATCTTCATTTTACATAGATCAACATTTTTTTTTTTAACACAGGATTCCGTCATAGGCAGGTTATTTTTCTCAGGTTTTAACGTACTTTATTTTATTACCGACTGAAAATTCCTGCTTGATCAGACCTCAAGAAGAATGCAGTCAACTCCCGACAGAAGCCAGAAAAAAAAATTGAGTCACGGTCCATCTCGGTCCGAACCTCTCGAAAAAAGTAATTCTCAAAACAAGACTGGACCGAGTGTCAGGAAGGGAAATTGGGTAAAAAAGGATAAACTAGTTCAGACCAATGAATAGCAGGCTAAACTAGTTTATCCTATGAGCATTAGGCCAAACTAGTTTGGCCTAGGAAAAACTAGTTTGTCCTACGTGCGTCAGGATAAACTAGTTTGGCCTAGGAAAAACTAGTTTATCCTATGGATGTTAGGATAAACTAGTTTGGCCTAGGAAAAACTAGTTTATCCTATGGGCGTTAGGATAAACTAGTTTGGCCTAAAATCGGGTTTGGCCGGTAACATATATAATAAATTTGAAATCACAAATATATGAAGAAATTGATAAAGTTCTAAAGATGATTTAGAAATGAACATATGAAACCAGTATGCAAAATAAGAAACTATGAATGACTCACAGAATCATCAGAGGAGCTTGTGAGTTCATTCATAGAAGATGCATTATTTCATCCAATTTTGTCGGCATTAAGCCTAAAATGACAAAATTTAGCTCCTTATAACACAAACATTACAGAAAATAGATTGGATCTGGATTAATAACAATAATGTTTAGAGTTGCCATCTTAAGTACAAAAATAAATAAATAAATAAATAAAAATAAAAGGAATGAAAATGATTGAAGAAATCAAGAAAATACTTAGATTAACTTTTAGTTAAACTAGAATGAAAAAATAGGAATAAACTTAATAAGTACTGAGTGAATACAAAATAAAATAAAGAAAAGGAATAAATTAATACAAATAAATAAATAAAGAAATAAAGAATTATATAAAAATAAAATAAAAGGGCAATTGATTAAATTAATGTTTTAAACACAAAAAATTATAATATAAAAAAATGAGAATATAAATAACATTTAAAACCATGAGGAATATTTGAGATAGTAAAATTTAGCCTTGTATTATGTAAATAAATGTGAAAATTTAAAAAGCAATGAGGAATATTGAGATAGTAAAATATATCCTTAAATGATGATGCAATATGTGAAATTTTATTATGTTAAATGCATGATACGCCATATTTTTTTATTTTTTTTATTTATTATTATTATTTTTTTTAAATATGTATATATATTAGAGATAAAACTGGCTCAGTCCGAGCCCAGGCTCTATTTTAGGTAGATTTCGTATGAAATACTACCTATTGGGATCGTTCCTATGTTGGAATTTCTGAAACATTTTTGCAGATCTACACCGATCATGACCCCTAGAACCCAAAACCACCCTCAGTAAAAAACTTTATATATCTATCTATCTATCTGTCTATCTATATATATCACTTTCTTCTGGACACGATAACGTTCGTAATTCTGCACCAATCTCTTCCAAACTGATACATAAAATCAATGGGCATAAAATCTAGGTTAAGTTCGTTAATGGGCAAAATCGGACCAAGGGGATGGAAATAGGGAGGGGTTTTGTGAAAACCGAAAACCCCCCATAACTTCTTAATATTTGTACATATCAAATCAGTTTAAAGTTTTTATTACTTCTAAAAATAAGGCCAAAATTTTATGTATCACAGATTTTTGATAAAGTTAAAAATGGGATCAAGGGGCGCAAAAAATAGGGTTTTCAGGAGAAAAAAATTCATAACTTCGTCAATTCTAAAGATATCAATTTCAATTAATTTTATTATAAATCTCCTTAATATTATCTACAACTTTTATATTCACAAGTTTTTGATAGTACCAATTCGTACCGCAAAAAAAAAATTAAAAACGAAAACAAAAAGGGGGTTTGAAGAAGTAAAAAATCCTTAACTCCGTCAATTCAAAAGATATAAAATCCCCATGAATTTATCATATATCTTCTTAATATTGTCTACAACATCTATATAGACAAGTTATGGATAGGACCAATTTTTACAGCAAAAACAAATTAAAAATACATAGCGGTTGAAGAAAAAAAACATCGTAAGGGTGTATTCAAATCCAAACTGCTTATTTTCTGACTCATTTTACAATTCATTTTTGCTCTCAGAGACTTCCAATTGGTACGTTTTCTTACTCAGAAATTATATAATGTACCGTTATGGTCGATTTTTTGATAGAGGCAGAATATATTTTTTAAAATGCTGTTAAAAAGGGCATTTTGAACCGAATTTACCGAAGCGGATTGTGTTGGAAAAATCATTGAATTAAGGATGCACTCAAATCCAAACTGCTTATTTTCTGACTCATTTTTAAATTCATTTTTCCTCTCAAACGCATTTAATTGGTATATTCACTTATTCAGAAACTATATAATGTACCGCAATGATCGATTTTTTAATAGAGGCAGAATATATTTCAAAAAATTATGTCAAAGTGGGCATTTTGAACGGAATTTCCCGAAACAATTGTGTTATCACTTTCTTCTGGACACAATAACTTCCGCAATTCTACACAAATCTCTTCCAAACTGATACATAAAATCAAGGGACATAAAATCTCGGTTAAGTTCATTAATGGGCAAAAGCGGACCAAGGGGATGGAAATAGGGAGGGGTTTTGTGAAAACCAAAAAAACCTCATAACTTCTTAATTTTTGTACATATCAAATCAAATTAAAGTTTTTATTACTTCTAAAAATAGCGCCAAAAATTGATGCATCACAGATTTTTGATAAAATTAAAAATAGGATCAAAGGGCACAAAAAATAGGGTTTTTGGGAGAAAAAAATTCCTTACTTCGTCAATTCTCAAGATGTCGAATCCAATTAATTTTATTATACATCTCCTTAATATTATCTACAACTTTTATATTCACAAGTTTTTGATAGGACCAATTCGTACCGCAAAAAAAAAAAAATTAAAAACGAAAACAAAAAAGGGGTTTGAAGAAAAAAAAATTTCATAACTCCATCAATTCACAAGATATAAAGTCTCCATGAATTTATCATATATCTTCTTAATATTGTCTTCAACATTTATATAGACAAGTTTTTGATAGGGAAAATTCGTACAACAAAAACAAATTAAAAATACATAGCGGTTGAAGAAAAAAGTCATCTTATTAAGGGTGCATTCAAATCCAAACAGTCTATTTTCTTACTCATTTTTAAATTCATTTTTGCTCTCAAACGCATCCAATCGCTAGATTCTCTTATTCAGAAACTATATAATGTACAGTAATGATCGATTTTTTGATAGAGGCAGAATATATTTCAAAAAATGAAGTCAAAGTGGGCATTTTGAACAGAATTTCCCGACGCGATTGTGTTAGAAACGAAAAAATAATTGTTTATTAATCAAGTTTTAATTAATTGAAAGGAAAATAAAAACACAGGTCGCTTATAAATATTTTCAAAAATCACGTCAGCATGTTTCATATCTTTTTTTTTTAATAAAAATGAATCTGAAAATGTGCCAGAAAATTTCAAGTTGTTGAGCATGGAAAAATATTTTTTTTAATATCGCCTTAACATGATTCTGATAAAACCAGCTATTTTATAAAAAGGAAATAAAAACTCATCAAAAGCAGACAGATAAAACTGTTAAAATGGATTTATATCTAATAATGATTTAGTTTTTGTTGGTGAAATTAGTATACTTAACTTCGAAATCTACCTTTGCCTGTAGGCCGGGCCGGCTGGGATTTTTTTATTCTAGTCTTCGGCCTCAGGCTTATTTTTTCTGAAACCAGAAAATTTTATTTATTCATGTGTAGAAAAGATTGAAAGAACTTTTTTCCACTTAAAGTTATTTATTCCTTTTCAAGTCATTTTAATGCTATTTTGATCAAAATGATGGGGGAACTGAAATCGTGTTTTCTTATTTTAGTATTTCATTGCTGTTTCAAAAGAAAAATTGTGATAATTACATATTTATGTCTACGGCATTTCCGGCAAGGCAATGATCTATTGATATGGCACTAATCAAAACAAACACAACAATGAATTTACTTTTGGCCTCGCTTTTGGCTGTACGTTTGTGACAGAAGATACTTTTTAATCGGATCCTTTATTTATTTATTATTTAGTTATCTAACGCGAAGAGAATAATTTCTTCTGTTTTTAGTAGACGAGAATTAGCTGGAGTGTTTGCAAATTATTTAATCTTCTATTGTGCACAAGTCAGCTTTTTTTTTTTTTATGAAAATAACTTTGGTGATTATTATACCTATTTGCCATCATGAACTCTGCTCATGCTGAGGACGCTGTAAATTTTCGAAGCCAGTTTCCTCCGTAAGTAAATATAATTATACCATGTTATTCTGACAGACAACAATGTAATTTTTTTAAATTTTACATTGATTTTCAAGAACCTGTCAATCACAGAAGACTGTTATGAGAAAAGAATCGATTATAGTTAAAGATGTACAGTTTTTCAGAAAATTGAAAGGTGTTGTTCGATTCTCCATCTTACAAATAGTAATTTCTGTAAATTTCATGCATTTATAAATAAACACAAATGTGTCCATCAAATTTGCTTATTAAAAGAGAAAAAAGTATGAGAATCCTTTAAAGTATGAAGTATTTTTTTATTTGATACAGATTTTGATAAAATTGAATTTAAATTTTCATTTAACAATTATTTCTATGAAAGAAGTTTTTAAAAATGAGATATCACTTTTGAAAGAATTTTTAAATATCATGCAATTTTGTTTTGTATTTTTTTGGTATCTGGTTCGGGCAGGCTCGGGCTCTGATAACAAAAAATATTTCGGGCTCGGATTAAAAATCGTCGGGCTTGGGTGGGCCTGGGCTCCGAAAAACGGACCCGAATTCATCTCTAATATATATATATATATAGTATTCATTAATGCATTATGTAGAATTTTCATAATGAAAAATATTCAGGATTTCTTTGAAAAATAGTATTAACATGAACCCACCTGAAAATAGTGAAAACACAATCCGAAACAATTAACGCTTTAGAGATTTTCTTCAAGTAAAGATAAGGGGTCATTCCACATGAATTCAACCAATGGGTGTTGCAGCATAGTCACAGATTTTTTTTAAATTTTTTTTGTAGACAGACATAGTAGTGAAACCCTCAAATCTGAAATTTAAAACTAATTTGCGCAATATTCACTGAGATATACCCTTTTAAAAAATGGTCATTTTTACCAAATGGCGGCCATCTTGGATGCTATCCCAATGTCTATAAATGTCCATAACTTGACAACTAATGATTCAAATTTTATATTTCTGGTACCAATTTAAAGCTATTTATATAAAGAATGCATATATGATATTAAAACAATGGTAAATTTTTATTTTAATACTGTTTATTACATTTAAACAGAAAATATCACCCTCAAAAATTGGCTTACTGTAATGGGCCATAAAAAAAAATAGCCCATCATAAATTTTTTTCAAACTAGCTAAAAACATTCCTCCATATGTATACTTTAAACAGAAAAAAAATTGGAGAGGTAAAATTTTTCATTAAAGAAAAATAGCTTTTTACACATAGGATGTCATTTACCTAACAGTGACTATCTTAAAACACGTAAGTATCTTTGGTTTAACAAATAATGGTTAAAAATATTTTTTTCTGGCATATGAATTAATGTATAAGCATCAATATATAAATAATTCAATTTTGAAATACCAATCAGCAGTTAATTATACTAAAAACACATACATATTAAAATAACAGTAAATTTTCATTTCAATACTTTTTATTTCATATAAAATGATAATATGTATAATTCTCAAAAAAAATATACATAATGGAAAATATTTAGAAGGAAAAAGAGTCATAAAACATATTTTTTTTTAAATATGGCAGAAATACTAGCTGTAAATCAGTTGAATTCAAATAAAAGATTAAAAATTAATATTAATGAGTTGATTGAGTTGACATTAGTTATTCAGTTCACTGCCAATTTCAATTTAAATGAACAAATCTTGACAAAATTAGTACACAAATCTTGTGTGATACAAATGTACAACAAAAACATCAAACATGTATAAAAGTAAGACTTAGATAAAACTTATATGAAACATATTTACATAAAATAAGAACAGGATACTTACATGGATATAACTTTATAATATATTGTTGAAAGGAACTTGATAATATGTTGTTGGAAATTACCAAGGATTTAATCTGTCTTGAAGTTTAAAAATAAGAGATGAATTGCTGTATGCTCCTCTGGAGCAACAGTATATGTTCTTCCTGTAGCAGTCGTTGGGGTAGACACTACTTTCATTATATGCTCATATGGAATCCAACAAACATCTGAAGATTTTGGCCATGAATATGATGAACTAGGACCATGAGGATGCATGAACATAATTTTATAGTCATTGAATTCCTCGCAGTAATCTAAAATCTTACCAATCCACCAATTAACACCATATACACATGCAACATATTGTTCACTTTTAAATGTTTGTGGTTTGTCGGTTTCACTAAATCTCACAGTAGCAATAAAATTTGTTGAGGAGCCTGATACCCTGGAAACCAGTATTTGGCCTTTATTTATTGGCACAAAGCTGTGATTAACCCTTGTTCCTACGATTGTATCTGCCTTTGCATACCTATCTGCTAACTGATTATTGGCAATTTCAATTTCAGATTTTGTTATAAAAAACTTTCAATTCCTTTAACATATTCTTTTGCAAATGTATACAGATCAAATGCATTTAAGATACCATCTTTGAATGGACGCTGAAGACTTGCTTTGGTGGCCATGCGTTTTATGGTGCCGCCTATTCCATCACAAGCTCCTTTTCCGTGGCAAGAGGCAAAAAAATGCCATTCAGCTTTCACACCATGGTCTTCTTCATGATGGCAGAGATTAATAAAATTTTTATAATTTTTGTATTGGGCTGATGATCCATCACTAAAATATTTTATGTATTTAATCTGTGGAATTTGTGAAATTAAATAATTGACAATTACTTTTTGAAAAGCCCAAAATGTAGTAGTGTCATGAACTAAATGCTCTCTTATTGCACACATAGGAATAGATTTCACAGTATCAGTGATACTGTCCCTTATATAAGCAAGAAAGGGGTGAACTGTAACCTGTTCTTTTTGCCAATGGATATTTTGAATAGCATCTTGCACAATGCAAGTATAGTTTTCAGAAAAATCAGCTGAAATAATAGCAGTTTCTGTATTCAATTTATCCTTTGTTTTTTTGTAATATAAACTTTGTGATTTTGCAAAAAAGTGGTGTGAACATAAAGCAAGGAGTTTTGTAATTAAATCATCAACAAATTCATCAACAGGCATAATCACTTTTTTTTAATTCTGCTCCCATCAGTCTTTACCCACTGTTTATAAATAATATCATTACTCATTTCCAATTCATCTAAACCCATTAAATCTTTCTTTAAAATTTCAGGAGATGGACATTTATCACACCTGTGCAACATGCATTCTTCAAATTCAATGCAACAAACAAGTTTTTTTAGCAGTGATATGTAGTCATTGATATGAATAGCATGAAGCATAAGTTTAATATTTTGATGGTATACACACACACAGACAGAATGAATACCTTTGCTTCCAGCAGTAACACATTCTCTTGGACGTAGTGAGCAAAACTTAGACAATCCAATTTTTAAGTCATGTTGTTCTTTAAATGCAATATAAGTCCTTTAAATTGTGCAAAATCAATCTCTTTTGTTTTAATATTCTGCCGTTTTCAGTTGGAACAGATATGAAATCTTTTTTTCAAGGACACATGCGGCTGTTATTATCATCATAATAAAAATTAATAACTTTTTCTATAACGTCTGGACTCAGTTTAACACTTTTTCTTCCACTAGGCATCGATAACATCCCTTCTGTTGTTTTAAACTTCCTTGCCTTTTTTACAAGATACTGTGTAGTATTAAAATAAGTCATTGTTTGCTGTATTGACCATGAATCTGGAACTAGTGTTAGAATTTGAACTTTTTCTTTAAAACATGCGTTTGTAAACTTCTCCAATAATTTATCCATCATAGATGTGCAGTCAGGACAAGTTGTGTCTTTTCTATTTTGAGGCTTATTTATGGTTTCAACACCTAATACTGTAGCTGCTTTAGTTGCAACACACTTAGTTATTTTTGAAACTTTCTTTTGCATGTAATTAAGTTTTCTCTTTGAGGTACGCCTACTTACCTTTATTGGCGATAACTCTAACAATTCACAACTTTTGTTTAATTGTTTTATTACTACTGTGGGTTCATTAAAATCTGAATCAGAGGGGCTTTCTGTTCCTGAGGTGGTTATCCTGTCAACAATAGACATTTTTTTCATATTTACTGATGAATAACAGGAAACACACAATTTTTTTCCTGGAATGAGGATATCTGGATTTGTTTTAGACATATCTAATGATATTGTTTTTAGTGATTTTGCTCTCATTCTATTTGGATGTTTATTAAATGAATCACAACACTGTCTCTGTCTTAAAATATACCATTTTAGATATTTATCCTTGTGAACCTTGCATATAGTATTTCCATGGACAAAGCCTTTTTCATCTGGGATTACATAATGCAATATTTTTTTTAATAACTGCAAATCACGTGAAGACAATTGAAGAACAGGAATCAGATCAGTACTCAATGAAACACCAAGTTTCTTGCATACAAAACACTCCATGTCCACTGTAGATTCTTAAGCACAAAATAACTATTCTATGCCAGTGCATACTACATTGAAAACATCAACAGAAATGATGTTTAAAAGGGATAGTCAATTTTTTTTGTACATTATGATGTAATATTTCATCATACTTTAATTACAACCAATTAGAAAACAGATGACGATACAGCAGCAATCTTTTCCCAAAATTGCATCAGCATACAACATGATGCAATAATTCATAAATTATGTCAAATATTTTTTTTATTTAAAATTTTATATATAATGCAGTTTATAATAAGCTTACCCACAAAAGGTTTCAAAAATTTTCAACAAAAGATTTGTTGGATACGTTATGATAAAATTGCATAAACATATAACATGATGCAATATTACATCAGGGTAGAAGATGATGCATTATTACATCATGTTTTGAATTCAAATAATAAGGAAAATAGATTATGCAAGATTAGCATTCATTTCAGGAATTCTGTCCTTCTTAGTATGTAAATTTATTGAAATAGAAAATACATAAACAGACATATTTATATCTGAATATTTAATGCAACTTGAATGATGTAAATACATGCATACAGCAGAATTGCAATTTTTAAAGTAAGAAATAGAAATTTAGGTATAAAAATTGAATTTCATGCATGGAAAACGTTTTGAATAGATTCCACATATACACATGCAGTAAAATCTCATTTATATATATTGCATTTAAAGGTTTTTCACAATTATACATTATATTCTTTATTTATTTTCTTCAGTGTTAAATTTTTTCAATTATACATTTTTAGCAATGACTTCTTTTTTTGGAGGGGGGGGGGGGAAGGGAAGCAATTGGAGGGTGGTC
The DNA here is from genome assembly GCA_963932465.1 of Maratus speciosus. Taxonomy (NCBI): domain Eukaryota; kingdom Metazoa; phylum Arthropoda; class Arachnida; order Araneae; family Salticidae; genus Maratus; species Maratus speciosus. Next base: position 134,053,604 of record OZ010796.1, on the reverse strand, counting down.
CTACAAAAAACTTATGAGATTATATTTCATTATAGTTTTACATTAATTCAGGGATTAAAAAATATTTAGTTTTGGCCATTATTTCTTAAATCAGGTATATTTACATGTTTTAAGATAGTCACTGCTTAGTAAGTGACATCCTATGTGTAAAAAGCTATTTTTTTAAACGAAAAATTTTACCTCTCCAATTTTTTTTTCTATTTAAAGTACACATATGGAGCAATGTTTTTAGCAAGTTTGAAAAAAAATTATGATGGGTCATTTTTTTTATGGCCCATTACAGTAAGTCATTTTTTGAGGGTGATATTTTCAGTTTGGATGTAATAAACAGTATTAAAATAAAAAATTACTATTGTTTTAATATCATATATGCATTCTTTATACAAATAGCTTTAAATTGGTACCAGAAATATAAAATTTGAGTCATTAGTTGTCAAGTTATGGACATTTATAGACATAGGGATAGCATCGAAGATGGCTGCCATTTGGTAAAAATGATCAATTTTCAAAAGGCTATATCTCAGTCAGTATTGCACAAATTATCTTAAAATTTTAGATTTGATGGTTTCACTACTACATCTGTCTGTAATAAAAATTTTAAAAAAATCTGTGACTATGGTGCAACAACTTTTCTTTAAATTGGTTTATTTCACATGGAATGACCCTAAGGTAATGAAATTTTTTTTATCGCTATAGATCACAAAAGTTGCAAATTTTGTGATCTGTTCATGACGTTCGTGGGCTGATTATCTCATGACTGATTGAATTTCATGATTCTTTTTTCGCGATCATCTGACGAAATTTGCGATTTTTTTCTGCGACCGTTTCACGGAATTCATGATTTTTTTTTTTTTTTTTTTCTGAAACTGTTACCGAAATTGGATTTTTTTCTCGCGACCATTTGTCGAAATTCACAATATTTTTCCACGACCAACTGACAAAATTCCATATTTGTTTCTGCGATCTTTTGACAAAATTCATGATTCTTTTTCACAATCATTTGTTGAATTTTCTACCACCGACTAATAATATTTGTAATTTTTTTCGCGATAGTTACACGAAATATTGTATCTTATTTCACGATCGTTTGACTAAATTTTTGTCATTTTTGTGCAGTCTTTTGACGAAATTTGTGAATTTTTTCCTCAATCCTTTTACAAAATTCAAGATTTTAGTTTGTACAATCATTTGTCGAAATCTGCATTTCTTTTGCGATCTCTGATGAAATTAGCAACGTTTTTCCACGGTCGTTTGGAGAAATTAGAGATTTTTTCCGCGATGATTTGGGGATTTTCTTTTTCAAAATTTGCAAAATTCGGATTTTTTTTCTGTGAATTTTCAATTTTTCGATTTTGCGGAATTTGAAAGAAAAAAAATGACTTTCACGAAAATTAAAAAAATTCGCAGAATAACCACATGTCCGTGAAAGAAGTTAAGGAGACAAAATCACGCAGAGCGTTTTTTATTGTGAGGTATTTTCTTATTTTCTGTGTGATTTGTGCAGTTCTGCACGTTTCCTGTTCCTCAAAGAAAATTTTTCCTTGTCCTTCGCCAGGAAACTCTTGAAATGGCGCACCTGTAGTAAAAGCTGAAAAAGAAGAAGGCTAAAGGGAATAGAAAAATGTTCCATTTTAGACAGGTCTCTGTCTTATCAAGTATAATTGTATGATGTTTTTCCATCGAAATTTGATTTTTTTTTTCCCTTTCAGAAAGAATTCTGTTATAGACAGGCTTCGTTTTCACAAGTTTTACTGTAATACATCTCTTTTCAGAGCTATATTATAGAGTCGATGGTTTAACAGTCTTTGAGCATACCTGTAAAAACGGAACTATAATAGAATCCTGTCTAAAAAGAAAATTTCTCATATTCAATATATTGGAATTTTACTAAGACGGAAACCTGTTTAAAACGAAATATTTCGTTGGTTCTTGAGTTTCCGTATTCAAAGATTTTACTGTTTGTTTTTAATCATGATTCAGCTTACGTTTCTCATTCGGAGGTGGGTGGGTAGGAGGGGGGTACTACCCTTAGCTATATAACTTCCCTCAAAAAATCTTTGCCCCCCCCCCAAGAAAGTTCTGAAATGGCGCCCCTGCTTGAAAGTCCTTTAATTTTTAAGAGGGGAGATGTCATATATTCATGCGGCCGCCATCTTGGATTTTTTTCTTGGCTGGAAAACTCCTTTTGCACCAAGTAGCGATTTATGTGCATCTTAGGCTTAACGAAAATAAAATATAAATCCGAAATGCGTAAGAAACTCCTTAAAGCGGCAGTTAATAAATGCACATATGAACGCGTAGCGTTCATAAGCTGAAAAAAAAAAATCATAACTGGATTCAGCAAGCTAGTTGCGCAGCAGTCTCAAAAATGCACAAAACTCATTAAAGTGGCAGTTCATAAATGCACATAAGAATGCGTAGCATTCATAAACTGAAAATAAACATCATTGGATTCAGCAAACTAACTGTGCAGCAATCTAAAAAAATGCACAAAACTCGTAAGGCCCACATGCATGAGAAATATGCAATAAACGGCTAATATAAAACATTACAACAAAATATGAATAAAATTATTAACATATTTTAACAGACATCACCTTTCTTGAAAGCTCTTGCACAAAATACCTGATAGCATAGCTTTTATTTCCCAAAATAGGCCTATGACTAGACACTCTAAACAAACCTCCTTTTTCCTTCAAAATTTCCTGATATTTCTTAGTTATCAGCAACAGCGGGTAAACGGACTACAGAAGCCATAGTCAATCAAATAAATCCAATAAATATAAGATAAAAATAAAAAGATACAAAGATACAACCTGCTATCAAAGCACGTGGGCAAAATCACAAGAGAAAAGCAGCGTCACGTACTCACAGCAGCTAAATCCAGCAGTGAAGTTATTATTTCCGCCGCAAAACACAAACTCACGGAAAAATGGAGTTGCCAGAACACGTCACTCATCAGGGTTGCCATATCGATAAAGATTGCCAACAAATCTCAAAAAATCCAAGATGGCGGCTGCTGGAATGTATGACATCTAAGCGTAAGAGAGAAAAAAGATCCTTGAAAGTGCTTGAATTCATTTAAATTTTAATGAAGCTGCTTAATTTTCATTATTTTTTTTATAGGTGCTTTTTTTTAATTATTATTCAGATGTTCAAAATAAAATAAGAGTTGCAAATGTTTAAAAAAAAAAAAAGAAAAAAAATGAATGAGGCGAAAATATTTGGTCTGAGATCATTTTCCTTTCAGGAGGTCAGAGTATGAGCATTTGTACTTGTTCCCTTCTCCCTTCCCTCTCTAAGATAAGTTAACAAAAGAAAATGAAAAAACGTGTTGTTGCTACTGCCAATCGCAAGATTGGAAATTTCTCCAATGTAAATCCCCTCACAATGGAGAAAACTGTGATGTTAACATAAACTGTAAAAGAAAAAGTGGCTGAAATTTTAGATAAAAAAATGGAAAATGCAGTTAAAGAGCTTAAAGTGTGAAAAAAGTCTTTATTTAAAATGCAATAAATTATTCATGCTGAAATACGCAATTTTTTTCTTTTTTTGTGTGTGTTTAATATACCTTGTTGAAAAATGATTTTGTGGATGTTTTCAAATTAAGGCAAGTTATGAAAAAATAAATTCATTTAGTTTTTGTAAAATTTAAAATTGTGTATTAATATAACAATGCAAAATTATCCAGTGTCTACTTTTGTTTAGTGTTAGCACAAATAATTTTCAAAGTAGAATGCAAAAAGATTTTCTTTATTTTTCGAAGACTTTTTCATGTAATATGTTATTTTCTAACATTAAAATTTTCACTTCTGAAATTTCTGGAAAAGTGCTTGAATTTTGTCATGGAAAGAGAGTAAGAACCCTGAATTCTTTATATATAACAGCTCTCATATACTCTTGTTACATTTGAAACCAACATCACTATTGTTTGATGCCAAGCTTAGTGACATACTCACCTTTGAAATTTTAGCAGATAAAGCTTTGAATAACGAGTCAAATTAATTCCAAGCCACCAAAACGTGTTCCTTTTTTAATAGATATTCACTTTTCACAGTTCTTAATCATTACACTGTCATTTTTTATCCAGTTGGAGAAAAAGTTTCATGTCATGTCCATTTATGCGCACTTCCTTTTTATGGCAGAATCCCATAATCTTGTAATTAGTTTATTAAGTTCTATAGATGTAAGAGCCCAGATATTTATATTATATATTTTTCCAAAATGTAAGAGAATTAGCAGTCATTCATTAAAAAAACTAAACTGGATTATGCACAAAATAAATAAAAATGGAATACATGCATTACGTCCTAGCGCTGCATTTGAAATCAAACATGATGTTGAGGTTTGTATCATCAGCATTAAATCTCCTATTGTTTGGTGACAGTTTTATTTATTTATTTTTTTTTTTTAATATAGAAAGTGGTCGATGGGGAAGAGTACCGAAAAAGTAACATTTTTCCCCTCTTTGTGGGATTGAAATTCAGTCACTTCCAATGATGTCATCACATTTCATACAAGCGAAGTTAATATGATGAAATTCTCACTAAAATTCTTTATTGTTGTTAAAGTGGTTAATGAAAATTCAATTTCAGCTTGTAGCAGTGCTGGTTTCCTGTACAAAAAATGTTTGTCATGATCCCCGTTTGTCCCAAGCAAGTTTATTCCAAGATTTTGAGAATATCCTGTATGTTTACAAATTACAACTTCTGAAAATGATCGCCCATCCCAGACACTGCTCTCTGGTCATTTAAATACTTCATTGCTAAATCAAAAGGATTAGGAAATAATTCTTGCTGAGTTGCCACCATTTGAATAGATTGTATTATTTTTCTTTTACTATAAGTACTTATGACTGTAAGTTTTTTCTTCTAATTCCTTCAAAATTTCTTTTCTGTTTAAAAATATTGTAAGAAAATTGCATTCCTTTAATTTAATTCATCGAAAGAGACATGCGATTTTAAAATTTTATTACTTAAAGTTTTAAGATAGTCTTCTTCTAAATTAGCTCATAGCATAGGTTTTTTAATATATTTTTTAAATGTAAAGTTTACTTGTAAAAAAGCCTCAAATTCATTTAAATGGATCTAATTCTATAAAATTGTTTTTAAATTTATTTTTTAGTATCTTTTAAACACTGAAACATAGGAGGAGTAGTCAGTCAGATATTCATTATTTGGTCAAAATCCCTATTCAGTGCATCCCTAATTAAATCTGTTGTAATTTTCCTATAAAAATGTGACTGGTAGTAATTGATTAGTATATTTCATAAAAATTAATTTTGAAAATATATGAATTGCAACCTGTGAAATCAATTTCTAGGTGTTCTAAATATGCAAATCCAAAATTACAGCTCATTTTTTGCAAGTAGTTTTGGAATTATGCTTTAAAAACTTCCTGCATTGCAATATGTTTTGCAAGGATTATAAATGGATCTAATGTTAAGAGTCCCAAACTTTAATCCTGCATAATTTCTAAACTTCTTGATCAAATGACTTATCATTTAGTATCTGAAGGTAACATTTACCGAGCTTCTGAAATGTCAAAATTCAGGGTGTCTACAGAATCTGGAAATCAGGGAATAATCAGGGAGGTTTATCAATCTGGAAAAATCAGGGAATTATCAGGGAACTTTGTAAAAATACTCGAAAATCAGGGAAATTTGTCTATATTGCAAAAATATTTCCATTTTCACCTTGCCAACGCGATTGATTCGTGTATTTTATGTACCATATTTTTTCACATGCTGTCCCAATATTTTTTTAAAGATGCACATGGTATGAGTTTTTGATATTTAATGCAAATTAAGGTGATCAGATGTCCTCATTTTCTCTACATAGCGCTTATATTGAAGGCAATTTACCCATCTTAAAAATTTATAAATGATACATTGGCATAACCTGACCAGGTGGCCAGCTTAATCCAATTAGCTATCCTGTCAGATGTAGATAAGTCTTAGAATTGAATATTTTTCAGAAAATGAGGAAATTTTCTGGTCACCCTATATCCATTGGCCACTCTATGAAGGTGTTGGACTAAATTTTGAGTTCAGATTTATAAAACTGTCAACCAATACTTAATGAATATTAGGTAATTTTTATGTTTTTCTCTTGTTTTTTCTCCCAATGAGATATTAGCAAGCTGGACAAGTGTGTTATACGAGGAATTGATATACATGAAAAAATACGGTATGTGTATTGTTTAATAATGGAAAACAGGGAAGTGTGATAGAGATAGTCAGGGAAAAATCAGGGAACTTTTTTTTAGAATTTCTGTAGACACCCTTAAATTAGGTGTTGGCATTAAAAATTGTGAAGTTTATTGCAATTTCTATATGTAAAGAAAGAAGAAACCTCTTAAGTAGAATTTATGAATAAAAATATGTAGTAGTTGTTCTTACTAATGGATTGGTACAAGTCATACTTCTATGTGATAATTTGCAGCAAAGGGGGTATCCTTTTTATTTTTTCATGACGTTATTTTTAGAAAGTTATTTTCGAAAATGTAGTTATGTTGTAATTCTGAGTTTAGAGCTTATTGTTATCAATTTCCTATTAAATTTTTATATGTATTGTTATTTTTATGTGTATCTTTATATTCTTTATTTTTACTTCTTAAATGTTGTTACATGTGTATTTTTATAAAAGAAGTTCTAAACTTCATTTTTATTTTCAGATGAAAATAATGACTCCTGACCTCATACGGCAGCCACCTTTCTGCTTTGAATGCCATTTGTATAATGCTCCTTCAAAATTGCTACCTGAAATGACGACATTGTTTTCTGATACAGTAGATGGTGTTGAAGAAATAACAGCCAAAATTGAGAAGGTCCATTCTAACATTTGTACTGTTACCTTGCTTTTCGACAAGGATGATCAAGAGATGAATGTCAATGAGTTATTATTTGGAGTGAAGGAAAATGCTGATGAACATGGGGATATTTGTTATGGTATTCAATCTTTTTCAGTCGTTTTCTATAATGCTGTTAATTCTTAATCTGATAACCTTTAATAATAGTTACATTATATTATCAAAATTACAAAGATTACTGTATTTTTCTGTGTAAGTTGCGTCCTCGTATAACAATAAAATAAAACATTTTGTTCCTTACTTTTCTGAAGTATCTGTTGAAAAATTTTCTATCAAATTAATAGAAAATTATAGAACTAAATTTTTCTCCCGTTTGTTCAATGAAACAATTAAGAATTGTAATATCGTTATCATTTTTAAGACTTTGTTTAAAAGAAGCATTCAAATAAAAAGTAAGATAGCCTTTTCAGACAAATTTTTATACTGTTAATATCTAACTTATTGTTAAAATTACATAGTATGCACAACATATTACTTCACTGATTCATACTTTTAAATACAAAATGAAGTGCAAACAGTTTCATATAAATATACAAAGTGTGAATTTTTTTGCATTTCGTGGTGACTTTTAGACTATTTTTTTTCTGAAACTGGAAGTATTCTCCAGTAAATTTTGATACTCCTGTCAAAATTCAAATTAGAAAAATGCCAAATCAGTTCTTATTCTTATAGTAACAGGAATGACGATGCTAAAGATTTTAATTTAATCTGGGTTTGTCACGGCGTTCTTTTGAGATAAGACAACTATGCTTTTTTTAAGTTGAAAAATAATGATTTGTCTATGCTGCTGTTGGCAGTGGTATAGCACTAGGGTCCTTTAAAAAGATTTTCATGCCCCCCCCCCCCCCCAGAAAAAAAAAATCTGTTTGATTTGAGAGTAGGGCTGGCTGTCGCTATACCTGCATGGGTGTACATTGTTGAAAGCAGTGGGGCCCCAAAAACCCATATTTATTTAATTAGAGGTTTGTTTGGGGAAAACCGACCAGCGAAGCTCTGCTTGTATATTACTGTGTTTAGAGTAATAATGTATGCATATGTAATATCATAAGAAAAACAGTTGTTCATTACTAAACAAATTATTATTATTATTAAGAAAATCATTTTGAAAGGCATTACTTACCCATATCACTGAACAGTATACTTATCTGATTTAGGGCATTTTGTCTTATGTAGGAATTTAACTCATTCTTTTTCTCACATGGTTCTTCAAAATATGTACAGTCGGCTCTCGTTAATTCGAACTTGTCGGGACCACAAGAAATGTTCGAATTATCCAGAGTTCGAATTATGGAAAGTATGAGAGAAAACATGTTTAAAGGGGTACTATTACAAAGGAATTAATGTTATGGTATTTTTTTTAAATTTCGGATGTTATCGTTAGAATGACTTAATATTAAATTAAAAGATATAAATACATAAAATAATTAATAATATTAAAATAATATAAATAAAACATAAAAATTAATAATACACTATAGAACAACGGCATTTAAAATTACATTTTAATTGTACTATAATTTTCTTACCTGAAATTAGATGAACATTTAAGAAATTATTTACACTTATTTATCATCTCTATGAAAAAAATTATCAATTGTTGTTTGCTTAGTCCTATTCATTTTTGACTTTTTAGCCAGTTTTTGTATTGGTAACAAACAGTTAAGTTCTTTGTCTGATGACGGCTGCATCAGGATAAATGTACGCAAACACTCAATTGATTGTGCAATTGACTTTTCTGTGGGTAAGAAAAGCACTTGGGACATAGTAGCAGAATCACCAGAATCCGATTCCATCTCCTCATTGCATTTTTCGTGAATTATTTCAACAATTTCTTCCACAGTTAAGGGTCCAGATACTTCTAAACTATTGTCGGCTGCTACATACTCTGCGAACGTAATATCGCATTGGAACTTTTCAGAAAAGTTTGGAAATTCTATTTCTTCAAAAGGTCTGACGTTTTCGTCATTTGCATTATAACCACTCTTTTTAGATGGATGGATAAATCCGGCATGTCGAAAGCATTTTTCTATTGTTTCAGGTTGTACGGCGTCCCACGCCGCATATAAATCGTTGATGGTCGTGAGTAATGTTATGTCGTAGCTTTCTTTAACGTCAATCGAAAATAAAATTTGTTCTAGAACCCTTTTACGGTAATGAGTTTTTAAATTTTGAATTATTCCTTGGTCCATCGGTTGCAGTTGTGCTGTAGTATTAGGGGTAAATATTCAATCTTTATAGAGCTCAGTGTTGGTAGTTTACAATGACTCTGCACATTATCTAGCAGCAATAGAATTTTTCTGTTTTCACGAGAAAATTTTTTATCCAGTTCTTTTAACCAACTGATGCAGATCTCACGCGTCATCCAGGCTTTGGCATTTGCCACATAATCAACAGGCAGTGTTTTAACTCCTTTTGAAGCAACGTGGATTAGTTGATTTACCAATAATTGACAATGTTAACTTCTCACTTCCATCCATATTGGCACCTACCATCACAGTTATCCTGTCTTTTCTAAGTTTATCACTTGTGCACGTTTCACCTTTAAATGTTAAAGTCTTATTAGGAAGAAGTTTATAAAACAACCCGGTTTCATCGGCATTAAACACTTCTTTCATTGCATAAGTAGAAATAAGTTCGAGTAGCTTTTCGCAGAATTCATTGGAAGCAGCGAGGTCTACAGCACCACTTTCACCACACACAGTTTTGTGTACGATGTTATTTCACTGCTTAAAACATGTCAGCCATCCTTCGCTGCATTTGAAATTTTTAATACTCATGAGTAGTGCAAGTTCTTTCACTTTAGCTGCCAATATAGGCCCACTCAAAGGTACATTTCTTGCCAATGCATCTTTTGTCCATAACAGTAAAGCTTCCTCTAAATCCTCATGGGCTGCTGTTCTCATACGTTTTCGTCCTTTAGCAAATCTCTCCTTTTCCCATGATTTCAGGATGAATTCTTTATTTTTCAAGTAAGTAGACAGCGTATTCTTTTTTATTCCATATTCTGCAGCAATTTCTGTCTTAGATTGGCCACATCCTACCTTTTTAATAATTTCCACTTTGGCTTCTAGAGTTAACGATTTATAACTTCCACGTGGAGCCATATTTTAAAGAAACAAGATCTTTTACTTTCTCAAAAAACAATTTAGCAGTAAGTAAAACCATTGACTGAAAAATTCGATCCCCAGAGTGAAAGTAGAATGTAGTGATAAAACAGGTTTCCCCTATCTTTACAGATGTCCACTCAGTGAATTTCTTGGAATGTCACTGGGTCAAATGCTACAGAAGGGATTAGGAAAAGCACAATGGAAGAAAGGGCGAATGTGTCATTGATAGACAGACAGGGCGCACTAAGAAAGCGGATTTCAAATGCATGGAATTATTATACTAGTTCAGAACAATTCTGACAAAAATGAAAGAAAGAAAGTTATTTCAAGGATCTGAAGTCCGTGAGAAAGTAAGGAAAAATGAAAAAATGGAATTCTCGTTAGTTCGAATTAAACGAAGTCAAGAGAAAATGAATTCGAATAAATGAAAAGTTTTAACATTATTCTGCCATTGAAAATTTCGGGACTTCATGTTTAGTTCAAATTAAGCGAAGATTCGATTTATCCGATTTCGAATTAACGAGAGCCGACTGTATTTTCTAATTTTTGCTTCTTTGCTAATGGCAGTGTGAAAAGTTTTGAGCAATGGCATATTGATGTAGGGTAGTGTGGTTGACACTCGAAACTTTATATAACTGGTCAAAGGATTTATTGAAAACCAATATTAGCCTCTGCCAATTAAATGGAAAATTACATAAAAGGTAAATCCTTAAATAACGTAGATAGGAGCATAATAGAATGTTCTTGCTAGATTATCAGAGGCAAAGTTCTCCGAGTTATTCACTGAAAGTTCTGGTTCACAATAAATTAACTGAAAGGTCTCTCATCTCAGCTTGTGGCACTCTCTGAGTATATCGCTGAAGTAGATTTTGTCTGACCAGGGACTGGTCTTCACAAATATTTTCTCAGGTTGAAAATCCCTCATCTAAAATTTCAAGCTCAGGGTTCTCAGAAAGAGTCCATCTGCCTCTGATTCTCGCCAACTGACATCCACTCGAGATCATGCCTGAATCTCTCTCCCAGAACAACTTTTTTTTCTCCTCGTATTCTGTGAGAGAGAGGAGGGGGAGAGTATGTGTTTTGCTTATGTGCGTTCTCTTCTCGGTTCTTGATTAGTTGATATATTTTCTTTCATCACCGGAGTGCTGCTAAACCAGGGTGGAATCTTCTAGGTGTTGTCAAGGTTAGCTAGGCCACCGTCAAAGATTTAACCACCATTTAAGGTGTTCCTTGACTAATATACAGTGCCAAACCTTTGTCAAAAACAGTCTAAAGGTTAATTGATCGTCCTTCTTTGGGATTGCTGATTCTCCGCTGGCAGCCTACTTGCTGTAGGAACAATTTCAGTGCAAGAAAACTCTCTGAGAACGTAAATAAATATTCAATATGTTACAGCATTTATCCTTCTGCATCTCTGGATTTTTTTAATTTTTGATCCAATGAACCCTCCCACCTATCAGTAAATTTCTGCGATTAAGGAAATGCCTTTAAAGCGAATCAAGGAGTCATTCATTGTTTATTCTTTTTAAAAGTCATCAAAATATTTAAAGTTGAAGGGATAGAATGGCACCAGAAACACATTCACTTGTAAAAATATCTTGGTTGCCACCACATAAGAGTCCAGATTTTAGAAGGCAATGGTACATTTCAATGTTTGACCGCAAAAGAAACTCAGTGTACAATTGTGCAAACACTTACTTGCTTCAAAATTAGCTAATATCTCTTTTCTGACTGCTGGTATTTGTTTTTTTTTTTCATACAGTCTGATTTTCTTTTTTCATTAAGTTAGCAGACTGGAGAATTAATGATTTAGACAGTGAACATTCATTATTTATGCTTCAGTGTTTGAAATCCTTGGTGGTCCACTGGTCCAAGACCACCAAAAATTCAATCGGACCACTAATTTGAAAAATTTAATGGTCCGCAGGACCAGTAACTTTCCCTCCTCTGCCCTCTCACAGGTAAACGTAAACTTTCCCGTCCCTGACAAAATCACAACTAAACACAAATCACATTATTTTATTTACAAAAATAAATTTTTTAAAATTGCATTAAATTGCATTAAGGGACTTAATAGAATTTTATGTAGCAGGCCAGTAAACTCTTATGCTTACTGGTCCATGGGACTAGTGACTTTTTTATATCAATTCTATCACTGTGCTTTAATATTTTATCACATTTCTGCGTTATGTGCATGGTTTTTGCTTAGTTCTTTAATTACTTTTTTCTCTTTCCTCATTAGACAGATTTCATGCAAAAAAAAAAAAAAACTAACAATGTATCAGGGTTCGCACAGACTCCTTGGAAACTCCTTAGAAATGGAAACATTCCCAAGTAGTACTTAGAACTACTTAGATAAGCAAACCACTCCTTAGAAACTCCTTAAATTGTATTGCGACTTCGGACGCAAGCGATATTGCTGCCGAGGAAAAAAAAAAATCGTCATTGTAAAACGCACGGTAAATCCTTTATGCACGTCATTTATCTGAACAACAACATTGATTGGTTAGGATAATCTTATAGCAGGGCTCCCACTAGGTCCGTTTTTCAAAGTCCGTTTTTCAACACTGTTAACCGATTTTTATTTTAAATTTTATCGGTGTTTGGCCTCTAGCCATGAATCTCGGAAAAACCGCGTTTTTCGCAGATATGCCCCCAAAAATACCGTCAAATTTCATCAATCGATCGCGGAAAAAGTTCGTAAATTTTGTCAAAAGATCGTGAAAAAACGCGCATTTCTCCAACAGATGGCCGAAAAACGCGAATTTACTTAAAGGATCACGAAAAACGGAAATTTCGTTAAAAGATCGAGAAAAAAAGCGGATTTCCTCAAAAGATCGCAAAAACACGCGAATTTCCCCCAAAAGATTCCGAAAAACACGCGAATTTTGTCAAAGGATTGCGAAAAACACGTGGTTTTCATCAAAAGATTGCGAAAAAAGTCAATTTCGTCAAATGATATAAAAACGCGAATTCCATTAAAAGATCACGAAAAAACGCGAATTTTCCTCAGAAGATCGCGAAAAAACGCGAATTTTCCTCAGAAGATCGCGAAAAAACGCGAATTTTCCTCAGAAGATCGCGAAAAAAGCGTGAATTTCGCCCAAAAGATCGCGAAAAAAATGCAAATTTCCTTTAAGGGTCGCGAAAAACACGCAAATTTCCTTAAAGGATCGCGAAAAACACGCGGTTTCCATCAAAAGATCGCGAAAAAAACGCGAATTCTATTAAAAGATCGCGAATTTCTCTCAGAAGATCGCGAAAAAACGCGAATTTCTCCCAGAAGATCGCGAAAAAACGCGAATTTCTCCCAGAAGATCGCGAAAAGAACGCGAATTTCTCCCAGAAGATCGCGAAAAAAACGCGAATTTCTCCCAGAAGATCGCGAAAAAAACGCGAATTTCTCCCAGAAGATCGCGAAAAAAACGCGAATTTCTCATAGAAGATCGCGAAAAAAACGCGGCATCCATCAAAAGATCGCGAGAAAAGCGTCAGTTTCGTCAGACGATCGAATTAAAATGCGAATTCCATTAAAAGGCAGCGAAAAAACGCGAATTTCCCCTCAGAAGATCGCGAAAATAAAAGCGAATTTATCCCAGAAGCTCGCGAAAAACACGCAAATTTTGTCAAAATATCGCGAAAAATACGCGAATTTCCTCAAAGGATCGCGAAAAACAAGCAGTTTCTATCAAAAGATCGCGAAAAAAGCGTCAGCTTTGTCAAACGATCGATATAAAATGCTAATTCCAATAAAAAGTCGCGAAAAAACGCGAATTTCCCCCCAGAAAATCGCGAAAAAAAACGCAAACTTCCCCCAGAAAATCGCGAAAAACACGGAAATTTCCTCAAAAGATCTCGAAAAACACGCGAATTTTCTCAAGAGATCGCGAAAAACACTCTGTTTCCATAAAAAAAAATCGCGAGAAAAACGTCAGTTTCATCAAACGATCGAAATAAAATATGAATTCCGTTAAAAAATCGCGAAAAAACGCCAATTTCCCCCAGAAGATCGCGAAAAAACGCCAATTTCTCCCAGAAGATCGCGAATTTCCTCAAAAAATCGCAAAAAAACATCAGTTTCGTCAAACGATCGAAATGAAATGCGAATTCCATTAAAATATCGTGAAAAAACGCGATTTTCTCCCCCCGAAGATCGCGAAAAAAACGCGAATTTCGTCAGAGTTTCGTCTTAAAAAAAATCTATTACCGCTGTTCTAAAAGAATAAATTCAAAACTTGTTATATTTTTTCTTGTATGTTGCGTTTAGCATTCTTTTTTTTTTTTTACCTTTTAAAATTTTCTTTAAGATGTATCATGTATGTGATATACATAATAAGTGTTTGGGGTTTGACTAATCTCTGTTTATATGACCATTGGTCGCTGCATAAAAGAGTTTGTCTATTTTGTATTTAAACTTACGAAATCAGTAAGCAATATATTGTGAATACTGTGCAATTTCAGCACTAACAATTATATTCTAATAGAGTAAAATTTGTTTTTGTCTCCAAATTGGGTATTAAAAATTCGAGTGTCCATTCCACATAACGATGCAGTACATAAAAGCAACAACAACAACAAATAATGGCAAATCCTTAAAATCTTTTGGACTCCTTAGATTTTTTCGGTACTCCTTGGATTTTTTCTTCCCAACTCTGTATGAACCCTGTGTATTCTCTCTTTATTCATAGTCCCAGAAAATTAGTGCAACTTGCACAAGTTTCTTGCCTTATTCACATTCTGATTTAGACAAGTTTTACTGTAACCAGGGATCTGTTTAGGAACATTTTAGGTTCTTTAAAGGGCCCTTCACAATTTTTTTTTTTTTTAATCTCAAAACAGGACCTTCACAAAACATTTCATTCCAAAAAAGGACCTTCACAAGACATTTCATCCCAAAACAGGACCCTTCACAAAAATTTTCATTCCAAAACAGATTGTCTTTTCTCTTTGGCAGATTCATTTTCCATTGAAGCTTTATTTTGCCTTATATTATGCTTAGCTCTTTATTACTGAATACAAAAACTTAAGATTAAAAATAAATAAAATGCATAAAGACATTACAGGTAAGTGATTGTTTGGTGAATTAAAGCTTTAACTCTGTAAAATATTTTACCTGCAGATTATTTTTTGCCTCTGAAGTATCTGTTGCAGACGCATGGAGAATTTTCTGCTACGGGGCTATAAGCATGCAAAATTTCACGCCTCCAACCTAATTAGCGACTCACTTAGAAAGAATTGTTTAAAATACACATGTGGGAGCTCAAAGGGTTAACTGTACGACTTTATCAAAATTTTATGATTTGTAGTTTGATATGAGGTGTCCATCTATAAGTACGCAAAATTTCATGCCTGCAACCTAATTAGGGATTCACTTAGAAAGAATTGTTTAAAATACACATGTGGTAGCCCAAAGTGTTAAATGTACGACTTTTTGAAAATTTTATGATTTGTCATATGATGTGTGGTGTTCATCTATAAGTATGCAAAATTTCAAGTCTCCAACATGTATAGTTTCTGAGAACGGGATCTGTGACAGACGGACGGATGGACAGAGGAGCGAGACGAATAGGGATTCGTCAGATGAACGAAACCCTAAAAAATACAAACTTTTCAAATGTCATGAGTATGTCACTGATGTGCCTTATGTAGGGTTAATTTAACACTATTGTTTGTAAATATCATGTGCCTGTTGAAATGATTCTTCTGTTGTATTTAATTGCTGGCCCCAAAGCAGGATATGCTTAAAGGTGTGACGTACGTCGCAGAACAACAGACTTTTCTACAGTTCCAACATTTCAAATTCTCATTAAAAAAAAATTTCACCATTCAATCAAAGCAAAAAATCACGAAATTTGTCACTTAAGGCCAGAATTTTTTTTTTTTAATTCTTTAATCGTTGATTTAAAAAGATTGTGAAATCCATCAATTGGTTGTGATAAAAAAAATCGTGCAATTCGGCAGTCTATGATGAGAACAAATCATAAAAAGAGCAAAATCATCAGTGCATCGCTGGAAGAAACTGTGAAAAAACCTGCGATTTTCTTTAATCGGTTGCAAGAAAAAGCCTCAAAAATTTGCCTACGGTAAATTAGTCAGTAATTGAATTGCGAAATTAGTCAGTGAATCGTCAGGAGAAACTGCAAAATTCGTTAACCAGTAGCGGAAAAAACTTGTGATTTTCTCCAATCGGTCTCAAGAAAAAGCCGCAAAAATTTCCCTGTTGGTACAAAATAAATATAACAATTTTAAAATCAATCACAAGTAAAAAAAAATTTTCAAAATTCGTCAGTGGATTTTTAGAAAAAAATCCTCTAAGATTTGGCCAATTGGTTGCAAAAAAGCGACAGTTTTCCAATTGACAGAAAGGAAATATCACAAAATTCACCGATCTGTTGCGGGTAAAATGCTAAATTGGTCGCTCAGTCGCAGAGAAAAAAAACTTCATTTTTACCAATTGTTCACAACAAAAAGCGAAAAAAATTAGCCAATCGCGGAATTCGTCAATCGGCCGGTCGCTTGTAGAAATATATTAAATTCGTCGATCAATTGCAGAAAAATGCACTATTTTTTCCAATCAGTGGCAAGAAGCTGCAAAATTCGCTTATCGGTACAAGGAAAATTACACAATTCCCCAATCGGTCGTGAGAAAAAAAGTATGAAATTTGCCAGTGGAATGTCAGAAAAAACTCTAAAATTCATCAATCAGTCACGGAAGAAATCCACAATTTTTGCCAGTTGGTTGCAAAAAAAGTGAAGTTTGCCAATCGGTAGAAAGTAAATAAATATCGTAAAATTGGTCTATCGGTCACAGCTAAAAAAATTGTGAAATCCTTTAGTGGATTGTTGGAAAAAATCAGAAATCTGTTGATCCAGTCACTTGCAATCAAAAGTTTGCCAATCGGTAAAAAGAAAATATTATGAAATTCACCAATCAGTCGCGTGTGAAAAAGCTAAAATCGTCAAAGTCACAAAATTCTTCAACCAGTCGTGGAAAATATTAAAGATTTTTTTCCAATCTGTCCCAAGAAAAAGCTGGAACATTTTGCCACTCAATCATCAGTAAGAGATAAGAAATTCATGGATCAGATGCATGGAAAAAGAAGTATGATTTTCTCCAATCGGTCAAAGAAAAATATCGCAAAATTCGCCTACCGGTTGTAGGTGTAAAAAAACATTAAAATTCTTCAATCTGTCGCAGATGAGAAAATAGCAAAATTCAACGATTGGGTCAGGAAATAAAATGCAAAATTTGCCAGTTAACAGAAGGGGGAAATCTGAAATATTGCAAAAATCGTTAATAAATTGCCAGGAAAAAAACCACAATTGATCATTTGATTGGGGTAAAATCACAGAATTTGCCAATAGCTTCTTTCATGTGTGTATGTCAGGATTTTACAAAATGTCTTTTGTATTTCTATAAAGTTATAAATATCAAAGTAATTTAACTTAAAACTAAATGTGACTTAAAGTAAAACAGTATTAAATAATTGGAACAGAAAATCGGCATCAACTAAACCTATGTTTGGAGAAAACTCTTTAATCATGGGTATATTAGTAGATATTTTATGTTTAAATTATAAAACGAAAGTATGTATTTCTTTGTGAAAATACTCTACAATTATATACATATTAATTGGTTTAAATTTGTTATACAAATTTTCAGCCTTTCATTGTACAAATTAGTTATTAGCAATTATCAATATAGTCAATCCCGTATCCACATCCAATAGTAATTATCCACATTTCATTGTACAAATAAACAGAATATTTTAATGCTTAAACTACATTTTTTATATAACATTATTAATATACATTACAGGGCTTGATTTTCGAGACAGGATGGCAGGATTTGTGGCTTATAGAATATTGGGGCAGGAGGATCCGGTTTCTAAAAAATAATTTTCCGAAAATGTTTCCTTGTTAAACGACAATTAAGTCTCAGGACCGACTGACAAATTTCATGATATTTTCTGCTATTGATTGGCAGATTTCATAGTTTATTCTTACAACAAATTGACAAATTTAAAATAAGACTTGTATATTAATAGCTCTTGAAATCAAGTAATAAAACATGTAACTAAGTAACCATTGTCCTCTTTAATTTTATAAAGCAGTAAAAATGAAAAAATTGGGGGAGGGGGGGGGGGGGGCTAAAGGTCAGTGTAAACCAGATAAAGCAGTTGGTATGGCCCTTTTTAAATTTAGCTGACATATTTGCAATTCGGACTACAAATCGCTTGCAAAACCATCTATTAATGTCTTCATTATTGAGATATTGGGTTACTTATTAAACTCTAAATCAATTAAATGTCTTTAAAACTAATTAAAAACACTTTTAAATGTGTAGTTTATAATTACAGTGCTTCATTGTATAAAAACCAGTTATGACCAATAAAAGCCACCGGCTATATATGGTCATTTCAAATTCACAAAATTGACTAAAATTTTTCCACAAATATAAAGTTTTTCACAAAAACAGGACCCTGGTAAAAAAGTTCTTTACAGACCCCTGATATTTATATTTAAAAAAAAAATTGACATACATTCAGTTTCCTTCTAGCGGTTATAAAGACTTATTTATTTGGCAAATTTAATAGAAATGTATAATTTTTTTTTAGCAGAAAATAGTTATAAGTGTATTAAAAATAAATTAATCCAAATTTATTATTAATTAGCTGTAAACTAACCATTTAAAAATAAAAAGCTGTCCGTCTTTTTTTTGGCCTGGCTAAAAGCCGACATCGCTGTTTTATAGTTATGTACATATATTCATGTTGTACTTTACATTATTGAGTATTTTTTTATTCTATTCAAGCTGTTTATAGAATAAAAGCATGTTTTACTGTCATTTTTTGTTTAATTGTAACTTCTACACGTTTTTCCCAGCATTCATCCAGTAATTTGGAAAATTTCATAATACGGCATGCTTCAAGTCCTGAACGTGCCAGATTAGAAGATGCTTACTGTATTTTGACATTTTGTTTGCAAATAAAAATTAAACATGCCATCAAAAACTGTAAGAAAATTCATATCAATAGCATTTTTCTAAAGCTTTAAGATTTTAGTTTTGCCAGTAAAGCAATATTAAACTGTTTAAACCAGGGCTGCCGGATTTTAGCCAGGCTTGTTTAAACCGGCCGGCTTTTTCTGGTTAAAACCACTTTAAAAAGGCTTTTATTAAAACAAAATGTTATTAATTAGTAACTTTTAATTACTGTTGTCATAAAAGTGTACATCAATTTAAACTGTCAAATAAATTGACAATTAAAATATAAGTGAATTGATAATAGAAATGTTGTGGCGGTCAACAGATAGTAAGAATGATTATTAGAAATTTGTGCAACAAAAACTTTTTAAAATAGTTCAAATGATTTTTACCAAATAAGATATTTATTCAAAAAGTAATACACTATTGGTTTATGAAATAAGTTACCAATCATTTGGCTCAATTTTTAAATAACTGTGCACAATAAATGCAGAACTTGGGGGAAGCTGTGCAGTTTAATAATATGTGGGTAGATTTATGGAGGGACAAGAACAAAATATTCAGTCAGTATATAAGAAAAAACAAATTAAGGAAAGTATGTACCATTTAAAAAGATAAAATTTATATAAAAGTTATGCAAATTTTTCTTATTTTTAAAGTAGAATGATGCCTCATGAAAAAATTCTTTTTACATAAACAAGTAACTTATTCATATTACTAATGTATTCATATATGCTAAGAGCTATTTTCCAAGTGCAGTACTTTATAGACAGTTTCATTTTGTATATTATTTATTTGAATATAATTCTTATCCGTAACAACATGAAAATATCTTTATTAAGCAGAGAAAGTGCCGCTGGACCTATAGTTTTTTTTTTTAATCATATTGGCTACTTATGACGCAGGGTTGTAGAAGGTAGCTGCCAGGGTACCCGTCCAGCTACCTACCCGGGCTGCGTTTTTTTAACAACCTTAAGGGTTGTAGTGGGTAGCTGTCCAGGTACTCACCCAGCTTCCCACCCGGGCTAGATTTTTTATAAAGAACCCGGGTTTTTTACAACCCTGCTTATGAGGCTTTTATGGTATATCAATTATTAACTGGCTATAAAAATGAACCTCTGAAACAAGATTTTAAATAAATTTCATAACATTTTAGTTGTAATTTATGGAAAATAGCTATTAGTAAATTAACAATAACATATATAGTTGTTTAAAATAAATAGAAAGATATGCCCTGGGAAAAAAGCCAATAAAAGCCGACTTTTTTCAAAAAAGACCGGGTTTTTTCCAATAAAAGCCGCCCGTTCTGACCTTTTGTAAAAAAGGCCGGCTTTTTTGCAGCCCTGGTTTAAACTTTGGTGCCTAATTTTGTTTAATTCGCTTTGTTTTTGTTGTTGATAGGATAACATAAAGTATCCAAGTAAGATATATATTAAGTTTTTGATAGCTATTGTATATCTGTAGAATTTGTGTATCTTAAAAAAAAAATTTTTTTCAATGTATTTTTATAACATAATTTTAATGTGCTAATTTATTTTTAGAAATCTCAGGATTCAAGTTTGGTGTATGAAAACGTCAACACTCGGATTGAAGGCCGTATCATTGTAAGTATTTATTTTTTTTTCCATTAGAACAACAGCAAATAATGTAAAAGCATTTTTTTATGTAAATATGGATTCTATTAGTTAATTGAACTGAATATCTTTATTAATTTACAATTAAAAATAGAAGTTGTAAGGTTATTAAAAATATTTTTATTTTTGAAATATTTGGTTTAGCTGAATATTTCATTATTCGGTAGTATGGTCGAATATTCAGTTCATCTTTTTTAAACAGCTCTTAAGTGTTTGTAATTGAATTGTAAGTTATCATAATTTTATCAGTTGTCATTTTTCCTTTTCATAGTTTTAAATCCTGAATAATTTGATAAAAAATTTGAGCCGATATCGAATACTTTACGATAAAAAAATTTCTGAAAATTTTGAAATAGTGGGGGGGGGGGGGAGGGGGGAGGGGGGGGAGACATTTTCCTGTTTTTGGAAAAAATTGATATGTCAAGATGTTTCTTAAAAAATAGAAAATAATGAACATTTTTTTAATTTCTGCACACTGGAAGAAAAATCATTTTCACTGAATATATTACAAAGAGAAAATGTCAGCTTTTAAAATTTGAGCCTTTTAATCTCGGGCTTTTCTTGTGTCATTGCGTTAAGTGCATAAATATTTGTTACACATTTAGTCGTGCAAAGGACATGTCACCCATTTTCACTATGCTGTAACTGTTTAAGAACAATAATACAATTATGAAGAGGAAAGGGAATAACAAGTGGGGAAGTGTGATCACAGATCGCACAGAGGGTTTCGTTTAATATTCCTTTCAAAACACTTTATCCTTTTGAAAAATCTGTTAGTTCCACATTTCGCAACAAGGGGTACACTTTATTCTAAACAAACCTTTATCCGAAGGAAACTCCGCTTTACATACTATCCATAGGTATATTAGTCGAGGGGATTGGACCCATAGCACCCGAGATAAGTAGGCGCCCCCTGGCAGTAAAAAGTGGAACTAAAATATGTAAGGCTATGGTGCATAATATGAAAGAATGGTCAAAGGGGTGTCGGCAAAAGTTGGGAAAGTGCTCCCCAGGTGAAAAGAGTGGAAGTTAGAAAAATTGCTTAAAATATACAAGTTAAAACACGGAGGAGTAAATAATATAAGACTTTTTGAAAATTTTATGATTTGTCATGTGGTCTGAGGTATTCAGCTATACGTATGTAAAAATTCATGTCTCCAACTTAATTAGGGCTCTCTTAGAAAGAATTGCTTAAAAGACATATGTGGTAGCTCAAAGGGTTAAACGTAAGACCTTTTTCAAGATTTTATGATTTGTCGCCTGGCCTCAGGTGTTCTGCTATAAGTATGCAAAATTTCAAATCTCCAATTTAATAAGGGGCTCAGTTAGAAAGAATCGCTTAAAATACGCATGTGGGAGCCCAAAAGGCTAAATGTATGACTTTTTCAAATTTTTATGATTTACATACAAATGTACGCATTACATACGCATGGTGTTCAGCTATAAGTATGCAAAATTTCATGCCTCCAACCTAAATAGGGTGTCACTTAGAAAGAATTGTTTAAAATACACATGTAGGAGCCCAAAAGGTTAAATGTACGACTTTTTCAAAATTTTATGATTTGTCGTTTAATCTGAGGTGTTCAGCTATAAGTATGCAAAATTTCATACCTCCAACCTCAATAGGGTGTCACTTAGAAAGAATTGTTTAAAATACACATGTGGGAGCTCAAAGGGTTAACTGTACGACTTTATCAAAATTTTATGATTTGTAGTTTGATGTGGAGTATTCAGCTATAAGCCCCGGTAGCAGAAAGTTCGAGACGCGCGACGTGCGTCGCAGATTTATTTTGGGCCTTGCAGATAAATTTGCCAACTTGAAAAAAAAAAAAAAAAAAAAAAGTATTAAAAAAAAAAAAGTACGAAAATTCTGACAAAAAATATCGCGGATTCGACAAATGGTCGCCGAAAAATATGAATTTCGACAATCGTTCGCATAAAAAATCGGTAATTTATAGCCAAAGGGTCGCTATAAAAACGCGAATTTCGTCAAAAGAGGCCGGAAAAAAAACATGAATCTCGTCCCAGGGTTGTAGAAATTTCTGTCACAGGATCGCGGAAAAACACGAATTTCGTCAAAGGATCACGGAAAGTATGCGAATTTAGTAAAAGGGTCGCGGAAAGAACGCGAATTTAGACAAACGATTGTGGGAAAAACGCAAATATAGTCAAATGATCGCGAAAAAACGCAAATTTATGTCAAAGGATTGCGGAAAGAAGGAGGAATTTCGTCAGAAGATCTCGAAAAGCGTAAATTTCTGCCAAAAGATCGCTGCACAAACTTGAATTTTATCCAAAATCCCGAAAATACGTGGATTTCGTTCCAGGGGTGTAAGAAAAACGCAAATTTCTGTCACAAAATCGTTGAAGAAACTTGAATTTCATCAAAAGATCGAGAAAAAACACGAATTTAGTCAGACAATCGCTGAAATAACACAAACTTCTGTAAAACGATCGCAAAAAAAACGTAAAATTTTGTAAAACGATCGCGAAAAAACGCAAATTTTTGTAAAACGATCGCGAAAAAACGCAATTTTTTGTAAAACAATCGCGATAAAACGCAAATTTTTGTAAAACAGTCGCGAAAAAACTCAAACTTTTGTAAAACGATCGCGAAAAAACGCAAATTTCTGTAAAACGATCGCGAAAAAACGCAAATTTCTGTAAAACGATCGCGAAAAAACGCAAATTTCTGTCAAAGGATCACGAAAAACGCAGATTACTGTCAAAGGATCGCGAAAAAAGGAAAATTTATGTCAAAAGATCGGAATTAAATTTCCGGAATTTCGTCAAAAAATCGCAAAAAGTGCAAATTTCTGCCACAGGATCGCTGTAAAAACGCGAATTTCGTCAAAAGATCCCGGGAAAAACGTGAATTTCGTCCCAGAGGTGCCGAAAAAACGCAAATTTCTGTCACAGAATCGCAGAAAAAACACGAAGTTCGTCAAAGAATCGAGGAAAAACACGAAGTTTGTAAAGGATCGCGAAAAAAAGCTCATTTTTGTCAAAGGATCGCGAAAAAACGGCAAATTTCGTCAAAAGATCGCAAAAAAAACGAGGAATTTCCTCATAAGATCGCAAAAAACAGCAGATTTCGTGAAAAGATCGCGAAAAAACGGCAAATTTCATCAAAAGTGCGCAAGAAAAACACGTAATTAATGCAGGTAGTGGATTTTTGCTTCCTGCTCCTCCCCTCTGTTGTAACCTTTCAGAAATTTTGCTGTGAATTTCAGAATTTTTTTTTTTTTTTTTTACTCAGAATCACCCCTGGTATTAATCAGTAAGAACATTGTTTATTTTAACACTCATAATGTTTGTATATAAGAAAATGTAACACGCTACTCCTGCGGACAATTTTCATCCCACTAAATTGCTGTCGCAGACACAACCATAACTTTCTGCTACTGGTGTACTTATGATATCTTAATGGTGCATTTATTCATAATTAATTCAAAACCAAGTGACATTTATGTGGGAAAAATAAATAAAAAAAACATTGTTTTTTTCTATGGTACATAAATTCTAATAAACAGTGAAATCAATTCTTGTGTCGATCGATAAAATTTTATTTGCTATAGTTTCTGCCGTTCTTTAACAAGTTTCTCTTGGATTTTATAAGTGAACAATATCGATTTCGGAAATGTAGTATTGTTCCTCTAAACCATTTAGTGATTTTCCAGTGAAACATATACATTTTTCAAGTGACATCTTTTCTTCTGCAAGTTTTTCGTTCTCCTTCCTATGAGCTGCTAATATAGCGTTATCGGCGGTTCTATTTAGCACAGCTTGAGCGATCTCAGTGTCTGCTAATCCATCTCTTTTAATCTTGAAATTTTTAATTCGTAAACAATTGCTATTTTTCTTTGTCCCATAAGTTGGAAGAAAAAAAAATTGGGAGAGCTGGCCTTCGTTCCCAGATTTTTGAAGTTGCCTTATTTCTGAATGCAAGATTTTCGAGGTCACAATGTATTAGTATTTAAAAGTAAAAAAAAGGATAAAATAAAATCGGCAGAATTAAAAAAATGAAACTACAAAATTTTAAAGATTTTTAATTTTGTGTGCTGTGAGAGGGCAGGGGGCAGATTTTTATTTAATAAAAATTTTAATGCGCGCTTCAAATCACACTTAATTTAATTGAAAGTATTTTAACTGTGATTCATTTAATTGTAGTATACAACTAAATTACATTATTTGCAATTGAGCCTAATTGCAACTGAATTCAATTGAATTTTAATTAGTTGCAACTTGCTTTTAATCTTTAATCGCTATTAAATCAAATACACATATATTTTTTAAAAACAAATTTAATATTTGAATAAAAGTATAATTGACTGATGTTCATAACTGCACAATTATGCTGCTTATAAAAAAAATCTTAAAACATTAGTAGTAATAATAATAATATTTTTCGAAGCTCATTTGTGTTGCAAATAAAATCACTCAATTAATAGAATAATATTTATTATAAGAAAATTTTTACCTTTTTTTTTTTTTTTTTTTTTTTTTTTTTGTGAGTGTGACTGAGTGTGTGTGTGTGTTAGAAATAAGTTATCAAATTTCTTCAAACTTTAACAATTTGTAAAATTTAGGATTATTACCAAACTGGAAAAAATTATTCAGCAAATAAAATCCTCTTTACAGAATATTACATATACATTTGTACGGATGAGGATACAGTACTCTAAAACCTGTTAGTAGAAACTGCGTATGACAAAATCCTGTTTTAAACGGATTTTTTTTTTTTTTTTTACCGGTGCAAATTAGATATAATAATCCGTTTGAAAAAAACATAATACGTTTGCTAAAGACGACGGGCCAGCTAAAAAAGGAACTTAACAAAATCGAAGTTTTTTCCTCTCCTCTGTAATTCCGGCTCAGATGGTTTTTTTATATAAAATTTTTCAGATTTTCAAGTCTCCGTGTAAAAGCATTAATGGTATTAGTAGTAATTTGAATATTTACATACAAATAGAGATTCATTAAAAAATGAATATAGTTTACAAAAGAATCATTAATATCGTTAATATGCATTCTATTGCTTGGAGATTTAAAAATTGTTAAAATTCTATACAATAAAATCTTCTAAGACGGAATTGCATAGGAAAGAAGAAAAATCCGTTATAGGCAGATTCCCTTAGTAGCAGGTTCATTGTCTGTTGTAAATGCATTATATTCTTTTCACAAGTACTAGTATCTTCATTTTACATAGATCAACATTTTTTTTTTTAACACAGGATTCCGTCATAGGCAGGTTATTTTTCTCAGGTTTTAACGTACTTTATTTTATTACCGACTGAAAATTCCTGCTTGATCAGACCTCAAGAAGAATGCAGTCAACTCCCGACAGAAGCCAGAAAAAAAAATTGAGTCACGGTCCATCTCGGTCCGAACCTCTCGAAAAAAGTAATTCTCAAAACAAGACTGGACCGAGTGTCAGGAAGGGAAATTGGGTAAAAAAGGATAAACTAGTTCAGACCAATGAATAGCAGGCTAAACTAGTTTATCCTATGAGCATTAGGCCAAACTAGTTTGGCCTAGGAAAAACTAGTTTGTCCTACGTGCGTCAGGATAAACTAGTTTGGCCTAGGAAAAACTAGTTTATCCTATGGACGTTAGGATAAACTAGTTTGGCCTAGGAAAAACTAGTTTATCCTATGGGCGTTAGGATAAACTAGTTTGGCCTAGGCCAATCTAGTTTGGCCTAAAATCGGGTTTGGCCGGTAACATATATAATAAATTTGAAATCACAAATATATGAAGAAATTGATAAAGTTCTAAAGATGATTTAGAAATGAACATATGAAACCAGTATGTAAAATAAGAAACTATGAATGACTCACAGAATCATCAGAGGAGCTTGTGAGTTCATTCATAGAAGATGCATTATTTCATCCAATTTTGTCGGCATTAAGCCTAAAATGACAAAATTTAGCTCCTTATAACACAGACATTACAGAAAATAGATTGGATCTGGATTAATAACAATAATGTTTAGAGTTGCCATCTTAAGTACAAAAATAAATAAATAAATAAATAAAAATAAAAGGAATGAAAATGATTGAAGAAATCAAGAAAATACTTAGATTAACTTTTAGTTAAACTAGAATGAAAAAATAGGAATAAACTTAATAAGTACTGAGTGAATACAAAATAAAATAAAGAAAAGGAATAAATTAATACAAATAAATAAATAAAGAAATAAAGAATTATATAAAAATAAAATAAAAGGGCAATTGATTAAATTAATGTTTTAAACACAAAAAATTATAATATAAAAAAATGAGAATATAAATAACATTTAAAACGATGAGGAATATTTGAGATAGTAAAATTTAGCCTTGTATTATGTAAATAAATGTGAAAATTTAAAAAGCAATGAGGAATATTGAGATAGTAAAATATATCCTTAAATGATGATGCAATATGTGAAATTTTATTATGTTAAATGCATGATACGCCATATTTTTTTATTTTTTTTATTTATTATTATTATTTTTTTTAAATATGTATATATATTAGAGATAAAACTGGCTCAGTCCGAGCCCAGGCTCTATTTTAGGTAGATTTCGTATGAAATACTACCTATTGGGATCGTTCCTATGTTGGAATTTCTGAAACATTTTTGCAGATCTACACCGATCATGACCCCTAGAACCCAAAACCACCCTCAGTAAAAAACTTTATATATCTATCTATCTATCTGTCTATCTATATATATCACTTTCTTCTGGACACGATAACGTTCGTAATTCTGCACCAATCTCTTCCAAACTGATACATAAAATCAATGGGCATAAAATCTAGGTTAAGTTCGTTAATGGGCAAAATCGGACCAAGGGGATGGAAATAGGGAGGGGTTTTGTGAAAACCGAAAACCCCCCATAACTTCTTAATATTTGTACATATCAAATCAGTTTAAAGTTTTTATTACTTCTAAAAATAAGGCCAAAATTTTATGTATCACAGATTTTTGATAAAGTTAAAAATGGGATCAAGGGGCGCAAAAAATAGGGTTTTCAGGAGAAAAAAATTCATAACTTCGTCAATTCTAAAGATATCAATTTCAATTAAATTTATTATAAATCTCCTTAATATTATCTACAACTTTTATATTCACAAGTTTTTGATAGTACCAATTCGTACCGCAAAAAAAAAATTAAAAACAAAAACAAAAAGGGGGTTTGAAGAAGTAAAAAATCCTTAACTCCGTCAATTCAAAAGATATAAAATCCCCATGAATTTATCATATATCTTCTTAATATTGTCTACAACATCTATATAGACAAGTTATGGATAGGACCAATTTTTACAGCAAAAACAAATTAAAAATACATAGCGGTTGAAGAAAAAAATCATCGTAAGGGTGTATTCAAATCCAAACTGCTTATTTTCTGACTCATTTTACAATTCATTTTTGCTCTCAGAGACTTCCAATTGGTACGTTTTCTTACTCAGAAATTATATAATGTACCGTTATGGTCGATTTTTTGATAGAGGCAGAATATATTTTTTAAAATGCTGTTAAAAAGGGCATTTTGAACCGAATTTACCGAAGCGGATTGTGTTGGAAAAATCATTGAATTAAGGATGCACTCAAATCCAAACTGCTTATTTTCTGACTCATTTTTAAATTCATTTTTCCTCTCAAATGCATTTAATTGGTATATTCACTTATTCAGAAACTATATAATGTACCGCAATGATCGATTTTTTAATAGAGGCAGAATATATTTCAAAAAAGTATGTCAAAGTGGGCATTTTGAACGGAATTTCCCGAAACAATTGTGTTATCACTTTCTTCTGGACACAATAACTTCCGCAATTCTACACAAATCTCTTCCAAACTGATACATAAAATCAAGGGACATAAAATCTCGGTTAAGTTCATTAATGGGCAAAAGCGGACCAAGGGGATGGAAATAGGGAGGGGTTTTGTGAAAACCGAAAAAACCCCATAACTTCTTAATTTTTGTACATATCAAATCAGATTAAAGTTTTTATTACTTCTAAAAATAGCGCCAAAAATTGATGCATCACAGATTTTTGATAAAATTAAAAATAGGATCAAAGGGCACAAAAAATAGGGTTTTTGGGAGAAAAAAATTCCTTACTTCGTCAATTCTCAAGATGTCGAATCCAATTAATTTTATTATACATCTCCTTAATATTATCTACAACTTTTATATTCACAAGTTTTTGATAGGACCAATTCGTACCGCAAAAAAAAAAAAATTAAAAACAAAAACAAAAAAGGGGTTTGAAGAAAAAAAAATTTCATAACTCCATCAATTCACAAGATATAAAGTCTCCATGAATTTATCATATATCTTCTTAATATTGTCTTCAACATTTATATAGACAAGTTTTTGATAGGGAAAATTCGTACAACAAAAACAAATTAAAAATACATAGCGGTTGAAGAAAAAAGTCATCTTATTAAGGGTGCATTCAAATCCAAACAGTCTATTTTCTTACTCATTTTTAAATTCATTTTTGCTCTCAAACGCATCCAATCGCTAGATTCTCTTATTCAGAAACTATATAATGTACAGTAATGATCGATTTTTTGATAGAGGCAGAATATATTTCAAAAAATGAAGTCAAAGTGGGCATTTTGAACAGAATTTCCCGACGCGATTGTGTTAGAAACGAAAAAATAATTGTTTATTAATCAAGTTTTAATTAATTGAAAGGAAAATAAAAACACAGGTCGCTTATAAATCTTTTCAAAAATCACGTCAGCATGTTTCATATCTTTTTTTTTAATAAAAATGAATCTGAAAATGTGCCAGAAAATTTCAAGTTGTTGAGCATGGAAAAATATTTTTTTTAATATCGCCTTAACATGATTCTGATAAAACCAGCTATTTTATAAAAAGGAAATAAAAACTCATCAAAAGCAGACAGATAAAACTGTTAAAATGGATTTATATCTAATAATGATTTAGTTTTTGTTGGTGAAATTAGTATACTTAACTTCGAAATCTACCTTTCACTTTTAAATGTTTGTGGTTTGTCGGTTTCACTAAATCTCACAGTAGCAATAAAATTTGTTGAGGAGCCTGATACCCTGGAAACCAGTATTTGGCCTTTATTTATTGGCACAAAGCTGTGATTAACCCTTGTTCCTACGATTGTATCTGCCTTTGCATACCTATCTGCTAACTGATTATTGGCAATTTCAATTTCAGATTTTGTTATAAAAAACTTTCAATTCCTTTAACATATTCTTTTGCAAATGTATACAGATCAAATGCATTTAAGATACCATCTTTGAATGGACGCTGAAGACTTGCTTTGGTGGCCATGCGTTTTATGGTGCCGCCTATTCCATCACAAGCTCCTTTTCCGTGGCAAGAGGCAAAAAAATGCCATTCAGCTTTCACACCATGGTCTTCTTCATGATGGCAGAGATTAATAAAATTTTTATAATTTTTGTATTGGGCTGATGATCCATCACTAAAATATTTTATGTATTTAATCTGTGGAATTTGTGAAATTAAATAATTGACAATTACTTTTTGAAAAGCCCAAAATGTAGTAGTGTCATGAACTAAATGCTCTCTTATTGCACACATAGGAATAGATTTCACAGTATCAGTGATACTGTCCCTTATATAAGCAAGAAAGGGGTGAACTGTAACCTGTTCTTTTTGCCAATGGATATTTTGAATAGCATCTTGCACAATGCAAGTATAGTTTTCAGAAAAATCAGCTGAAATAATAGCAGTTTCTGTATTCAATTTATCCTTTGTTTTTTTGAAATATAAACTTTGTGATTTTGCAAAAAAGTGGTGTGAACATAAAGCAAGGAGTTTTGTAATTAAATCATCAACAAATTCATCAACAGGCATAATCACTTTTTTTTAATTCTGCTCCCATCAGTCTTTACCCACTGTTTATAAATAATATCATTACTCATTTCCAATTCATCTAAACCCATTAAATCTTTCTTTAAAATTTCAGGAGATGGACATTTATCACACCTGTGCAACATGCATTCTTCAAATTCAATGCAACAAACAAGTTTTTTTAGCAGTGATATGTAGTCATTGATATGAATAGCATGAAGCATAAGTTTAATATTTTGATGGTATACACACACACAGACAGAATGAATACCTTTGCTTCCAGCAGTAACACATTCTCTTGGACGTAGTGAGCAAAACTTAGACAATCCAATTTTTAAGTCATGTTGTTCTTTAAATGCAATATAAGTCCTTTAAATTGTGCAAAATCAATCTCTTTTGTTTTAATATTCTGCCGTTTTCAGTTGGAACAGATATGAAATCTTTTTTTCAAGGGCACATGCGGCTGTTATTATCATCATAATAAAAATTAATAACTTTTTCTATAACGTCTGGACTCAGTTTAACACTTTTTCTTCCACTAGGCATCGATAACATCCCTTCTGTTGTTTTAAACTTCCTTGCCTTTTTTACAAGATACTGTGTAGTATTAAAATAAGTCATTGTTTGCTGTATTGACCATGAATCTGGAACTAGTGTTAGAATTTGAACTTTTTCTTTAAAACATGCGTTTGTAAACTTCTCCAATAATTTATCCATCATAGATGTGCAGTCAGGACAAGTTGTGTCTTTTCTATTTTGAGGCTTATTTATGGTTTCAACACCTAATACTGTAGCTGCTTTAGTTGCAACACACTTAGTTATTTTTGAAACTTTCTTTTGCATGTAATTAAGTTTTCTCTTTGAGGTACGCCTACTTACCTTTATTGGCGATAACTCTAACAATTCACAACTTTTGTTTAATTGTTTTATTACTACTGTGGGTTCATTAAAATCTGAATCAGAGGGGCTTTCTGTTCCTGAGGTGGTTATCCTGTCAACAATAGACATTTTTTTCATATTTACTGATGAATAACAGGAAACACACAATTTTTTTCCTGGAATGAGGATATCTGGATTTGTTTTAGACATATCTAATGATATTGTTTTTAGTGATTTTGCTCTGATGCTATTTGGATGTTTATTAAATGAATCACAACACTGTCTCTGTCTTAAAATATACCATTTTAGATATTTATCCTTGTGAACCTTGCATATAGTATTTCCATGGACAAAGCCTTTTTCATCTGGGATTACATAATGCAATATTTTTTTTAATAACTGCAAATCACGTGAAGACAATTGAAGAACAGGAATCAGATCAGTACTCAATGAAACACCAAGTTTCTTGCATACAAAACACTCCATGTCCACTGTAGATTCTTAAGCACAAAATAACTATTCTATGCCAGTGCATACTACATTGAAAACTTCAACAGAAATGATGTTTAAAAGGGATAGTCAATTTTTTTTGTACATTATGATGTAATATTTCATCATACTTTAATTACAACCAATTAGAAAACAGATGACGATACAGCAGCAATCTTTTCCCAAAATTGCATCAGCATACAACATGATGCAATAATTCATAAATTATGTCAAATATTTTTTTTATTTAAAATTTTATATATAATGCAGTTTATAATAAGCTTACCCACAAAAGGTTTCAAAAATTTTCAACAAAAGATTTGTTGGATACGTTATGATAAAATTGCATAAACATATAACATGATGCAATATTACATCAGGGTAGAAGATGATGCATTATTACATCATGTTTTGAATTCAAATAATAAGGAAAATAGATTATGCAAGATTAGCATTCATTTCAGGAATTCTGTCCTTCTTAGTATGTAAATTTATTGAAATAGAAAATACATAAACAGACATATTTATATCTGAATATTTAATGCAACTTGAATGATGTAAATACATGCATACAGCAGAATTGCAATTTTTAAAGTAAGAAATAGAAATTTAGGTATAAAAATTGAATTTCATGCATGGAAAACGTTTTGAATAGATTCCACATATACACATGCAGTAAAATCTCATTTATATATATTGCATTTAAAGGTTTTTCACAATTATACATTATATTCTTTATTTATTTTCTTCAGTGTTAAATTTTTTCAATTATACATTTTTAGCAATGACTTCTTTTTTTGGAGGGGGGGGGGGGAAGGGAAGCAATTGGAGGGTGGTCCTACAAAAAACTTATGAGATTATATTTCATTATAGTTTTACATTAATTCAGGGATTAAAAAATATTTAGTTTTGGCCATTATTTCTTAAATCAGGTATATTTACATGTTTTAAGATAGTCACTGCTTAGTAAGTGACATCCTATGTGTAAAAAGCTATTTTTTTAAACGAAAAATTTTACCTCTCCAATTTTTTTTTCTATTTAAAGTACACATATGGAGCAATGTTTTTAGCAAGTTTGAAAAAAAATTATGATGGGTCATTTTTTTTATGGCCCATTACAGTAAGTCATTTTTTGAGGGTGATATTTTCAGTTTGGATGTAATAAACAGTATTAAAATAAAAAATTACTATTGTTTTAATATCATATATGCATTCTTTATACAAATAGCTTTAAATTGGTACCAGAAATATAAAATTTGAGTCATTAGTTGTCAAGTTATGGACATTTATAGACATAGGGATAGCATCGAAGATGGCTGCCATTTGGTAAAAATGATCAATTTTCAAAAGGCTATATCTCAGTCAGTATTGCACAAATTATCTTAAAATTTTAGATTTGATGGTTTCACTACTACATCTGTCTGTAATAAAAATTTTAAAAAAATCTGTGACTATGGTGCAACAACTTTTCTTTAAATTGGTTTATTTCACATGGAATGACCCTAAGGTAATGAAATTTTTTTTATCGCTATAGATCACAAAAGTTGCAAATTTTGTGATCTGTTCATGACGTTCGTGGGCTGATTATCTCATGACTGATTGAATTTCATGATTCTTTTTTCGCGATCATCTGACGAAATTTGCGATTTTTTTCTGCGACCGTTTCACGGAATTCATGATTTTTTTTTTTTTTTTCTGAAACTGTTACCGAAATTGGATTTTTTTCTCGCGACCATTTGTCGAAATTCACAATATTTTTCCACGACCAACTGACAAAATTCCATATTTGTTTCTGCGATCTTTTGACAAAATTCATGATTCTTTTTCACAATCATTTGTTGAATTTTCTACCACCGACTAATAATATTTGTAATTTTTTTCGCGATAGTTACACGAAATATTGTATCTTATTTCACGATCGTTTGACTAAATTTTTGTCATTTTTGTGCAGTCTTTTGACGAAATTTGTGAATTTTTTCCTCAATCCTTTTACAAAATTCAAGATTTTAGTTTGTACAATCATTTGTCGAAATCTGCATTTCTTTTGCGATCTCTGATGAAATTAGCAACGTTTTTCCACGGTCGTTTGGAGAAATTAGAGATTTTTTCCGCGATGATTTGGGGATTTTCTTTTTCAAAATTTGCAAAATTCGGATTTTTTTTCTGTGAATTTTCAATTTTTCGATTTTGCGGAATTTGAAAGAAAAAAAATGACTTTCACGAAAATTAAAAAAATTCGCAGAATAACCACATGTCCGTGAAAGAAGTTAAGGAGACAAAATCACGCAGAGCGTTTTTTATTGTGAGGTATTTTCTTATTTTCTGTGTGATTTGTGCAGTTCTGCACGTTTCCTGTTCCTCAAAGAAAATTTTTCCTTGTCCTTCGCCAGGAAACTCTTGAAATGGCGCACCTGTAGTAAAAGCTGAAAAAGAAGAAGGCTAAAGGGAATAGAAAAATGTTCCATTTTAGACAGGTCTGTGTCTTATCAAGTATAATTGTATGATGTTTTTCCATCGAAATTTGATTTTTTTTTTCCCTTTCAGAAAGAATTCTGTTATAGACAGGCTTCGTTTTCACAAGTTTTACTGTAATACATCTCTTTTCAGAGCTATATTATAGAGTCGATGGTTTAACAGTCTTTGAGCATACCTGTAAAAACGGAACTATAATAGAATCCTGTCTAAAAAGAAAATTTCTCATATTCAATATATTGGAATTTTACTAAGACGGAAACCTGTTTAAAACGAAATATTTCGTTGGTTCTTGAGTTTCCGTATTCAAAGATTTTACTGTTTGTTTTTAATCATGATTCAGCTTACGTTTCTCATTCGGAGGTGGGTGGGTAGGAGGGGGGGGGGGGTGTACTACCCTTAGCTATATAACTTCCCTCAAAAAATCTTTGCCCCCCCCCCAAGAAAGTTCTGAAATGGTGCCCCTGCTTGAAAGTCCTTTAATTTTTAAGAGGGGAGATGTCATATATTCATGCGGCCGCCATCTTGGATTTTTTTCTTGGCTGGAAAACTCCTTTTGCACCAAGTAGCGATTTATGTGCATCTTAGGCTTAACGAAAATAAAATATAAATCCGAAATGCGTAAGAAACTCCTTAAAGCGGCAGTTAATAAATGCACATATGAACGCTACGCGTTCATAAGCTGAAAAAAAAAAAATCATAACTGGATTCAGCAAGCTAGTTGCGCAGCAGTCTCAAAAATGCACAAAACTCATTAAAGTGGCAGTTCATAAATGCACATAAGAATGCGTAGCATTCATAAACTGAAAATAAACATCATTGGATTCAGCAAACTAACTGTGCAGCAATCTAAAAAAATGCACAAAACTCGTAAGGCCCACATGCATGAGAAATATGCAATAAACGGCTAATATAAAACATTACAACAAAATATGAATAAAATTATTAACATATTTTAACAGACATCACCTTTCTTGAAAGCTCTTGCACAAAATACCTGATAGCATAGCTTTTATTTCCCAAAATAGGCCTATGACTAGACACTCTAAACAAACCTCCTTTTTCCTTCAAAATTTCCTGATATTTCTTAGTTATCAGCAACAGCGGGTAAACGGACTACAGAAGCCATAGTCAATCAAATAAATCCAATAAATATAAGATAAAAATAAAAAGATACAAAGATACAACCTGCTATCAAAGCACGTGGGCAAAATCCAGCAGCTAAATCCAGCAGTGAAGTTATTATTTCCGCCGCAAAACACAAACTCACGGAAAAATGGAGTTGCCAGAACACGTCACTCGTCAGGGTTGCCATATCGATAAAGATTGCCAACAAATCTCAAAAAATCCAAGATGGCGGCTGCTGGAATGTATGACATCTAAGCCTAAGAGAGAAAAAAGATCCTTGAAAGTGCTTGAATTCATTTAAATTTTAATGAAGCTGCTTAATTTTCATTATTTTTTTTATAGGTGCTTTTTTTTAATTATTATTCAGATGTTCAAAATAAAATAAGAGTTGCAAATGTTTAAAAAAAAAAAAAAGAAAAAAAATTAATGAGGCGAAAATATTTGGTCTGAGATCATTTTCCTTTCAGGAGGTCAGAGTATGAGCATTTGTACTTGTTCCCTTCTCCCTTCCCTCTCTAAGATAAGTTAACAAAAGAAAATGAAAAAACGTATTGTTGCTACTGCCAATCGCAAGATTGGAAATTTCTCCAATGTAAATCCCCTCACAATGGAGAAAACTGTGATGTTAACATAAACTGTAAAAGAAAAAGTGGCTGAAATTTTAGATAAAAAAATGGAAAATGCAGTTAAAGAGCTTAAAGTGTGAAAAAAGTCTCTATTTAAAATGCAATAAATTATTCATGCTGAAATACGCAATTTTTTTCTTTTTTTGTGTGTGTTTAATATACCTTGTTGAAAAATGATTTTGTGGATGTTTTCAAATTAAGGCAAGTTATGAAAAAATAAATTCATTTAGTTTTTGTAAAATTTAAAATTGTGTATTAATATAACAATGCAAAATTATCCAGTGTCTACTTTTGTTTAGTGTTAGCACAAATAATTTTCAAAGTAGAATGCAAAAAGATTTTCTTTATTTTTCGAAGACTTTTTCATGTAATATGTTATTTTCTAACATTAAAATTTTCACTTCTGAAATTTCTGGAAAAGTGCTTGAATTTTGTCATGGAAAGAGAGTAAGAACCCTGAATTCTTTATATATAACAGCTCTCATATACTCTTGTTACATTTGAAACCAACATCACTATTGTTTGATGCCAAGCTTAGTGACATACTCACCTTTGAAATTTTAGCAGATAAAGCCTTGTATAACGAGTCAAATTAATTCCAAGCCACCAAAACGTGTTCCTTTTTTAATAGATATTCACTTTTCACAGTTCTTAATCATTACACTCTCATTTTTTATCCAGTTGGAGAAAAAGTTTCATGTCATGTCCATTTATGCGCACTTCCTTTTTATGGCAGAATCCCATAATCTTGTAATTAGTTTATTAAGTTCTATAGATGTAAGAGCCCAGATATTTATATTATATATTTTTCCAAAATGTAAGAGAATTAGCAGTCATTCATTAAAAAAACTAAACTGGATTATGCACAAAATAAATAAAAATGGAATACATGCATTACGTCCTAGCGCTGCATTTGAAATCAAACATGATGTTGAGGTTTGTATCATCAGCATTAAATTTCCTATTGTTTGGTGACAGTTTTATTTATTTATTTATTTTTTTTAATATAGAAAGTGGTCGATGGGGAAGAGTACCGAAAAAGTAACATTTTTCCCCTCTTTGTGGGATTGAAATTCAGTCACTTCCAATGATGTCATCACATTTCATACAAGCGAAGTTAATATGATGAAATTCTCACTAAAATTCTTTATTGTTGTTAAAGTGGTTAATGAAAATTCAATTTCAGCTTGTAGCAGTGCTGGTTTCCTGTACAAAAAATGTTTGTCATGATCCCTGTTTGTCCCAAGCAAGTTTATTCCAAGATTTTGAGAATATCCTGTATGTTTACAAATTACAACTTCTGAAAATGATCGCCCATCCCAGACACTGCTCTCTGGTCATTTAAATACTTCATTGCTAAATCAAAAGGATTAGGAAATAATTCTTGCTGAGTTGCCACCATTTGAATAGATTGTATTATTTTTCTTTTACTATAAGTACTTATGACTGTAAGTTTTTTCTTCTAATTCCTTCAAAATTTCTTTTCTGTTTAAAAATATTGTAAGAAAATTGCATTCCTTTAATTTAATTCATCGAAAGAGACATGCGATTTTAAAATTTTATTACTTAAAGTTTTAAGATAGTCTTCTTCTAAATTAGCTTATAGCATAGGTTTTTTAATATATTTTTTAAATGTAAAGTTTACTTGTAAAAAAGCCTCAAATTCATCTAAATGGATCTAATTCTATAAAATTGTTTTTAAATTTATTTTTTAGTATCTTTTAAACACTGAAACATAGGAGGAGTAGTCAGTCAGATATTCATTATTTGGTCAAAATCCCTATTCAGTGCATCCCTAATTAAATCTGTTGTAATTTTCCTATAAAAATGTGACTGGTAGTAATTGATTAGTATATTTCATAAAAATTAATTTTGAAAATATATGAATTGCAACCTGTGAAATCAATTTCTAGGTGTTCTAAATATGCAAATCCAAAATTACAGCTCATTTTTTGCAAGTAGTTTTGGAATTATGCTTTAAAAACTTCCTGCATTGCAATATGTTTTGCAAGGATTATAAATGGATCTAATGTTAAGAGTCCCAAACTTTAATCCTGCATAATTTCTAAACTTCTTGATCAAATGACTTATCATTTAGTATCTGAAGGTAACATTTACCGAGCTTCTGAAATGTCAAAATTCAGGGTGTCTACAGAATCTGGAAATCAGGGAATAATCAGGGAGGTTTATCAATCTGGAAAAATCAGGGAATTATCAGGGAACTTTGTAAAAATACTCGAAAATCAGGGAAATTTGTCTATATTGCAAAAATATTTCCATTTTCACCTTGCCAACGCGATTGATTCGTGTATTTTATGTACCATATTTTTTCACATGCTGTCCCAATATTTTTTTAAAGATGCACATGGTATGAGTTTTTGATATTTAATGCAAATTAAGGTGATCAGATGTCCTCATTTTCTCTACATAGCGCTTATATTGAAGGCAATTTACCCATCTTAAAAATTTATAAATGATACATTGGCATAACCTGACCAGGTGGCCAGCTTAATCCAATTAGCTATCCTGTCAGATGTAGATAAGTCTTAGAATTGAATATTTTTCAGAAAATGAGGAAATTTTCTGGTCACCCTATATCCATTGGCCACTCTATGAAGGTGTTGGACTAAATTTTGAGTTCAGATTTATAAAACTGTCAACCAATACTTAATGAATATTAGGTAATTTTTATGTTTTTCTCTTGTTTTTTCTCCCAATGAGATATTAGCAAGCTGGACAAGTGTGTTATACGAGGAATTGATATACATGAAAAAATACGGTATGTGTATTGTTTAATAATGGAAAACAGGGAAGTGTGATAGAGATAGTCAGGGAAAAATCAGGGAACTTTTTTTTAGAATTTCTGTAGACACCCTTAAATTAGGTGTTGGCATTAAAAATTGTGAAGTTTATTGCAATTTCTATATGTAAAGAAAGAAGAAACCTCTTAAGTAGAATTTATGAGTAAAAATATGTAGTAGTTGTTCTTACTAATGGATTGGTACAAGTCATACTTCTATGTGATAATTTGCAGCAAAGGGGGTATCCTTTTTATTTTTTCATGACTTTATTTTTAGAAAGTTATTTTCGAAAATGTAGTTATGTTGTAATTCTGAGTTTAGAGCTTATTGTTATCAATTTCCTATTAAATTTTTATATGTATTGTTATTTTTATGTGTATCTTTATATTCTTTATTTTTACTTCTTAAATGTTGTTACATGTGTATTTTTATAAAAGAAGTTCTAAACTTCATTTTTATTTTCAGATGAAAATAATGACTCCTGACCTCATACGGCAGCCACCTTTCTGCTTTGAATGCCATTTGTATAATGCTCCTTCAAAATTGCTACCTGAAATGACGACATTGTTTTCTGATACAGTAGATGGTGTTGAAGAAATAACAGCCAAAATTGAGAAGGTCCATTCTAACATTTGTACTGTTACCTTGCTTTTCGACAAGGATGATCAAGAGATGAATGTCAATGAGTTATTATTTGGAGTGAAGGAAAATGCTGATGAACATGGGGATATTTGTTATGGTATTCAATCTTTTTCAGTCGTTTTCTATAATGCTGTTAATTCTTAATCTGATAACCTTTAATAATAGTTACATTATATTATCAAAATTACAAAGATTACTGTATTTTTCTGTGTAAGTTGCGTCCTCGTATAACAATAAAATAAAACATTTTGTTCCTTACTTTTCTGAAGTATCTGTTGAAAAATTTTCTATCAAATTAATAGAAAATTATAGAACTAAATTTTTCTCCCGTTTGTTCAATGAAACAATTAAGAATTGTAATATCGTTATCATTTTTAAGACTTTGTTTAAAAGAAGCATTCAAATAAAAAGTAAGATAGCCTTTTCAGACAAATTTTTATACTGTTAATATCTAACTTATTGTTAAAATTACATAGTATGCACAACATATTACTTCACTGATTCATACTTTTAAATACAAAATGAAGTGCAAACAGTTTCATATAAATATACAAAGTGTGAATTTTTTTGCATTTCGTGGTGACTTTTAGACTATTTTTTTTCTGAAACTGGAAGTATTCTCCAGTAAATTTTGATACTCCTGTCAAAATTCAAATTAGAAAAATGCCAAATCAGTTCTTATTCTTATAGTAACAGGAAAGACGATGCTAAAGATTTTAATTTAATCTGGGTTTGTCACGGCGTTCTTTTGAGATAAGACAACTATGCTTTTTTTAAGTTGAAAAATAACGATTTGTCTATGCTGCTGTTGGCAGTGGTATAGCACTAGGGTCCTTTAAAAAGATTTTCATGCCCCCCCCCCCCCCCCCAGAAAAAAAAAATCTGTTTGATTTGAGAGTAGGGCTGGCTGTCGCTATACCTGCATGGGTGTACATTGTTGAAAGCAGTGGGGCCCCAAAAACCCATATTTATTTAATTAGAGGTTTGTTTGGGGAAAACCGACCAGCGAAGCTCTGCTTGTATATTACTGTGTTTAGAGTAATAATGTATGCATATGTAATATCATAAGAAAAACAGTTGTTCATTACTAAACAAATTATTATTATTATTAAGAAAATCATTTTGAAAGGCATTACTTACCCATATCACTGAACAGTATACTTATCTGATTTAGGGCATTTTGTCTTATGTAGGAATTTAACTCATTCTTTTTCTCACATGGTTCTTCAAAATATGTACAGTCGGCTCTCGTTAATTCGAACTTGTCGGGACCACAAGAAATGTTCGAATTATCCAGAGTTCGAATTATGGAAAGTATGAGAGAAAACATGTTTAAAGGGGTACTATTACAAAGGAATTAATGTTATGGTATTTTTTTTAAATTTCGGATGTTATCGTTAGAATGACTTAATATTAAATTAAAAGATATAAATACATAAAATAATTAATAATATTAAAATAATATAAATAAAACATAAAAATTAATAATACACTATAGAACAACGGCATTTAAAATTACATTTTAATTGTACTATAATTTTCTTACCTGAAATTAGATGAACATTTAAGAAATTATTTACACTTATTTATCATCTCTATGAAAAAAAATTATCAATTGTTGTTTGCTTAGTCCTATTCATTTTTGACTTTTTAGCCAGTTTTTCTATTGGTAACAAACAGTTAAGTTCTTTGTCTGATGACGGCTGCATCAGGATAAATGTACGCAAACACTCAATTGATTGTGCAATTGACTTTTCTGTGGGTAAGAAAAGCACTTGGGACATAGTAGCAGAATCACCAGAATCCGATTCCATCTCCTCATTGCATTTTTCGTGAATTGTTTCAACAATTTCTTCCACAGTGAAGGGTCCAGATACTTCTAAACTATTGTCGGCTGCTACATACTCTGCAAACGTAATATCGCATTGGAACTTTTCAGAAAAGTTTGGAAATTCTATTTCTTCAAAAGGTCTGACGTTTTCGTCATTTGCATTATAACCACTCTTTTTAGATGGATGGATAAATCCGGCATGTCGAAAGCATTTTTCTATTGTTTCAGGTTGTACGGCGTCCCACGCCGCATATAAATCGTTGATGGTCGTGAGTAATGTTATGTCGTAGCTTTCTTTAACGTCAATCGAAAATAAAATTTGTTCTAGAACCCTTTTACGGTAATGAGTTTTTAAATTTTGAATTATTCCTTGGTCCATCGGTTGCAGTTGTGCTGTAGTATTAGGGGTAAATATTCAATCTTTATAGAGCTCAGTGTTGGTAGTTTACAATGACTCTGCACATTATCTAGCAGCAATAGAATTTTTCTGTTTTCACGAGAAAATGTTTTATCCAGTTCTTTTAACCAACTGATGCAGATCTCACGCGTCATCCAGGCTTTGGCATTTGCCACATAATCAACAGGCAGTGTTTTAACTCCTTTTGAAGCAACGTGGATTAGTTGATTTACCAATAATTGACAATGTTAACTTCTCACTTCCATCCATATTGGCACCTACCATCACAGTTATCCTGTCTTTTCTAAGTTTATCACTTGTGCACGTTTCACCTTTAAATGTTAAAGTCTTATTAGGAAGAAGTTTATAAAACAACCCGGTTTCATCGGCATTAAACACTTCTTTCATTGCATAAGTAGAAATAAGTTCGGGTAGCTTTTCGCAGAATTCATTGGAAGCAGCGAGGTCTACAGCACCACTTTCACCACACACAGTTTTGTGTACGATGTTATTTCACTGCTTAAAACATGTCAGCCATCCTTCGCTGCATTTGAAATTTTTAATACTCATGAGTAGTGCAAGTTCTTTCACTTTAGCTGCCAATATAGGCCCACTCAAAGGTACATTTCTTGCCAATGCATCTTTTGTCCATAACAGTAAAGCTTCCTCTAAATCCTCATGGGCTGCTGTTCTCATACGTTTTCGTCCTTTAGCAAATCTTTCCTTTTCCCATGATTTCAGGATGAATTCTTTATTTTTCAAGTAAGTAGACAGCGTATTCTTTTTTATTCCATATTCTGCAGCAATTTCTGTCTTAGATTGGCCACATCCTACCTTTTTAATAATTTCCACTTTGGCTTCTAGAGTTAACGATTTATAACTTCCACGTGGAGCCATATTTTAAAGAAACAAGATCTGTTACTTTCTCAAAAAACAATTTAGCAGTAAGTAAAACCATTGACTGAAAAATTCGA
This sequence comes from Maratus speciosus, assembly GCA_963932465.1. Classification (NCBI taxonomy): domain Eukaryota; kingdom Metazoa; phylum Arthropoda; class Arachnida; order Araneae; family Salticidae; genus Maratus; species Maratus speciosus. Next base: position 134,010,917 of record OZ010796.1, on the reverse strand, counting down.
TCCCCAGAGTGAAAGTAGAATGTAGTGATAAAACAGGTTTCCCCTATCTTTACAGATGTCCACTCAGTGAATTTCTTGGAATGTCACTGGGTCAAATGCTACAGAAGGGATTAGGAAAAGCACAATGGAGGAAAGGGCGAATGTGTCATTGATAGACAGACAGGGCGCACTAAGAAAGCGGATTTCAAATGCATGGAATTATTATACTAGTTCAGAACAATTCTGACAAAAATGAAAGAAAGAAAGTTATTTCAAGGATCTGAAGTCCGTGAGAAAGTAAGGAAAAATGAAAAAATGGAATTCTCGTTAGTTCGAATTAAACGAAGTCAAGAGAAAATGAATTCGAATAAATGAAAAGTTTTAACATTATTCTGCCATTGAAAATTTCGGGACTTCATGTTTAGTTCAAATTAAGCGAAGATTCGATTTATCCGATTTCGAATTAACGAGAGCCGACTGTATTTTCTAATTTTTGCTTCTTTGCTAATGGCAGTGTGAAAAGTTTTGAGCAATGGCATATTGATGTAGGGTAGTGTGGTTGACACTCGAAACTTTATATAACTGGTCAAAGGATTTATTGAAAACCAATATTAGCCTCTGCCAATTAAATGGAAAATTACATAAAAGGTAAATCCTTAAATAACGTAGATAGGAGCATAATAGAATGTTCTTGCTAGATTATCAGAGGCAAAGTTCTCCGAGTTATTCACTGAAAGTTCTGGTTCACAATAAATTAACTGAAAGGTCTCTCATCTCAGCTTGTGGCACTCTCTGAGTATATCGCTGAAGTAGATTTTGTCTGACCAGGGACTGGTCTTCACAAATATTTTCTCAGGTTGAAAATCCCTCATCTAAAATTTCAAGCTCAGGGTTCTCAGAAAGAGTCCATCTGCCTCTGATTCTCGCCAACTGACATCCACTCGAGATCATGCCTGAATCTCTCTCCCAGAACAACTTTTTTTTCTCCTCGTATTCTGTGAGAGAGAGGAGGGGGAGAGTATGTGTTTTGCTTATGTGCGTTCTCTTCTCGGTTCTTGATTAGTTGATATATTTTCTTTCATCACCGGAGTGCTGCTAAACCAGGGTGGAATCTTCTAGGTGTTGTCAAGGTTAGCTAGGCCACCGTCAAAGATTTAACCACCATTTAAGGTGTTCCTTGACTAATATACAGTGCCAAACCTTTGTCAAAAACAGTCTAAAGGTTAATTGATCGTCCTTCTTTGGGATTGCTGATTCTCCGCTGGCAGCCTACTTGCTGTAGGAACAATTTCAGTGCAAGAAAACTCTCTGAGAACATAAATAAATATTCAATATGTTACAGCATTTATCCTTCTGCATCTCTGGATTTTTTTAATTTTTGATCCAATGAACCCTCCCACCTATCAGTAAATTTCTGCGATTAAGGAAATGCCTTTAAAGCGAATCAAGGAGTCATTCATTGTTTATTCTTTTTAAAAGTCATCAAAATATTTAAAGTTGAAGGGATAGAATGGCACCAGAAACACATTCACTTGTAAAAATATCTTGGTTGCCACCACATAAGAGTCCAGGTTTTAGAAGGCAATGGTACATTTCAATGTTTGACCGCAAAAGAAACTCAGTGTACAATTGTGCAAACACTTACTTGCTTCAAAATTAGCTAATATCTCTTTTCTGACTGCTGGTATTTGTTTTTTTTTTTCATACAGTCTGATTTTCTTTTTTCATTAAGTTAGCAGACTGGAGAATTAATGATTTAGACAGTGAACATTCATTATTTATGCTTCAGTGTTTGAAATCCTTGGTGGTCCACTGGTCCAAGACCACCAAAAATTCAATCGGACCACTAATTTGAAAAATTCAATGGTCCGCAGGACCAGTAACTTTCCCTCCTCTGCCCTCTCACAGGTAAACGTAAACTTTCCCGTCCCTGACAAAATCACAACTAAACACAAATCACATTATTTTATTTACAAAAATAAATTTTTTAAAATTGCATTAAATTGTATTAAGGGACTTAATAGAATTTTATGTAGCAGGCCAGTAAACTCTTATGCTTACTGGTCCATGGGACTAGTGACTTTTTTATATCAATTCTATCACTGTGCTTTAATATTTTATCACATTTCTGTGTTATGTGCATGGTTTTTGCTTAGTTCTTTAATTACTTTTTTCTCTTTCCTCATTAGACAGATTTCATGCAAAAAAAAAAAAAAACTAACAATGTATCAGGGTTCGCACAGACTCCTTGGAAACTCCTTAGAAATGGAAACATTCCCAAGTAGTACTTAGAACTACTTAGATAAGCAAACCACTCCTTAGAAACTCCTTAAATTGTATTGCGACTTCGGACGCAAGCGATATTGCTGCCGAGGAAAAAAAAAAATCGTCATTGTAAAACGCACGGTAAATCCTTTATGCACGTCATTTATCTGAACAACAACATTGATTGGTTAGGATAATCTTATAGCAGGGCTCCCACTAGGTCCGTTTTTCAAAGTCCGTTTTTCAACACTGTTAACCGATTTTTATTTTAAATTTTATCGGTGTTTGGCCTCTAGCCATGAATCTCAGAAAAACCGCGTTTTTCGCAGATATGCCCCCAAAAATACCGTCAAATTTCATCAATCGATCGCGGAAAAAGTTCGTAAATTTCGTCAAAAGATCGTGAAAAAACGCGCATTTCTCCAACAGATGGCCGAAAAACGCGAATTTACTTAAAGGATCACGAAAAACGGAAATTTCGTTAAAAGATCGAGAAAAAAAGCGGATTTCCTCAAAAGATCGCAAAAACACGCGAATTTCCCCCAAAAGATTCCGAAAAACACGCGAATTTTGTCAAAGGATTGCGAAAAACACGTGGTTTTCATCAAAAGATTGCGAAAAAAGTCAATTTTGTCAAATGATAGAAAAACGCGAATTCCATTAAAAGATCGCGAAAAAACGTGAATTTTCCTCAGAAGATCGCGAAAAAACGCGAATTTTCCTCAGAAGATCGCGAAAAAACGCGAATTTTCCTCAGAAGATCGCGAAAAAACGCGAATTTTCCTCAGAAGATCGCGAAAAAACGCGAATTTTCCTCAGAAGATCGCGAAAAAAGCGTGAATTTCGCCCAAAAGATCGCGAAAAAAATGCAAATTTCCTTTAAGGGTCGCGAAAAACACGCGAATTTCCTTAAAGGATCGCGAAAAACACGCAAATTTCGTCAAAGGATCGCGAAAAACACGTGGTTTCCATCAAAAGATCGCGAAAAAAACGCGAATTCTAATAAAAGATCGCGAATTTCTCCCAGAAGATCGCGAAAAAACGCGAATTTCTCCCAGAAGATCGCGAAAAAACGCGAATTTCTCCCAGAAGATCGCGAAAAAACGCGAATTTCTCCCAGAAGATCACGAAAAAAACGCGAATTTCTCCCAGAAGATCGCGAAAAAAACGCGAATTTCTCCCAGAAGATCGCGAAAAAAATGCGAATTTCTCCCAGAAGATCGCGAAAAAAACGCGAATTTCTCCCAGAAGATCGCGAAAAAAACGCGGCTTCCATCAAAAGATCGCGAGAAAAGCGTCAGTTTCGTCAGACGATCGAATTAAAACGCGAATTCCATTAAAAGGCAGCGAAAAAACGTGAATTTCCCCTCAGAAGAACGCGAAAATAAAAGCGAATTTATCCCAGAAGCTCGCGAAAAACACGCGAATTTTGTCAAAAGATCGCGAAAAATACGCGAATTTCCTCAAAGGATCGCGAAAAACAAGCAGTTTCTATCAAAAGATCGCGAAAAAAGCGTCAGCTTTGTCAAACGATCGATATAAAACGCTAATTCCAATAAAAAGTCGCGAAAAAACGCGAATTTCCCCCCAGAAAATCGCGAAAAAAAACGCAAACTTCCCCCAGAAAATCGCGAAAAACACGGAAATTTCCTCAAAAGATCTCGAAAAACACGCGAATTTTCTCAAGAGATCGCGAAAAACACTCTGTTTCCATAAAAAAAAAATTGCGAGAAAAACGTCAGTTTCATCAAACGATCGAAATAAAATACGAATTCCGTTAAAAAATCGCGAAAAAATGCCAATTTCCCCCAGAAGATCGCGAAAAAACACCAATTTCTCCCAGAAGATCGCGAATTTCCTCAAAAAATCGCAAAAAAACATCAGTTTCGTCAAACGATCGAAATGAAATGCGAATTCCATTAAAATATCGTGAAAAAACGCGATTTTCTCCCCCCGAAGATCGCGAAAAAAAAACGCGAATTTCGTCAGAGTTTCGTCTTAAAAAAAATCTATTACCGCTGTTCTAAAAGAATAAATTCAAAACTTGTTATATTTTTTCTTGTATGTTGCGTTTAGTATTCTTTTTTTTTTTTTTACCTTTTAAAATTTTCTTTAAGATGTATCATGTATGTGATATACATAATAAGTGTTTGGGGTTTGACTAATCTCTGTTTATATGACCATTGGTCGCTGCATAAAAGAGTTTGTCTATTTTGTATTTAAACTTACGAAATCAGTAAGCAATATATTGTGAATACTGTGCAATTTCAGCACTAACAATTAGATTCTAATAGAGTAAAATTTGTTTTTGTCTCCAAATTGGGTATTAAAAATTCGAGTGTCCATACCACATAACGATGCAGTACATAAAAGCAACAACAACAACAAATAATGGCAAATCCTTAAAATCTTTTGGACTCCTTAGATTTTTTCGGTACTCCTTGGATTTTTTCTTCCCAACTCTGTATGAACCCTGTGTATTCTCTCTTTATTCATAGTCCCAGAAAATTAGTGCAACTTGCACAAGTTTCTTGCCTTATTCACATTCTGATTTAGACAAGTTTTACTGTAACCAGGGATCTGTTTAGGAACATTTTAGGTTCTTTAAAGGGCCCTTCACAATTTTTTTTTTTTTAATCTCAAAACAGGACCTTCACAAAACATTTCATTCCAAAAAAGGACCTTCACAAGACATTTCATCCCAAAACAGGACCCTTCACAAAAATTTTCATTCCAAAACAGATTGTCTTTTCTCTTTGGCAGATTCATTTTCCATTGAAGCTTTATTTTGCCTTATATTATGCTTAGCTCTTTATTACTGAATACAAAAACTTAAGATTAAAAATAAATAAAATGCATAAAGACATTACAGGTAAGTGATTGTTTGGTGAATTAAAGCTTTAACTCTGTAAAATATTTTACCTGCAGATTATTTTTTGCCTCTGAAGTATCTGTTGCAGACGCATGGAGAATTTTCTGCTACGGGGCTATAAGCATGCAAAATTTCACGCCTCCAACCTAATTAGCGACTCACTTAGAAAGAATTGTTTAAAATACACATGTGGGAGCTCAAAGGGTTAACTGTACGACTTTATCAAAATTTTATGATTTGTAGTTTGATATGAGGTGTCCATCTATAAGTACGCAAAATTTCATGCCTGCAACCTAATTAGGGATTCACTTAGAAAGAATTGTTTAAAATACACATGTGGTAGCCCAAAGTGTTAAATGTACGACTTTTTGAAAATTTTATGATTTGTCATATGATGTGTGGTGTTCATCTATAAGTATGCAAAATTTCAAGTCTCCAACATGTATAGTTTCTGAGAACGGGATCTGTGACAGACGGACGGATGGACAGAGGAGCGAGATGAATAGGGATTCGTCAGATGAACGAAACCCTAAAAAATACAAACTTTTCAAATGTCATGAGTATGTCACCGATGTGCCTTATGTAGGGTTAATTTAACACTATTGTTTGTAAATATCATGTGCCTGTTGAAATGATTCTTCTGTTGTATTTAATTGCTGGCCCCAAAGCAGGATATGCTTAAAGGTGTGACGTACGTCGCAGAACAACAGACTTTTCTACAGTTCCAACATTTCAAATTCTCATTAAAGAAAAATTTCACCATTCAATCAAAGCAAAAAATCACGAAATTTGTCACTTAAGGCCAAAATTTTTTTTTTTTAATTCTTTAATCGTTGATTTAAAAAGATTGTGAAATCCATCAATTGGTTGTGATAAAAAAAATCGTGCAATTCGGCAGTCTATGATGAGAACAAATCATAAAAACAGCAAAATCATCAGTGCATCGCTGGAAGAAACTGTGAAAAAACCTGCGATTTTCTTTAATCGGTTGCAAGAAAAAGCCTCAAAAATTTGCCTACGGTAAATTAGTCAGTAATTGAATTGCGAAATTAGTCAGTGAATCGTCAGGAGAAACTGCAAAATTCGTTAACCAGTAGCGGAAAAAACTTGTGATTTTCTCCAATCGGTCTCAAGAAAAAGCCGCAAAAATTTCCCTGTTGGTACAAAATAAATATAACAATTTTAAAATCAATCACAAGTAAAAAAAATTTTTCAAAATTCGTCAGTGGATTTTTAGAAAAAAATCCTCTAAGATTTGGCCAATTGGTTGCAAAAAAGCGACAGTTTTCCAATTGACAGAAAGGAAATATCACAAAATTCACCGATCTGTTGCGGGTAAAATGCTAAATTGGTCGCTCAGTCGCAGAGAAAAAAAACTTCATTTTTACCAATTGTTCACAACAAAAAGCGAAAAAAATTAGCCAATCGCGGAATTCGTCAATCGGCCGGTCGCTTGTAGAAATATATTAAATTCGTCGATCAATTGCAGAAAAATGCACTATTTTTTCCAATCAGTGGCAAGAAGCTGCAAAATTCGCTTATCGGTACAAGGAAAATTACACAATTCCCCAATCGGTCGTGAGAAAAAAAGTGTGAAATTTGCCAGTGGAATGTCAGAAAAAACTCTAAAATTCATCAATCAGTCATGGAAGAAATCCACAATTTTTGCCAGTTGGTTGCAAAAAAAGTGAAGTTTGCCAATCGGTAGAAAGTAAATAAATATCGTAAAATTGGTCTATCGGTCACAGCTAAAAAAATTGTGAAATCCTTTAGTGGATTGTTGGAAAAAATCAGAAATCTGTTGATCCAGTCACTTGCAATCAAAAGTTTGCCAATCGGTAAAAAGAAAATATTATGAAATTCACCAATAAGTCGCGTGTGAAAAAGCTAAAATCGTCAAAGTCACAAAATTCTTCAACCAGTCGTGGAAAATATTAAAGATTTTTTTCCAATCTGTCCCAAGAAAAAGCTGGAACATTTTGCCACTCAATCATCGGTAAGAGATAAGAAATTCATGGATCAGATGCATGGAAAAAGAAGTATGATTTTCTCCAATCGGTCAAAGAAAAATATCGCAAAATTCGCCTACCGGTTGTAGGTGTAAAAAAACATTAAAATTCTTCAATCTGTCGCAGATGAGAAAATAGCAAAATTCAACGATTGGGTCAGGAAATAAAATGCAAAATTTGCCAGTTAACAGAAGGGGGAAATCTGAAATATTGCAAAAATCGTTAATAAATTGCCAGGAAAAAAACCACAATTGATCATTTGATTGGGGTAAAATCACAGAATTTGCCAATAGCTTCTTTCATGTGTGTATGTCAGGATTTTACAAAATGTCTTTTGTATTTCTATAAAGTTATAAATATCAAAGTAATTTAACTTAAAACTAAATGTGACTTAAAGTAAAACAGTATTAAATAATTGGAACAGAAAATCGGCATCAACTAAACCTATGTTTGGAGAAAACTCTTTAATCATGGGTATATTAGTAGATATTTTATGTTTAAATTATAAAACGAAAGTATGTATTTCTTTGTGAAAATACTCTACAATTATATACATATTAATTGGTTTAAATTTGTTATACAAATTTTCAGCCTTTCATTGTACAAATTAGTTATTAGCAATTATCAATATAGTCAATCCCGTATCCACATCCAATAGTAATTATCCACATTTCATTGTACAAATAAACAGAATATTTTAATGCTTAAACTACATTTTTTATATAACATTATTAATATACATTACAGGGCTTGATTTTCGAGACAGGATGGCAGGATTCGTGGCTTATAGAATATTGGGGCAGGAGGATCCGGTTTCTAAAAAATCATTTTCCGAAAATGTTTCCTTGTTAAACGACAATTAAGTCTCAGGACCGACTGACAAATTTCATGATATTTTCTGCTATTGATTGGCAGATTTCATAGTTTATTCTTACAACAAATTGACAAATTTAAAATAAGACTTGTATATTAATAGCTCTTGAAATCAAGTAATAAAACATGTAACTAAGTAACCATTGTCCTCTTTAATTTTATAAAGCAGTAAAAATGAAAAAATTGGGGGAGGGGGGGGGGGGGCTAAAGGTCAGTGTAAACCAGATAAAGCAGTTGGTATGGCCCTTTTTAAATTTAGCTGACATATTTGCAATTCGGACTACAAATCGCTTGCAAAACCATCTATTAATGTCTTCATTATTGAGATATTGGGTTACTTATTAAACTCTAAATCAATTAAATGTCTTTAAAACTAATTAAAAACACTTTTAAATGTGTAGTTTATAATTACAGTGCTTCATTGTATAAAAACCAGTTATGGCCAATAAAAGCCACCGGCTATATATGGTCATTTCAAATTCACAAAATTGACTAAAATTTTTCCACAAATATAAAGTTTTTCACAAAAACAGGACCCTGGTAAAAAAGTTCTTTACAGACCCCTGATATTTATATTTAAAAAAAAAATTGACATACATTCAGATTCCTTCTAGCGGTTATAAAGACTTATTTATTTGGCAAATTTAATAGAAATGTATAATTTTTTTTTAGCAGAAAATAGTTATAAGTGTATTAAAAATAAATTAATCCAAATTTATTATTAATTAGCTGTAAACTAACCATTTAAAAATAAAAAGCTGTCCGTCTTTTTTTTGGCCTGGCTAAAAGCCGACATCTCTGTTTTATAGTTATGTACATATATTCATGTTGTACTTTACATTATTGAGTATTTTTTTATTCTATTCAAGCTGTTTATAGAATAAAAGCATGTTTTACTGTCATTTTTTGTTTAATTGTAACTTCTACACGTTTTTCCCAGCATTCATCCAGTAATTTGGAAAATTTCATAATACGGCATGCTTCAAGTCCCGAACGTGCCAGATTAGAAGATGCTTACTGTATTTTGACATTTTGTTTGCAAATAAAAATTAAACATGCCATCAAAAACTGTAAGAAAATTCATATCAATAGCATTTTTCTAAAGCTTTAAGATTTTAGTTTTGCCAGTAAAGCAATATTAAACTGTTTAAACCAGGGCTGCCGGATTTTAGCCAGGCTTGTTTAAACCGGCCGGCTTTTTCTGGTTAAAACCACTTTAAAAAGGCTTTTATTAAAACAAAATGTTATTAATTAGTAACTTTTAATTACTGTTGTCATAAAAGTGTACATCAATTTAAACTGTCAAATAAATTGACAATTAAAATATAAGTGAATTGATAATAGAAATGTTGTGGCGGTCAACAGATAGTAAGAATGATTATTAGAAATTTGTGCAACAAAAACTTTTTAAAATAGTTCAAATGATTTTTACCAAATAAGATATTTATTCAAAAAGTAATACACTATTGGTTTATGAAATAAGTTACCAATCATTTGGCTCAATTTTTAAATAACTGTGCACAATAAATGCAGAACTTGGGGGACAGCTGTGCAGTTTAATAATATGTGGGTAGATTTATGGAGGGACAAGAACAAAATATTCAGTCAGTATATAAGAAAAAACAAATTAAGGAAAGTATGTACCATTTAAAAAGATAAAATTTATATAAAAGTTATGCAAATTTTTCTTATTTTTAAAGTAGAATGATGCCTCATGAAAAAATTCTTTTTACATAAACAAGTAACTTATTCATATTACTAATGTATTCATATATGCTAAGAGCTATTTTCCAAGTGCAGTACTTTATAGACAGTTTCATTTTGTATATTATTTATTTGAATATAATTCTTATCCGTAACAACATGAAAATATCTTTATTAAGCAGAGAAAGTGCCGCTGGACCTATAGTTTTTTTTTAATCATATTGGCTACTTATGACGCAGGGTTGTAGAAGGTAGCTGCCAGGGTACCCGTCCAGCTACCTACCCGGGCTGCGTTTTTTTTACAACCTTAAGGGTTGTAGTGGGTAGCTGTCCAGGTACTCACCCAGCTACCCACCCGGGCTAGATTTTTTATAAAGAACCCGGGTTTTTTACAACCCTGCTTATGAGGCTTTTTTGGTATATCAATTATTAACTGGCTATAAAAATGAACCTCTGAAACAAGATTTTAAATAAATTTCATAACATTTTAGTTGTAATTTATGGAAAATAGCTATTAGTAAATTAACAATAACATATATAGTTGTTTAAAATAAATAGAAAGATATGCCCTGGGAAAAAAGCCAATAAAAGCCGACTTTTTTCAAAAAAGACCGGGTTTTTTCCAATAAAAGCCGCCCGTTCTGACCATTTGTAAAAAAGGCCGGCTTTTTTGCAGCCCTGGTTTAAACTTTGGTGCCTAATTTTGTTTAATTCGCTTTGTTTTTGTTGTTGATAGGATAACATAAAGTATCCAAGTAAGATATATATTAAGTTTTTGATAGCTATTGTATATCTGTAGAATTTGTGTATCTTAAAAAAAAATTTTTTTTCAATGTATTTTTATAACATAATTTTAATGTGCTAATTTATTTTTAGAAATCTCAGGATTCAAGTTTGGTGTATGAAAACGTCAACACTCGGATTTAAGGCCGTATCATTGTAAGTATTTATTTTTTTTTCCATTAGAACAACAGCAAATAATGTAAAAGCATTTTTTTATGTAAATATGGATTCTATTAGTTAATTGAACTGAATATCTTTATTAATTTACAATTAAAAATAGAAGTTGTAAGGTTATTAAAAATATTTTTATTTTTGAAATATTTGGTTTAGCTGAATATTTCATTATTCGGTAGTATGGTCGAATATTCAGTTCATCTTTTTTAAACAGCTCTTAAGTGTTTGTAATTGAATTGTAAGTTATCATAATTTTATCAGTTGTCATTTTTCCTTTTCATAGTTTTAAATCCTGAATAATTTGATAAAAAATTTGAGCCGATATCGAATACTTTACGATAAAAAATTTCTGAAAATTTTGAAATAGTGGGGGGGGGGGGGGGACATTTTCCTGTTTTTTGAAAAAATTGATATGTCAAGATGTTTCTTAAAAAATAGAAAATAATGAACATTTTTTTAATTTCTGCACACTGGAAGAAAAATCATTTTCACTGAATATATTACAAAGAGAAAATGTCAGCTTTTAAAATTTGAGCCTTTTAATCTCGGGCTTTTCTTGTGTCATTGCGTTAAGTGCATAAATATTTGTTACACATTTAGTCGTGCGAAGGACATGTCACCCATTTTCACTATGCTGTAACTGTTTAAGAACAATAATACAATTATGAAGAGGAAAGGGAATAACAAGTGGGGAAGTGTGATCACAGATCGCACAGAGGGTTTCGTTTAATATTCCTTTGAAAAGTCTTTATCCTTTTGAAAAATCTGTTAGTTCCACATTTCGCAACAAGGGGTACACTTTATTCTAAACAAACCTTTATCCGAAGGAAACTCCGCTTTACATACTATCCATAGGTATATTAGTCGAGGGGATTGGACCCATAGCACCCGAGATAAGTAGGCGCCCCCTGGCAGTAAAAAGTGGAACTAAAATATGTAAGGCTATGGTGCATAATATGAAAGAATGGTCAAAGGGGTGTCGGCAAAAGTTGGGAAAGACGCTCCCCAGGTGAAAAGAGTGGAAGTTAGAAAAATTGCTTAAAATATACAAGTTAAAACACGGAGGAGTAAATAATATAAGACTTTTTGAAAATTTTATGATTTGTCATGTGGTCTGAGGTATTCAGCTATACGTATGTAAAAATTCATGTCTCCATCTTAATTAGGGCTCTCTTAGAAAGAATTGCTTAAAAGACATATGTGGTAGCTCAAAGGGTTAAACGTAAGACCTTTTTCAAGATTTTATGATTTGTCGCCTGGCCTCAGGTGTTCTGCTATAAGTATGCAAAATTTCAAATCTCCAATTTAATAAGGGGCTCAGTTAGAAAGAATCGCTTAAAATACGCATGTGGGAGCCCAAAAGGCTAAATGTATGACTTTTTCAAATTTTTATGATTTACATACAAATGTACGCATTACATACGCATGGTGTTCAGCTATAAGTATGCAAAATTTCATGCCTCCAACCTAAATAGGGTGTCACTTAGAAAGAATTGTTTAAAATACACATGTAGGAGCCCAAAAGGTTAAATGTACGACTTTTTCAAAATTTTATGATTTGTCGTTTAATCTGAGGTGTTCAGCTATAAGTATGCAAAATTTCATACCTCCAACCTCAATAGGGTGTCACTTAGAAAGAATTGTTTAAAATACACATGTGGGAGCTCAAAGGGTTAACTGTACGACTTTATCAAAATTTTATGATTTGTAGTTTGATGTGGAGTATTCAGCTATAAGCCCCGGTAGCAGAAAGTTCGAGACGCGCGACGTGCGTCGCAGATTTATTTTGGGCCTTGCAGATAAATTTGCCAACTTGAAAAAAAAAAAAAAAAAAAAAGTATTAAAAAAAAAAAAGTACGAAAATTCTGACAAAAAATATCGCGGATTCGACAAATGGTCGCCGAAAAATATGAATTTCGACAATCGTTCGCATAAAAAATCGGTAATTTATAGCCAAAGGGTCGCTATAAAAACGCGAATTTCGTCAAAAGAGGCCGGGAAAAAAAACATGAATCTCGTCCCAGGGTTGTAGAAATTTCTGTCACAGGATCGCGGAAAAACACGAATTTCGTCAAAGGATCACGGAAAGTATGCGAATTTAGTAAAATTGTCGCGGAAAGAACGCGAATTTAGACAAACGATTGTGGGAAAAACGCAAATATAGTCAAATGATCGCGAAAAAACGCAAATTTATGTCAAAGGATTGCGGAAAGAAGGAGGAATTTCGTCAGAAGATCTCGAAAAGCGTAAATTTCTGCCAAAAGATCGCTGCACAAACTTGAATTTTATCCAAAATCCCGAAAATACGTGGATTTCGTTCCAGGGGTGTAAGAAAAACGCAAATTTCTGTCACAAAATCGTTGAAGAAACTTGAATTTCATCAAAAGATCGAGAAAAAACACGAATTTAGTCAGACAATCGCTGAAATAACACAAACTTCTGTAAAACGATCGCAAAAAAACGCAAAATTTTGTAAAACAATCGCGAAAAAACGCAAATTTTTGTAAAACGATCGCGAAAAAACGCAAATTTTTGTAAAACGATCGCGAAAAAACGCAATTTTTTGTAAAACAATCGCGATAAAACACAAATTTTTGTAAAACAGTCGCGAAAAAACTCAAATTTTTGTAAAACGATCGCGAAAAAACGCAAATTCCTGTAAAACGATCGCGAAAAAATGCAAATTTCTGTAAAACGATCACGAAAAAATGCAAATTTCTGTCAAAGGATCACGAAAAACGCAGATTACTGTCAAAGGATCGCGAAAAAAGGAAAATTTATGTCAAAAGATCGGAATTAAATTTCCGGAATTTCGTCAAAAAATCGCAAAAAGTGCAAATTTCTGCCACAGGATCGCTGTAAAAACGCGAATTTCGTCAAAAGATCCCGGGAAAAACGTGAATTTCGTCCCAGAGGTGCCGAAAAAACGCAAATTTCTGTCACAGAATCGCAGAAAAAACACGAAGTTCGTCAAAGAATCGAGGAAAAACACGAAGTTTGTAAAGGATCGCGAAAAAACGGCAAATTTTGTCAAAAGATCGCAAAAAAAACGAGGAATTTCCTCATAAGATCGCAAAAAACAGCAGATTTCGTGAAAAGATCGCGAAAAAACGGCAAATTTCATCAAAAGTGCGCAAGAAAAACACGTAATTAATGCAGGTAGTGGATTTTTGCTCCCTGCTCCTCCCCTCTGTTGTAACCTTTCAGAAATTTTGCTGTGAATTTCAGAATTTTTTTTTTTTTTTTACTCAGAATCACCCCTGGTATTAATCAGTAAGAACATTGTTTATTTTAACACTCATAATGTTTGTATATAAGAAAATGTAACACGCTACTCCCGCGGACAATTTTCATCCCACTAAATTGCTGTCGCAGACACAACCATAACTTTCTGCTACTGGTGTACTTATGATATCTTAATGGTGCATTTATTCATAATTAATTCAAAACCAAGTGACATTTATGTGGGAAAAATAAATAAAAAAAACATTGTTTTTTTCTATGGTACATAAATTCTAATAAACAGTGAAATCAATTCTTGTGTCGATCGATAAAATTTTATTTGCTATAGTTTCTGCCGTTCTTTAACAAGTTTCTCTTGGATTTTATAAGTGAACAATATCGATTTCGGAAATGTAGTATTGTTCCTCTAAACCATTTAGTGATTTTCCAGTGAAACATATACATTTTTCAAGTGACATCTTTTCTTCTGCAAGTTTTTCGTTCTCCTTCCTATGAGCTGCTAATATAGCGTTATCGGCGGTTCTATTTAGCACAGCTTGAGCGATCTCAGTGTCCGCTAATCCATCTCTTTTGATCTTGAAATTTTTAATTCGTAAACAATTGCTATTTTTCTTTGTCCCATAAGTTGGAAGAAAAAAAAATTGGGAGAGCTGGCCTTCGTTCCCAGATTTTTGAAGTTGCCTTATTTCTGAATGCAAGATTTTCAAGGTCACAATGTATTAGTATTTAAAAGTAAAAAAAAGGATAAAATAAAATCGGCAGAATTAAAAAAATGAAACTACAAAATTTTAAAGATTTTTAATTTTGTGTGCTGTGAGAGGGCAGGGGGCAGATTTTTATTTAATAAAAATTTTAATGCGCGCTTCAAATCACACTTAATTTAATTGAAAGTATTTTAACTGTGATTCATTTAATTGTAGTATACAACTAAATTACATTATTTGCAATTGAGCCTAATTGCAACTGAATTCAATGGAATTTTAATTAGTTGCAACTTGCTTTTAATCTTTAATCGCTATTAAATCAAATACACATATATTTTTTAAAAACAAATTTAATATTTGAATAAAAGTATAATTGACTGATGTTCATAACTGCACAATTATGCTGCTTATAAAAAAAATCTTAAAACATTAGTAGTAATAATAATAATATTTTTCGAAGCTGTTTGTGTTGCAAATAAAATCACTCAATTAATAGAATAATATTTATTATAAGAAAATTTTTACTTTTTTTTTCTTTTTTGTGAGTGTGACTGAGTGTGTGTGTGTGTTAGAAATAAGTTATCAAATTTCTTCAAACTTTAACAATTTGTAAAATTTAGGATTATTACCAAACGGGAAAAAATTATTCAGCAAATAAAATCCTCTTTACAGAATATTACATATACATTTGTACGGATGAGGATACAGTACTCTAAAACCTGTTAGTAGAAACTGCGTATGACAAAATCCTGTTTTAAACGGATTTTTTTTTTTTTTTTTTTTTTTTTACCGGTGCAAATTAGATATAATAATCCGTTTGAAAAAAACATAATACGTTTGCTAAAGACGACGGGCCAGCTAAAAAAGGAACTTAACAAAATCGAAGTTTTTTCCTCTCCTCTGTAATTCCGGCTCAGATGGTTTTTTTATATAAAATTTTTCAGATTTTCAAGTCTCCGTGTAAAAGCATTAATGGTATTAGTAGTAATTTGAATATTTACATACAAATAGAGATTCATTAAAAAATGAATATAGTTTACAAAAGAATCATTAATATCGTTAATATGCATTCTATTGCTTGGAGATTTAAAAATTGTTAAAATTCTATACAATAAAATCTTCTAAGACGGAATTGCATAGGAAAGAAGAAAAATCCGTTATAGGCAGATTCCCTTAGTAGCAGGTTCATTGTCTGTTGTAAATGCATTATATTCTTTTCACAAGTACTAGTATCTTCATTTTACATAGATCAACATTTTTTTTTTTAACACGGGATTCCGTCATAGGCAGGTTATTTTTCTCAGGTTTTAACGTACTTTATTTTATTACCGACTGAAAATTCCTGCTTGATCAGACCTCAAGAAGAATGCAGTCAACTCCCGACAGAAGCCAGAAAAAAAAATTGAGTCACGGTCCATCTCGGTCCGAACCTCTCGAAAAAAGTAATTCTCAAAACAAGACTGGACCGAGTGTCAGGAAGGGAAATTGGGTAAAAAAGGATAAACTAGTTCAGACCAATGAATAGCAGGCTAAACTAGTTTATCCTATGAGCATTAGGTCAAACTAGTTTGGCCTAGGAAAAACTAGTTTGTCCTACGTGCGTCAGGATAAACTAGTTTGGCCTAGGAAAAACTAGTTTATCCTATGGACGTTAGGATAAACTAGTTTGGCCTAGGAAAAACTAGTTTATCCTATGGGCGTTAGGATAAACTAGTTTGGCCTAAAATCGGGTTTGGCCGGTAACATATATAATAAATTTGAAATCACAAATATATGAAGAAATTGATAAAGTTCTAAAGATGATTTAGAAATGAACATATGAAACCAGTATGTAAAATAAGAAACTATGAATGACTCACAGAATCATCAGAGGAGCTTGTGAGTTCATTCATAGAAGATGCATTATTTCATCCAATTTTGTCGGCATTAAGCCTAAAATGGCAAAATTTAGCTCCTTATAACACAAACATTACAGAAAATAGATTGGATCTGGATTAATAACAATAATGTTTAGAGTTGCCATCTTAAGTACAAAAATAAATAAATAAATAAATAAAAATAAAAGGAATGAAAATGATTGAAGAAATCAAGAAAATACTTAGATTAACTTTTAGTTAAACTAGAATGAAAAAATAGGAATAAACTTAATAAGTACTGAGTGAATACAAAATAAAATAAAGAAAAGGAATAAATTAATACAAATAAATAAATAAAGAAATAAAGAATTATATAAAAATAAAATAAAAGGGCAATTGATTAAATTAATGTTTTAAACACAAAAAATTATAATATAAAAAAATGAGAATATAAATAACATTTAAAACGATGAGGAATATTTGAGATAGTAAAATTTAGCCTTGTATTATGTAAATAAATGTGAAAATTTAAAAAGCAATGAGGAATATTGAGATAGTAAAATATATCCTTAAATGATGATGCAATATGTGAAATTTTATTATGTTAAATGCATGATACGCCATATTTTTTTATTTTTTTTATTTATTATTATTATTTTTTTTAAATATGTATATATATTAGAGATAAAACTGGCTCAGTCCGAGCCCAGGCTCTATTTTAGGTAGATTTCGTATGAAATACTACCTATTGGGATCGTTCCTATGTTGGAATTTCTGAAACATTTTTGCAGATCTACACCGATCATGACCCCTAGAACCCAAAACCACCCTCAGTAAAAAACTTTATATATCTATCTATCTATCTGTCTATCTATATATATCACTTTCTTCTGGACACGATAACGTTCGTAATTCTGCACCAATCTCTTCCAAACTGATACATAAAATCAATGGGCATAAAATCTAGGTTAAGTTCGTTAATGGGCAAAATCGGACCAAGGGGATGGAAATAGGGAGGGGTTTTGTGAAAACTGAAAACCCCCCATAACTTCTTAATATTTGTACATATCAAATCAGTTTAAAGTTTTTATTACTTCTAAAAATAAGGCCAAAATTTTATGTATCACAGATTTTTGATAAAGTTAAAAATGGGATCAAGGGGCGCAAAAAATAGGGTTTTCAGGAGAAAAAAATTCATAACTTCGTCAATTCTAAAGATATCAATTTCAATTAATTTTATTATAAATCTCCTTAATATTATCTACAACTTTTATATTCACAAGTTTTTGATAGTACCAATTCGTACCGCAAAAAAAAAAATTAAAAACGAAAACAAAAAGGGGGTTTGAAGAAGTAAAAAATCCTTAACTCCGTCAATTCAAAAGATATAAAATCCCCATGAATTTATCATATATCTTCTTAATATTGTCTACAACATCTATATAGACAAGTTATGGATAGGACCAATTTTTACAGCAAAAACAAATTAAAAATACATAGCGGTTGAAGAAAAAAATCATTGTAAGGGTGTATTCAAATCCAAACTGCTTATTTTCTGACTCATTTTACAATTCATTTTTGCTCTCAGAGACTTCCAATTGGTACGTTTTCTTACTCAGAAATTATATAATGTACCGTTATGGTCGATTTTTTGATAGAGGCAGAATATATTTTTTAAAATGCTGTTAAAAAGGGCATTTTGAACCGAATTTACCGAAGCGGATTGTGTTGGAAAAATCATTGAATTAAGGATGCACTCAAATCCAAACTGCTTATTTTCTGACTCATTTTTAAATTCATTTTTCCTCTCAAACGCATTTAATTGGTATATTCACTTATTCAGAAACTATATAATGTACCGCAATGATCGATTTTTTAATAGAGGCAGAATATATTTCAAAAAAGTATGTCAAAGTGGGCATTTTGAACGGAATTTCCCGAAACAATTGTGTTATCACTTTCTTCTGGACACAATAACTTCCGCAATTCTACACAAATCTCTTCCAAACTGATACATAAAATCAAGGGACATAAAATCTCGGTTAAGTTCATTAATGGGCAAAAGCGGACCAAGGGGATGGAAATAGGGAGGGGTTTTGTGAAAACCGAAAAAACCCCATAACTTCTTAATTTTTGTACATATCAAATCAGATTAAAGTTTTTATTACTTCTAAAAATAGCGCCAAAAATTGATGCATCACAGATTTTTGATAAAATTAAAAATAGGATCAAAGGGCACAAAAAATAGGGTTTTTGGGAGAAAAAAATTCCTTACTTCGTCAATTCTCAAGATGTCGAATCCAATTAATTTTATTATACATCTCCTTAATATTATCTACAACTTTTATATTCACAAGTTTTTGATAGGACCAATTCGTACCGCAAAAAAAAAAAAATTAAAAACGAAAACAAAAAAGGGGTTTGAAGAAAAAAAAATTTCATAACTCCATCAATTCACAAGATATAAAGTCTCCATGAATTTATCATATATCTTCTTAATATTGTCTTCAACATTTATATAGACAAGTTTTTGATAGGGAAAATTCGTACAACAAAAACAAATTAAAAATACATAGCGGTTGAAGAAAAAAGTCATCTTATTAAGGGTGCATTCAAATCCAAACAGTCTATTTTCTTACTCATTTTTAAATTCATTTTTGCTCTCAAACGCATCCAATCGCTAGATTCTCTTATTCAGAAACTATATAATGTACAGTAATGATCGATTTTTTGATAGAGGCAGAATATATTTCAAAAAATGAAGTCAAAGTGGGCATTTTGAACAGAATTTCCCGACGCAATTGTGTTAGAAACGAAAAAATAATTGTTTATTAATCAAGTTTTAATTAATTGAAAGGAAAATAAAAACACAGGTCGCTTATAAATCTTTTCAAAAATCACGTCAGCATGTTTCATATCTTTTTTTTTAATAAAAATGAATCTGAAAATGTGCCAGAAAATTTCAAGTTGTTGAGCATGGAAAAATATTTTTTTTAATATCGCCTTAACATGATTCTGATAAAACCAGCTATTTTATAAAAAGGAAATAAAAACTCATCAAAAGCAGACAGATAAAACTGTTAAAATGGATTTATATCTAATAATGATTTAGTTTTTGTTGGTGAAATTAGTATACTTAACTTCGAAATCTACCTTTGCCTGTAGGCCGGGCCGGCTGGGATTTTTTTATTCTAGTCTTCGGCCTCAGGCTTATTTTTTCTGAAACCAGAAAATTTTATTTATTCATGTGTAGAAAAGATTGAAAGAACTTTTTTCCACTTAAAGTTATTTATTCCTTTTCAAGTCATTTTAATGCTATTTTGATCAAAATGATGGGGGAACTGAAATCGTGTTTTCTTATTTTAGTATTTCATTGCTGTTTCAAAGGAAAAATTGTGATAATTACATATTTATGTCTACGGCATTTCCGGCAAGGCAATGATCTATTGATATGGCACTAATCAAAACAAACACAACAATGAATTTACTTTTGGCCTCGCTTTTGGCTGTACGTTTGTGACAGAAGATACTTTTTAATCGGATCCTTTATTTATTTATTATTTAGTTATCTAACGCGAAGAGAATAATTTCTTCTGTTTTTAGTAGACGAGAATTAGCTGGAGTGTTTGCAAATTATTTAATCTTCTATTGTGCACAATTCAGCTTTTTTTTTTTTATGAAAATAACTTTGGTGATTATTATACCTATTTGCCATCATGAACTCTGCTCATGCTGAGGATGCTGTAAATTTTCGAAGCCAGTTTCCTCCGTAAGTAAATATAATTATACCATGTTATTCTGACAGACAACAATGTAATTTTTTTAAATTTTACATTGATTTTCAAGAACCCGTCAATCACAGAAGACTGTTATGAGAAAAGAATCGATTATAGTTAAAGATGTACAGTTTTTCAGAAAATTGAAAGGTGTTGTTCGATTCTCCATCTTACAAATAGTAATTTCTGTAAATTTCATGCATTTATAAATAAACACAAATGTGTCCATCAAATTTGCTTATTAAAAGAGAAAAAAGTATGAGAATCCTTTAAAGTATGAAGTATTTTTTTATTTGATACAGATTTTGATAAAATTGAATTTAAATTTTCATTTAACAATTATTTCTATGAAAGAAGTTTTTAAAAATGAGATATCACTTTTGAAAGAATTTTTAAATATCATGCAATTTTGTTTTGTATTTTTTTGGTATCTGGTTCGGGCGGGCTCGGGCTCTGATAACAAAAAATATTTCGGGCTCGGATTAAAAATCGTCGGGCTTGGGTGGGCCCGGGCTCCGAAAAACGGACCCGAATTCATCTCTAATATATATATATATATAGTATTCATTAATGCATTATGTAGATTTTTCATAATGAAAAATATTCAGGATTTCTTTGAAAAATAGTATTAACATGAACCCACCTGAAAATAGTGAAAACACAATCCGAAACAATTAACGCTTTAGAGATTTTCTTCAAGTAAAGATAAGGGGTCATTCCACATGAATTCAACCAATGGGTGTTGCAGCATAGTCACAGATTTTTTTTAAATTTTTTTTGTAGACAGACATAGTAGTGAAACCCTCAAATCTGAAATTTAAAACTAATTTGCGCAATATTCACTGAGATATACCCTTTTAAAAAATGGTCATTTTTACCAAATGGTGGCCATCTTGGATGCTATCCCAATGTCTATAAATGTCCATAACTTGACAACTAATGATTCAAATTTTATATTTCTGGTACCAATTTAAAGCTATTTATATAAAGAATGCATATATGATATTAAAACAATGGTAAATTTTTATTTTAATACTGTTTATTACATTTAAACAGAAAATATCACCCTCAAAAATTGGCTTACTGTAATGGGCCATAAAAAAAATGGCCCATCATAAATTTTTTTCAAACTTGCTAAAAACATTGCTCCATATGTATACTTTAAACAGAAAAAAAATTGGAGAGGTAAAATTTTTCATTAAAGAAAAATAGCTTTTTACACATAGGATGTCATTTACCTAACAGTGACTATCTTAAAACACGTAAGTATCTTTGGTTTAACAAATAATGGTTAAAAATATTTTTTTCTGGCATATGAATTAATGTATAAGCATCAATATATAAATAATTCAATTTTGAAATATCAATCAGCAGTTAATTATACTAAAAACACATACAATTTTATAGTCATTGAATTCCTCGCAGTAATCTAAAATCTTACCAATCCACCAATTAACACCATATACACATGCAACATATTGTTCACTTTTAAATGTTTGTGGTTTGTCGGTTTCACTAAATCTCACAGTAGCAATAAAATTTGTTGAGGAGCCTGATACCCTGGAAACCAGTATTTGGCCTTTATTTATTGGCACAAAGCTGTGATTAACCCTTGTTCCTACGATTGTATCTGCCTTTGCATACCTATCTGCTAACTGATTATTGGCAATTTCAATTTCAGATTTTGTTATAAAAAACTTTCAATTCCTTTAACATATTCTTTTGCAAATGTATACAGATCAAATGCATTTAAGATACCATCTTTGAATGGACGCTGAAGACTTGCTTTGGTGGCCATGCGTTTTATGGTGCCGCCTATTCCATCACAAGCTCCTTTTCCATGGCAAGAGGCAAAAAAATGCCATTCAGCTTTCACACCATGGTCTTCTTCATGATGGCAGAGATTAATAAAATTTTTATAATTTTTGTATTGGGCTGATGATCCATCACTAAAATATTTTATGTATTTAATCTGTGGAATTTGTGAAATTAAATAATTGACAATTACTTTTTGAAAAGCCCAAAATGTAGTAGTGTCATGAACTAAATGCTCTCTTATTGCACACATAGGAATAGATTTCACAGTATCAGTGATACTGTCCCTTATATAAGCAAGAAAGGGGTGAACTGTAACCTGTTCTTTTTGCCAATGGATATTTTGAATAGCATCTTGCACAATGCAAGTATAGTTTTCAGAAAAATCAGCTGAAATAATAGCAGTTTCTGTATTCAATTTATCCTTTGTTTTTTTGAAATATAAACTTTGTGATTTTGCAAAAAAGTGGTGTGAACATAAAGCAAGGAGTTTTGTAATTAAATCATCAACAAATTCATCAACAGGCATAATCACTTTTTTTTAATTCTGCTCCCATCAGTCTTTACCCACTGTTTATAAATAATATCATTACTCATTTCCAATTCATCTAAACCCATTAAATCTTTCTTTAAAATTTCAGGAGATGGACATTTATCACACCTGTGCAACATGCATTCTTCAAATTCAATGCAACAAACAAGTTTTTTTAGCAGTGATATGTAGTCATTGATATGAATAGCATGAAGCATAAGTTTAATATTTTGATGGTATACACACACACAGACAGAATGAATACCTTTGCTTCCAGCAGTAACACATTCTCTTGGACGTAGTGAGCAAAACTTAGACAATCCAATTTTTAAGTCATGTTGTTCTTTAAATGCAATATAAGTCCTTTAAATTGTGCAAAATCAATCTCTTTTGTCTTAATATTCTGCCGTTTTCAGTTGGAACAGATATGAAATCTTTTTTTCCAGGACACATGCGGCTGTTATTATCATCATAATAAAAATTAATAACTTTTTCTATAACGTCTGGACTCAGTTTAACACTTTTTCTTCCACTAGGCATCGATAACATCCCTTCTGTTGTTTTAAACTTCCTTGCCTTTTTTACAAGATACTGTGTAGTATTAAAATAAGTCATTGTTTGCAGTATTGACCATGAATCTGGAACTAGTGTTAGAATTTGAACTTTTTCTTTAAAACATGCGTTTGTAAACTTCTCCAATAATTTATCCATCATAGATGTGCAGTCAGGACAAGTTGTGTCTTTTCTATTTTGAGGCTTATTTATGGTTTCAACACCTAATACTGTAGCTGCTTTAGTTGCAACACACTTAGTTATTTTTGAAACTTTCTTTTGCATGTAATTAAGTTTTCTCTTTGAGGTACGCCTACTTACCTTTATTGGCGATAACTCTAACAATTCACAACTTTTGTTTAATTGTTTTATTACTACTGTGGGTTCATTAAAATCTGAATCAGAGGGGCTTTCTGTTCCTGAGGTGGTTATCCTGTCAACAATAGACATTTTTTTCATATTTACTGATGAATAACAGGAAACACACAATTTTTTTCCTGGAATGAGGATATCTGGATTTGTTTTAGACATATCTAATGATATTGTTTTTAGTGATTTTGCTCTGATGCTATTTGGATGTTTATTAAATGAATCACAACACTGTCTCTGTCTTAAAATATACCATTTTAGATATTTATCCTTGTGAACCTTGCATATAGTATTTCCATGGACAAAGCCTTTTTCATCTGGGATTACATAATGCAATATTTTTTTTAATAACTGCAAATCACGTGAAGACAATTGAAGAACAGGAATCAGATCAGTACTCAATGAAACACCAAGTTTCTTGCATACAAAACACTCCATGTCCACTGTAGATTCTTAAGCACAAAATAACTATTCTATGCCAGTGCATACTACATTGAAAACATCAACAGAAATGATGTTTAAAAGGGATAGTCAATTTTTTTTGTACATTATGATGTAATATTTCATCATACTTTAATTACAACCAATTAGAAAACAGATGACGATACAGCAGCAATCTTTTCCCAAAATTGCATCAGCATACAACATGATGCAATAATTCATAAATTATGTCAAATATTTTTTTTATTTAAAATTTTATATATAATGCAGTTTATAATAAGCTTACCCACAAAAGGTTTCAAAAATTTTCAACAAAAGATTTGTTGGATACCTTATGATAAAATTGCATAAACATATAACATGATGCAATATTACATCAGGGTAGAAGATGATGCATTATTACATCATGTTTTGAATTCAAATAATAAGGAAAATAGATTATGCAAGATTAGCATTCATTTCAGGAATTCTGTCCTTCTTAGTATGTAAATTTATTGAAATAGAAAATACATAAACAGACATATTTATATCTGAATATTTAATGCAACTTGAATGATGTAAATACATGCATACAGCAGAATTGCAATTTTTAAAGTAAGAAATAGAAATTTAGGTATAAAAATTGAATTTCATGCATGGAAAACGTTTTGAATAGATTCCACATATACACATGCAGTAAAATCTCATTTATATATATTGCATTTAAAGGTTTTTCACAATTATACATTATATTCTTTATTTATTTTCTTCAGTGTTAAATTTTTTCAATTATACATTTTTAGCAATGACTTCTTTTTTTGGAGGGGGGGGGGAAGGGAAGCAATTGGAGGGTGGTCCTACAAAAAACTTATGAGATTATATTTCATTATAGTTTTACATTAATTCAGGGATTAAAAAATATTTAGTTTTGGCCATTATTTCTTAAATCAGGTATATTTACATGTTTTAAGATAGTCACTGCTTAGTAAGTGACATCCTATGTGTAAAAAGCTATTTTTTTAAACGAAAAATTTTACCTCTCCAATTTTTTTTTCTATTTAAAGTACACATATGGAGCAATGTTTTTAGCAAGTTTGAAAAAAAATTATGATGGGTCATTTTTTATATGGCCCATTACAGTAAGTCATTTTTTGAGGGTGATATTTTCAGTTTGGATGTAATAAACAGTATTAAAATAAAAAATTACTACTGTTTTAATATCATATATGCATTCTTTATACAAATAGCTTTAAATTGGTACCAGAAATATAAAATTTGAGTCATTAGTTGTCAAGTTATGGACATTTATAGACATAGGGATAGCATCGAAGATGGCTGCCATTTGGTAAAAATGATCAATTTTCAAAAGGCTATATCTCAGTCAGTATTGCACAAATTATCTTAAAATTTTAGATTTGATGGTTCCACTACTACATCTGTCTGTAATAAAAATTTTAAAAAAATCTGTGACTATGGTGCAACAACTTTTCTTTAAATTGGTTTATTTCACATGGAATGACCCTAAGGTAATGAAATTTTTTTTATCGCTATAGATCACAAAAGTTGCAAATTTTGTGATCTGTTCATGACGTTCGTGGGCTGATTATCTCATGACTGATTGAATTTCATGATTCTTTTTTCGCGATCATCTGACGAAATTTGCGATTTTTTCTGCGACCGTTTCACGGAATTCATGATTTTTTTTTTTTTTTCTGAAACTGTTACCGAAATTGGATTTTTTTCTCGCGACCATTTGTCGAAATTCACAATATTTTTCCACGACCAACTGACAAAATTCCATATTTGTTTCTGCGATCTTTTGACAAAATTCATGATTCTTTTTCACAATCATTTGTTGAATTTTCTACCACCGACTAATAATATTTGTAATTTTTTTCGCGATAGTTACACGAAATATTGTATCTTATTTCACGATCGTTTGACTAAATTTTTGTCATTTTTGTGCAGCCTTTTGACGAAATTTGTGAATTTTTTCCTCAATCCTTTTACAAAATTCAAGATTTTAGTTTGTACAATCATTTGTCGAAATCTGCATTTCTTTTGCGATCTCTGATGAAATTAGCAACGTTTTTCCACGGTCGTTTGGAGAAATTAGAGATTTTTTCCGCGATGATTTGGGGATTTTCTTTTTCAAAATTTGCAAAATTCGGATTTTTTTTCTGTGAATTTTCAATTTTTCGATTTTGCGGAATTTGAAAGAAAAAAAATGACTTTCACGAAAATTAAAAAAATTCGCAGAATAACCACATGTCTGTGAAAGAAGTTAAGGAGACAAAATCACGCAGAGCGTTTTTTATTGTGAGGTATTTTCTTATTTTCTGTGTGATTTGTGCAGTTCTGCACGTTTCCTGTTCCTCAAAGAAAATTTTTCCTTGTCCTTCGCCAGGAAACTCTTGAAATGGCGCACCTGTAGTAAAAGCTGAAAAAGAAGAAGGCTAAAGGGAATAGAAAAATGTTCCATTTTAGACAGGTCTCTGTCTTATCAAGTATAATTGTATGATGTTTTTCCATCGAAATTTGATTTTTTTTTCCCTTTCAGAAAGAATTCTGTTATAGACAGGCTTCGTTTTCACAAGTTTTACTGTAATACATCTCTTTTCAGAGCTATATTATAGAGTCGATGGTTTAACAGTCTTAGCATACCTGTAAAAACGGAACTATAATAGAATCCTGTCTAAAAAGAAAATTTCTCATATTCAATATATTGGAATTTTACTAAGACGGAAACCTGTTTAAAACGAAATATTTCGTTGGTTCTTGAGTTTCCGTATTCAAAGATTTTACTGTTTGTTTTTAATCATGATTCAGCTTACGTTTCTCATTCGGAGGTGGGTGGGTAGGAGGGGGGGGGGGTACTACCCTTAGCTATATAACTTCCCTCAAAAAATCTTTGCCCCCCCCCCCCCCCCAAGAAAGTTCTGAAATGGCGCCCCTGCTTGAAAGTCCTTTAATTTTTAAGAGGGGAGATGTCATATATTCATGCGGCCGCCATCTTGGATTTTTTTCTTGGCTGGAAAACTCCTTTTGCACCAAGTAGCGATTTATGTGCATCTTAGGCTTAACGAAAATAAAATATAAATCCGAAATGCATAAGAAACTCCTTAAAGCGGCAGTTAATAAATGCACATATGAACGCGTAGCGTTCATAAGCTGAAAAAAAAAAATCATAACTGGATTCAGCAAGCTAGTTGCGCAGCAGTCTCAAAAATGCACAAAACTCATTAAAGTGGCAGTTCATAAATGCACATAAGAATGCGTAGCATTCATAAACTGAAAATAAACATCATTGGATTCAGCAAACTAACTGTGCAGCAATCTAAAAAAATGCACAAAACTCGTAAGGCCCACATGCATGAGAAATATGCAATAAACGGCTAATATAAAACATTACAACAAAATATGAATAAAATTATTAACATATTTTAACAGACATCACCTTTCTTGAAAGCTCTTGCACAAAATACCTGATAGCATAGCTTTTATTTCCCAAAATAGGCCTATGACTAGACACTCTAAACAAACCTCCTTTTTCCTTCAAAATTTCCTGATATTTCTTAGTTATCAGCAACAGCGGGTAAACGGACTACAGAAGCCATAGTCAATCAAATAAATCCAATAAATATAAGATAAAAATAAAAAGATACAAAGATACAACCTGCTATCAAAGCACGTGGGCAAAATCCAGCAGCTAAATCCAGCAGTGAAGTTATTATTTCCGCCGCAAAACACAAACTCACGGAAAAATGGAGTTGCCAGAACACGTCACTCGTCAGGGTTGCCATATCGATAAAGATTGCCAACAAATCTCAAAAAATCCAAGATGGCGGCTGCTGGAATGTATGACATCGAAGCCTAAGAGAGAAAAAAGATCCTTGAAAGTGCTTGAATTCATTTAAATTTTAATGAAGCTGCTTAATTTTCATTATTTTTTTTAATAGGTGCTTTTTTTTAAATTATTATTCAGATGTTCAAAATAAAATAAGAGTTGCAAATGTTTAAAAAAAAAAAAAGAAAAAAAATGAATGAGGCGAAAATATTTGGTCTGAGATCATTTTCCTTTCAGGAGGTCAGAGTATGAGCATTTGTACTTGTTCCCTTCTCCCTTCCCTCTCTAAGATAAGTTAACAAAAGAAAATGAAAAAACGTGTTGTTGCTACTGCCAATCGCAAGATTGGAAATTTCTCCAATGTAAATCCCCTCACAATGGAGAAAACTGTGATGTTAACATAAACTGTAAAAGAAAAAGTGGCTGAAATTTTAGATAAAAAAATGGAAAATGCAGTTAAAGAGCTTAAAGTGTGAAAAAAGTCTTTATTTAAAATGCAATAAATTATTCATGCTGAAATACGCAATTTTTTTCTTTTTTTGTGTGTGTTTAATATACCTTGTTGAAAAATGATTTTGTGGATGTTTTCAAATTAAGGCAAGTTATGAAAAAATAAATTCATTTAGTTTTTGTAAAATTTAAAATTGTGTATTAATATAACAATGCAAAATTATCCAGTGTCTACTTTTGTTTAGTGTTAGCACAAATAATTTTCAAAGTAGAATGCAAAAAGATTTTCTTTATTTTTCGAAGACTTTTTCATGTAATATGTTATTTTCTAACATTAAAATTTTCACTTCTGAAATTTCTGGAAAAGTGCTTGAATTTTGTCATGGAAAGAGAGTAAGAACCCTGAATTCTTTATATATAACAGCTCTCATATACTCTTGTTACATTTGAAACCAACATCACTATTGTTTGATGCCAAGCTTAGTGACATACTCACCTTTGAAATTTTAGCAGATAAAGCCTTGAATAACGAGTCAAATTAATTCCAAGCCACCAAAACGTGTTCCTTTTTTAATAGATATTCACTTTTCACAGTTCTTAATCATTACACTGTCATTTTTTATCCAGTTGGAGAAAAAGTTTCATGTCATGTCCATTTATGCGCACTTCCTTTTTATGGCAGAATCCCATAATCTTGTAATTAGTTTATTAAGTTCTATAGATGTAAGAGCCCTGATATTTATATTATATATTTTTCCAAAATGTAAGAGAATTAGCAGTCATTCATTAAAAAAACTAAACTGGATTATGCACAAAATAAATAAAAATGGAATACATGCATTACGTCCTAGCGCTGCATTTGAAATCAAACATGATGTTGAGGTTTGTATCATCAGCATTAAATCTCCTATTGTTTGGTGACAGTTTTATTTATTTATTTATTTTTTTTAATATAGAAAGTGGTCGATGGGGAAGAGTACCGAAAAAATAACATTTTTCCCCTCTTTGTGGGATTGAAATTCAGTCACTTCCAATGATGTCATCACATTTCATACAAGCGAAGTTAATATGATGAAATTTTCACTAAAATTCTTTATTGTTGTTAAAGTGGTTAATGAAAATTCAATTTCAGCTTGTAGCAGTGCTGGTTTCCTGTACAAAAAATGTTTGTCATGATCCCCGTTTGTCCCAAGCAAGTTTATTCCAAGATTTTGAGAATATCCTGTATGTTTTACAAATTACAACTTCTGAAAATGATCGCCCATCCCAGACACTGCTCTCTGGTCATTTAAATACTTCATTGCTAAATCAAAAGGATTAGGAAGTAATTCTTGCTGAGTTGCCACCATTTGAATAGATTGTATTATTTTTCTTTTACTATAAGTACTTATGACTGTAAGTTTTTTCTTCTAATTCCTTCAAAATTTCTTTTCTGTTTAAAAATATTGTAAGAAAATTGCATTCCTTTAATTTAATTCATCGAAAGAGATATGCGATTTTAAAATTTTATTACTTAAAGTTTTAAGATAGTCTTCTTCTAAATTAGCTCATAGCATAGGTTTTTTAATATATTTTTTAAATGTAAAGTTTACTTGTAAAAAAGCCTCAAATTCATCTAAATGGATCTAATTCTATAAAATTGTTTTTAAATTTATTTTTTAGTATCTTTTAAACACTGAAACATAGGAGGAGTAGTCAGTCAGATATTCATTATTTGGTCAAAATCCCTATTCAGTGCATCCCTAATTAAATCTGTTGTAATTTTCCTATAAAAATGTGACTGGTAGTAATTGATTAGTATATTTCATAAAAATTAATTTTGAAAATATATGAATTGCAACCTGTGAAATCAATTTCTAGGTGTTCTAAATATGCAAATCCAAAATTACAGCTCATTTTTTGCAAGTAGTTTTGGAATTATGCTTTAAAAACTTCCTGCATTGCAATATGTTTTGCAAGGATTATAAATGGATCTAATGTTAAGAGTCCCAAACTTTAATCCTGCATAATTTCTAAACTTCTTGATCAAATGACTTATCATTTAGTATCTGAAGGTAACATTTACCGAGCTTCTGAAATGTCAAAATTCAGGGTGTCTACAGAATCTGGAAATCAGGGAATAATCAGGGAGGTTTATCAATCTGGAAAAATCAGGGAATTATCAGGGAACTTTGTAAAAATACTCGAAAATCAGGGAAATTTGTCTATATTGCAAAAATATTTCCATTTTCACCTTGCCAACGAGATTGATTCGTGTATTTTATGTACCATATTTTTTCACATGCTGTCCCAATATTTTTTTAAAGATGCACATGGTATGAGTTTTTGATATTTAATGCAAATTAAGGTGATCAGATGTCCTCATTTTCTCTACATAGCGCTTATATTGAAGGCAATTTACCCATCTTAAAAATTTATAAATGATACATTGGCATAACCTGACCAGGTGGCCAGCTTAATCCAATTAGCTATCCTGTCAGATGTAGATAAGTCTTAGAATTGAATATTTTTCAGAAAATGAGGAAATTTTCTGGTCACCCTATATCCATTGGCCACTCTATGAAGGTGTTGGACTAAATTTTGAGTTCAGATTTATAAAACTGTCAACCAATACTTAATGAATATTAGGTAATTTTTATGTTTTTCTCTTGTTTTTTCTCCCAATGAGATATTAGCAAGCTGGACAAGTGTGTTATACGAGGAATTGATATACATGAAAAAATACGGTATGTGTATTGTTTAATAATGGAAAACAGGGAAGTGTGATAGAGATAGTCAGGGAAAAATCAGGGAACTTTTTTTTAGAATTTCTGTAGACACCCTTAAATTAGGTGTTGGCATTAAAAATTGTGAAGTTTATTGCAATTTCTATATGTAAAGAAAGAAGAAACCTCTTAAGTAGAATTTATGAGTAAAAATATGTAGTAGTTGTTCTTACTAATGGATTGGTACAAGTCATACTTCTATGTGATAATTTGCAGCAAAGGGGGTATCCTTTTTATTTTTTCATGACTTTATTTTTAGAAAGTTATTTTCGAAAATGTAGTTATGTTGTAATTCTGAGTTTAGAGCTTATTGTTATCAATTTCCTATTAAATTTTTATATGTATTGTTATTTTTATGTGTATCTTTATATTCTTTATTTTTACTTCTTAAATGTTGTTACATGTGTATTTTTATAAAAGAAGTTCTAAACTTCATTTTTATTTTCAGATGAAAATAATGACTCCTGACCTCATACGGCAGCCACCTTTCTGCTTTGAATGCCATTTGTATAATGCTCCTTCAAAATTGCTACCTGAAATGATGACATTGTTTTCTGATACAGTAGATGGTGTTGAAGAAATAACAGCCAAAATTGAGAAGGTCCATTCTAACATTTGTACTGTTACCTTGCTTTTCGACAAGGATGATCAAGAGATGAATGTCAATGAGTTACTATTTGGAGTGAAGGAAAATGCTGATGAACATGGGGATATTTGTTATGGTATTCAATCTTTTTCAGTCGTTTTCTATAATGCTGTTAATTCTTAATCTGATAACCTTTAATAATAGTTACATTATATTATCAAAATTACAAAGATTACTGTATTTTTCTGTGTAAGTTGCGTCCTCGTATAACAATAAAATAAAACATTTTGTTCCTTACTTTTCTGAAGTATCTGTTGAAAAATTTTCTATCAAATTAATAGAAAATTATAGAACTAAATTTTTCTCCCGTTTGTTCAATGAAACAATTAAGAATTGTAATATCGTTATCATTTTTAAGACTTTGTTTAAAAGAAGCATTCAAATAAAAAGTAAGATAGCCTTTTCGGACAAATTTTTATACTGTTAATATCTAACTTATTGTTAAAATTACATAGTATGCACAACATATTACTTCACTGATTCATACTTTTAAATACAAAATGAAGTGCAAACAGTTTCATATAAATATACAAAGTGTGAATTTTTTTGCATTTCGTGGTGACTTTTAGACTATTTTTTTTCTGAAACTGGAAGTATTCTCCAGTAAATTTTGATACTCCTGTCAAAATTCAAATTAGAAAAATGCCAAATCAGTTCTTATTCTTATAGTAACAGAATGACGATGCTAAAGATTTTAATTTAATCTGGGTTTGTCACGGCGTTCTTTTGAGATAAGACAACTATGCTTTTTTTAAGTTGAAAAATAACGATTTGTCTATGCTGCTGTTGGCAGTGGTATAGCACTAGGGTCCTTTAAAAAGATTTTCATGCCCCCCCCCCCCCCCCCCCCCAGAAAAAAAAATCTGTTTGATTTGAGAGTAGGGCTGGCTATCGCTATACCTGCATGGGTGTACATTGTTGAAAGCAGTGGGGCCCCAAAAACCCATATTTATTTAATTAGAGGTTTGTTTGGGGAAAACCGACCAGCGAAGCTCTGCTTGTATATTACTGTGTTTAGAGTAATAATGTATGCATATGTAATATCATAAGAAAAACAGTTGTTCATTACTAAACAAATTATTATTATTATTAAGAAAATCATTTTGAAAGGCATTACTTACCCATATCACTGAACAGTATACTTATCTGATTTAGGGCATTTTGTCTTATGTAGGAATTTAACTCATTCTTTTTCTCACATGGTTCTTCAAAATATGTACAGTCGGCTCTCGTTAATTCGAACTTGTCGGGACCACAAGAAATGTTCGAATTATCCAGAGTTCGAATTATGGAAAGTATGAGAGAAAACATGTTTAAAGGGGTACTATTACAAAGGAATTAATGTTATGGTATTTTTTTTAAATTTCGGATGTTATCGTTAGAATGACTTAATATTAAATTAAAAGATATAAATACATAAAATAATTAATAATATTAAAATAATATAAATAAAACATAAAAATTAATAATACACTATAGAACAATGGCATTTAAAATTACATTTTAATTGTACTATAATTTTCTTACCTGAAATTAGATGAACATTTAAGAAATTATTTACACTTATTTATCATCTCTATGAAAAAAATTATCAATTGTTGTTTGCTTAGTCCTATTCATTTTTGACTTTTTAGCCAGTTTTTCTATTGGTAACAAACAGTTAAGTTCTTTGTCTGATGACGGCTGCATCAGGATAAATGTACGCAAACACTCAATTGATTGTGCAATTGACTTTTCTGTGGGTAAGAAAAGCACTTGGGACATAGTAGCAGAATCACCAGAATCCGATTCCATCTCCTCATTGCATTTTTCGTGAATTGTTTCAACAATTTCTTCCACAGTTAAGGGTCCAGATACTTCTAAACTATTGTCGGCTGCTACATACTCTGCGAACGTAATATCGCATTGGAACTTTTCAGAAAAGTTTGGAAATTCTATTTCTTCAAAAGGTCTGACGTTTTCGTCATTTGCATTATAACCACTCTTTTTAGATGGATGGATAAATCCGGCATGTCGAAAGCATTTTTCTATTGTTTCAGGTTGTACGGCGTCCCACGCCGCATATAAATCGTTGATGGTCGTGAGTAATGTTATGTCGTAGCTTTCTTTAACGTCAATCGAAAATAAAATTTGTTCTAGAACCCTTTTACGGTAATGAGTTTTTAAATTTTGAATTATTCCTTGGTCCATCGGTTGCAGTTGTGCTGTAGTATTAGGGGTAAATATTCAATCTTTATAGAGCTCAGTGTTGGTAGTTTACAATGACTCTGCACATTATCTAGCAGCAATAGAATTTTTCTGTTTTCACGAGAAAATTTTTTATCCAGTTCTTTTAACCAACTGATGCAGATCTCACGCGTCATCCAGGCTTTGGCATTTGCCACATAATCAACAGGCAGTGTTTTAACTCCTTTTGAAGCAACGTGGATTAGTTGATTTACCAATAATTGACAATGTTAACTTCTCACTTCCATCCATATTGGCACCTACCATCACAGTTATCCTGTCTTTTCTAAGTTTATCACTTGTGCACGTTTCACCTTTAAATGTTAAAGTCTTATTAGGAAGAAGTTTATAAAACAACCCGGTTTCATCGGCATTAAACACTTCTTTCATTGCATAAGTAGAAATAAGTTCGGGTAGCTTTTCGCAGAATTCATTGGAAGCAGCGAGGTCTACAGCACCACTTTCACCACACACAGTTTTGTGTACGATGTTATTTCGCTGCTTAAAACATGTCAGCCATCCTTCGCTGCATTTGAAATTTTTAATACTCATGAGTAGTGCAAGTTCTTTCACTTTAGCTGCCAATATAGGCCCACTCAAAGGTACATTTCTTGTGAATGCATCTTTTGTCCATAGCAGTAAAGCTTCCTCTAAATCCTCATGGGCTGCTGTTCTCATACGTTTTCGTCCTTTAGCAAATCTTTCCTTTTCCCATGATTTCAGGATGAATTCTTTATTTTTCAAGTAAGTAGACAGCGTATTCTTTTTTATTCCATATTCTGCAGCAATTTCTGTCTTAGATTGGCCACATCCTACCTTTTTAATAATTTCCACTTTGGCTTCTAGAGTTAACGATTTATAACTTCCACGTGGAGCCATATTTTAAAGAAACAAGATCTTTTACTTTCTCAAAAAACAATTTAGCAGTAAGTAAAACCATTGACTGAAAAATTCGATCCCCAGAGTGAAAGTAGAATGTAGTGATAAAACAGGTTTCCCCTATCTTTACAGATGTCCACTCAGTGAATTTCTTGGAATGTCACTGGGTCAAATGCTACAGAAGGGATTAGGAAAAGCACAATGGAAGAAAGGGCGAATGTGTCATTGATAGACAGACAGGGCACACTAAGAAAGCGGATTTCAAATGCATGGAATTATTATACTAGTTCAGAACAATTCTGACAAAAATGAAAGAAAGAAAGTTATTTCAAGGATCTGAAGTCCGTGAGAAAGTAAGGAAAAATGAAAAAATGGAATTCTCGTTAGTTCGAATTAAACGAAGTCAAGAGAAAATGAATTCGAATAAATGAAAAGTTTTAACATTATTCTGCCATTGAAAATTTCGGGACTTCATGTTTAGTTCAAATTAAGCGAAGATTCGATTTATCCGATTTCAAATTAACGAGAGCCGACTGTATTTTCTAATTTTTGCTTCTTTGCTAATGGCAGTGTGAAAAGTTTTGAGCAATGGCATATTGATGTAGGGTAGTGTGGTTGACACTCGAAACTTTATATAACTGGTCAAAGGATTTATTGAAAACCAATATTAGCCTCTGCCAATTAAATGGAAAATTACATAAAAGGTAAATCCTTAAATAACGTAGATAGGAGCATAA
Source organism: Maratus speciosus (assembly GCA_963932465.1). Taxonomy (NCBI): domain Eukaryota; kingdom Metazoa; phylum Arthropoda; class Arachnida; order Araneae; family Salticidae; genus Maratus; species Maratus speciosus. The sequence continues at coordinate 133,975,441 of OZ010796.1, read as the reverse complement.
TAGAATGTTCTTGCTAGATTATCAGAGGCAAAGTTCTCCGAGTTATTCACTGAAAGTTCTGGTTCACAATAAATTAACTGAAAGGTCTCTCATCTCAGCTTGTGGCACTCTCTGAGTATATCGCTGAAGTAGATTTTGTCTGACCAGGGACTGGTCTTCACAAATATTTTCTCAGGTTGAAAATCCCTCATCTAAAATTTCAAGCTCAGGGTTCTCAGAAAGAGTCCATCTGCCTCTGATTCTCGCCAACTGACATCCACTCGAGATCATGCCTGAATCTCTCTCCCAGAACAACTTTTTTTTCTCCTCGTATTCTGTGAGAGAGAGGAGGGGGAGAGTATGTGTTTTGCTTATGTGCGTTCTCTTCTCGGTTCTTGATTAGTTGATATATTTTCTTTCATCACCGGAGTGCTGCTAAACCAGGGTGGAATCTTCTAGGTGTTGTCAAGGTTAGCTAGGCCACCGTCAAAGATTTAACCACCATTTAAGGTGTTCCTTGACTAATATACAGTGCCAAACCTTTGTCAAACACAGTCTAAAGGTTAATTGATCGTCCTTCTTTGGGATTGCTGATTCTCCGCTGGCAGCCTACTTGCTGTAGGAACAATTTCAGTGCAAGAAAACTCTCTGAGAACATAAATAAATATTCAATATGTTACAGCATTTATCCTTCTGCATCTCTGGATTTTTTTAATTTTTGATCCAATGAACCCTCCCACCTATCAGTAAATTTCTGCGATTAAGGAAATGCATTTAAAGCGAATCAAGGAGTCATTCATTGTTTATTCTTTTTAAAAGTCATCAAAATATTTAAAGTTGAAGGGATAGAAGGGCACCAGAAACACATTCACTTGTAAAAATATCTTGGTTGCCACCACATAAGAGTCCAGATTTTAGAAGGCAATGGTACATTTCAATGTTTGACCGCAAATGAAACTCAGTGTACAATTGTGCAAACACTTACTTGCTTCAAAATTAGCTAATATCTCTTTTCTGACTGCTGGTATTTGTTTTTTTTTTCATACAGTCTGATTTTCTTTTTTCATTAAGTTAGCAGACTGGAGAATTAATGATTTAGACAGTGAACATTCATTATTTATGCTTCAGTGTTTGAAATCCTTGGTGGTCCACTGGTCCAAGACCACCAAAAATTCAATCGGACCACTAATTTGAAAAATTTAATGGTCCGCAGGACCAGTAACTTTCCCTCCTCTGCCCTCTCACAGGTAAACGTAAACTTTCCCGTCCCTGACAAAATCACAACTAAACACAAATCACATTATTTTATTTACAAAAATAAATTTTTTAAAATTGCATTAAATTGTATTAAGGGACTTAATAGAATTTTATGTAGCAGGCCAGTAAACTCTTATGCTTACTGGTCCATGGGACTAGTGACTTTTTTATATCAATTCTATCACTGTGCTTTAATATTTTATCACATTTCTGCGTTATGTGCATGGTTTTTGCTTAGTTCTTTAATTACTTTTTTCTCTTTCCTCATTAGACAGATTTCATGCAAAAAAAAAAAAAAAACTAACAATGTATCAGGGTTCGCACAGACTCCTTGGAAACTCCTTAGAAATGGAAACATTCCCAAGTAGTACTTAGAACTACTTAGATAAGCAAACCACTCCTTAGAAACTCCTTAAATTGTATTGCGACTTCGGACGCAAGCGATATTGCTGCCGAGGAAAAAAAAAATCGTCATTTATCTGAACAACAACATTGATTGGTTAGGATAATCTTATAGCAGGGCTCCCACTAGGTCCGTTTTTCAACACTGTTAACCGATTTTTATTTTAAATTTTATCGGTGTTTGGCCTCTAGCCATGAATCTCGGAAAAACCGCGTTTTTCGCAGATATGCCCCCAAAAATACCGTCAAATTTCGTCAATCGATCGCGGAAAAAGTTCGTAAATTTTGTCAAAAGATCGTGAAAAAACGCGCATTTCTCCAACAGATGGCCGAAAAACGCGAATTTACTTAAAGGATCACGAAAAACGGAAATTTCGTTAAAAGATCGAGAAAAAAAGTGGATTTCCTCAAAAGATCGCAAAAACACGTGAATTTCCCCCAAAAGATTCCGAAAAACACGCGAATTTTGTCAAAGGATTGCGAAAAACACGTGGTTTTCATCAAAAGATTGCGAAAAAAGTCAATTTCGTCAAATGATGAAAAAACGCGAATGATGAAAAAACGCGAATTTTCCTCAGAAGATCGCGAAAAAACGCGAATTTTCCTCAGAAGATCGCGAAAAAACGCGAATTTTCCTCAGAAGATCGCGAAAAAAGCGTGAATTTCGCCCAAAAGATCGCGAAAAAAATGCAAATTTCCTTTAAGGGTCGCGAAAAACACGCGAATTTCCTTAAAGGATCGCGAAAAACACGCAAATTTCGTCAAAGGATCGCGAAAAACACGTGGTTTCCATCAAAAGATCGCGAAAAAAACGCGAATTCTAATAAAAGATCGCGAATTTCTCCCAGAAGATCGCGAAAAAACGCGAATTTCTCCCAGAAGATCGCGAAAAAACGCGAATTTCTCCCAGAAGATCGCGAAAAAACGCGAATTTCTCCCAGAAGATCACGAAAAAAACGCGAATTTCTCCCAGAAGATCGCGAAAAAAACGCGAATTTCTCCCAGAAGATCGCGAAAAAAATGCGAATTTCTCCCAGAAGATCGCGAAAAAAACGCTAATTTCTCCCAGAAGATCGCGAAAAAAACGCGGCTTCCATCAAAAGATCGCGAGAAAAGCGTCAGTTTCGTCAGACGATCGAATTAAAATGCGAATTCCATTAAAAGGCAGCGAAAAAACGCGAATTTCCCCTCAGAAGATCGCGAAAATAAAAGCGAATTTATCCCAGAAGCTCGCGAAAAACACGCGAATTTTGTCAAAAGATCGCGAAAAATACACGAATTTCCTCAAAGGATCGCGAAAAACAAGCAGTTTCTATCAAAAGATCGCGAAAAAAGCGTCAGCTTTGTCAAACGATCGATATAAAACGCTAATTCCAATAAAAAGTCGCGAAAAAACGCAAATTTCCCCCCAGAAAATCGCGAAAGAAAACGCAAACTTCCCCCAGAAAATCGCGAAAAACACGGAAATTTCCTCAAAAGATCTCGAAAAACACGCGAATTTTCTCAAGAGATCGCGAAAAACACTCTGTTTCCATCAAAAAAAAATCGCGAGAAAAACGTCAGTTTCATCAAACGATCGAAATAAAATACGAATTCCGTTAAAAAATCGCGAAAAAACACCAATTTCTCCCAGAAGATCGCGAAAAAACGCCAATTTCTCCCAGAAGATCGCGAATTTCCTCAAAAAATCGCAAAAAAACATCAGTTTCGTCAAACGATCGAAATGAAATGCGAATTCCATTAAAATATCGTGAAAAAACGCGATTTTCTCCCCCCGAAGATCGCGAAAAAAAAACGCGAATTTCGTCAGAGTTTCGTCTTAAAAAAAATCTATTACCGCTGTTCTAAAAGAATAAATTCAAAACTTGTTATATTTTTTCTTGTATGTTGCGTTTAGCATTCTTTTTTTTTTTTTTTACCTTTTAAAATTTTCTTTAAGATGTATCATGTATGTGATATACATAATAAGTGTTTGGGGTTTGACTAATCTGTTTATATGACCATTGGTCGCTGCATAAAAGAGTTTGTCTATTTTGTATTTAAACTTACGAAATCAGTAAGCAATATATTGTGAATACTGTGCAATTTCAGCACTAACAATTAGATTCTAATAGAGTAAAATTTGTTTTTGTCTCCAAATTGGGTATTAAAAATTCGAGTGTCCATACCACATAATGATGCAGTACATAAAAGCAACAACAACAACAAATAATGGCAAATCCTTAAAATCTTTTGGACTCCTTAGATTTTTTCGGTACTCCTTGGATTTTTTCTTCCCAACTCTGTATGAACCCTGTGTATTCTCTCTTTATTCATAGTCCCAGAAAATTAGTGCAACTTGCACAAGTTTCTTGCCTTATTCACATTCTGATTTAGACAAGTTTTACTGTAACCAGGGATCTGTTTAGGAACATTTTAGGTTCCTTAAAGGGCCCTTCACAATTTTTTTTTTTAAATCTCAAAACAGGACCTTCACAAAACATTTCATTCCAAAAAAGGACCTTCACAAGACATTTCATCCCAAAACAGGACCCTTCATAAAAATTTTCATTCCAAAACAGATTGTCTTTTCTCTTTGGCAGATTCATTTTCCATTGAAGCTTTATTTTGCCTTATATTATGCTTAGCTCTTTATTACTGAATACAAAAACTTAAGATTAAAAATAAATAAAATGCATAAAGACATTACAGGTAAGTGATTGTTTGGTGAATTAAAGCTTTAACTCTGTAAAATATTTTACCTGCAGATTATTTTTTGCCTCTGAAGTATCTGTTGCAGACGCATGGAGAATTTTCTGCTACGGGGCTATAAGCATGCAAAATTTCACGCCTCCAACCTAATTAGCGACTCACTTAGAAAGAATTGTTTAAAATACACATGTGGGAGCTCAAAGGGTTAACTGTACGACTTTATCAAAATTTTATGATTTGTAGTTTGATATGAGGTGTCCATCTATAAGTACGCAAAATTTCATGCCTGCAACCTAATTAGGGATTCACTTAGAAAGAATTGTTTAAAATACACATGTGGTAGCCCAAAGTGTTAAATGTACGACTTTTTGAAAATTTTATGATTTGTCATATGATGTGTGGTGTTCATCTATAAGTATGCAAAATTTCAAGTCTCCAACATGTATAGTTTCTGAGAACGGGATCTGTGACAGACGGACGGATGGACAGAGGAGCGAGACGAATAGGGATTCGTCAGATGAACGAAACCCTAAAAAATACAAACTTTTCAAATGTCATGAGTATGTCACCGATGTGCCTTATGTAGGGTTAATTTAACACTATTGTTTGTAAATATCATGTGCCTGTTGAAATGATTCTTCTGTTGTATTTAATTGCTGGCCCCAAAGCAGGATATGCTTAAAGGTGTGACGTACGTCACAGAACAACAGACTTTTCTACAGTTCCAACATTTCAAATTCTCATTAAAAAAAAATTTCACCATTCAATCAAAGCAAAAAATCACGAAATTTGTCACTTAAGGCCAGAATTTTTTTTTTTTAATTCTTTAATCGTTGATTTAAAAAGATTGTGAAATCCATCAACTGGTTGTGATAAAAAAAATCGTGCAATTCGGCAGTCTATGATGAGAACAAATCATAAAAACAGCAAAATCATCAGTGCATCGCTGGAAGAAACTGTGAAAAAACCTGCGATTTTCTTTAATCGGTTGCAAGAAAAAGCCTAAAAAATTTGCCTACGGTAAATTAGTCAGTAATTGAATTGCGAAATTAGTCAGTGAATCGTCAGGAGAAACTGCAAAATTCGTTAACCTGTAGCTGAAAAAACTTGTGATTTTCTCCAATCGGTCTCAAGAAAAAGCCGCAAAAATTTCCCTGTTGGTACAAAATAAATATAACAATTTTAAAATCAATCACAAGTAAAAAAAAATTTTCAAAATTCGTCAGTGGATTTTTAGAAAAAAATCCTCTAAGATTTGGCCAATTGGTTGCAAAAAAGCGACAGTTTTCCAATTGACAGAAAGGAAATATCACAAAATTCACCGATCTGTTGCAGGTAAAATGCTAAATTGGTCGCTCAGTCGCAGAGAAAAAAAACTTCATTTTTACCAATTGTTCACAACAAAAAGCGAAAAAAATTAGCCAATCGCGGAATTCGTCAATCGGCCGGTCGCTTGTAGAAATATATTAAATTCGTCGATCAATTGCAGAAAAATGCACTATTTTTTCCAATCAGTGGCAAGAAGCTGCAAAATTCGCTTATCGGTACAAGGAAAATTACACAATTCCCCAATCGGTCGTGAGAAAAAAAGTATGAAATTTGCCAGTGGAATGTCAGAAAAAACTCTAAAATTCATCAATCAGTCACGGAAGAAATCCACAATTTTTGCCAGTTGGTTGCAAAAAAAGTGAAGTTTGCCAATCGGTAGAAAGTAAATAAATATCGTAAAATTGGTCTATCGGTCACAGCTAAAAAAATTGTGAAATCCTTTAGTGGATTGTTGGAAAAAATCAGAAATCTGTTGATCTAGTCACTTGCAATCAAAAGTTTGCCAATCGGTAAAAAGAAAATATTATGAAATTCACCAATCAGTCGCGTGTGAAAAAGCTAAAATCGTCAAAGTCACAAAATTCTTCAACCAGTCGTGGAAAATATTAAAGATTTTTTCCAATCTGTCCCAAGAAAAAGCTGGAACATTTTGCCACTCAATCATCGGTAAGAGATAAGAAATTCATGGATCAGATGCATGGAAAAAGAAGTATGATTTTCGCCAATCGGTCAAAGAAAAATATCGCAAAATTCGCCTACCGGTTGTAGGGGTAAAAAAACATTAAAATTCTTCAATCTGTCGCAGATGAGAAAATAGCAAAATTCAACGATTGGGTCAGGAAATAAAATGCAAAATTTGCCAGTTAACAGAAGGGGGAAATCTGAAATATTGCAAAAATCGTTAATAAATTGCCAGGAAAAAAACCACAATTGATCATTTGATTGGGGTAAAATCACAGAATTTGCCAATAGCTTCTTTCATGTGTATATGTCAGGATTTTACAAAATGTCTTTTGTATTTCTATAAAGTTATAAATATCAAAGTAATTTAACTTAAAACTAAATGTGACTTAAAGTAAAACAGTATTAAATAATTGGAACAGAAAATCGGCATCAACTAAACCTATGTTTGGAGAAAACTCTTTAATCATGGGTATATTAGTAGATATTTTATGTTTAATTATAAAACGAAAGTATGTATTTCTTTGTGAAAATACTCTACAATTATATACATATTAATTGGTTTAAATTTGTTATACAAATTTTCAGCCTTTCATTTTACAAATTAGTTATTAGCAATTATCAATATAGTCAATCCCGTATCCACATCCAATAGTAATTATCCACATTTCATTGTACAAATAAACAGAATATTTTAATGCTTAAACTACATTTTTTATATAACATTATTAATATACATTACAGGGCTTGATTTTCGAGACAGGATGTCAGGATTCGTGGCTTATAGAATATTGGGGCAGGAGGATCCGGTTTCTAAAAAATCATTTTCCGAAAATGTTTCCTTGTTAAACGACAATTAAGTCTCAGGACCGACTGACAAATTTCATGATATTTTCTGCTATTGATTGGCAGATTTCATAGTTTATTCTTACAACAAATTGACAAATTTAAAATAAGACTTGTATATTAATAGCTCTTGAAATCAAGTAATAAAACATGTAACTAAGTAACCATTGTCCTCTTTAATTTTATAAAGCAGTAAAAATGAAAAAAATGGGGGAGGGGGGGGGGGGCTAAAGGTCAGTGTAAACCAGATAAAGCAGTTGGTATGGCCCTTTTTAAATTTAGCTGACATATTTGCAATTCGGACTACAAATCGCTTGCAAAACCATCTATTAATGTCTTCATTATTGAGATATTGGGTTACTTATTAAACTCTAAATCAATTAAATGTCTTTAAAACTAATTAAAAACACTTTTAAATGTGTAGTTTATAATTACAGTGCTTCTTTGTATAAAAACCAGTTATGGCCAATAAAAGCCACCGGCTATATATGGTCATTTCAAATTCACAAAATTGACTAAAATTTTTCCACAAATATAAAGTTTTTCACAAAAACAGGACCCTGGTAAAAAAGTTCTTTACAGACCCCTGATATTTATATTTAAAAAAAAAATTGACATACATTCAGTTTCCTTTTAGCGGTTATAAAGACTTATTTATTTGGCAAATTTAACAGAAATGTATATTTTTTTTTTTAGCAGAAAATAGTTATAAGTGTATTAAAATAAATTAATCCAAATTTATTATTAATTAGCTGTAAACTAACCATTTAAAAATAAAAAGCTGTCCGTCTTTTTTTGGCCTGGCTAAAAGCCGACATCTCTGTTTTATAGTTATGTACATATATTCATGTTGTACTTTACATTATTGAGTATTTTTTTATTCTATTCAAGCTGTTTATAGAATAAAAGCATGTTTTACTGTCATTTTTTGTTTAATTGTAACTTCTACGCGTTTTTCCCAGCATTCATCCAGTAATTTGGAAAATTTCATAATACGGCATGCTTCAAGTCCCGAACGTGCCAGATTAGAAGATGCTTACTGTATTTTGACATTTTGTGTGCAAATAAAAATTAAACATGCCATCAAAAACTGTAAGAAAATTCATATCAATAGCATTTTTCTAAAGCTTTAAGATTTTAGTTTTGCCAGTAAAGCAATATTAAACTGTTTAAACCAGGGCTGCCGGATTTTAGCCAGGCTTGTTTAAACCGGCCGGCTTTTTCTGGTTAAAACCACTTTAAAAAGGCTTTTATTAAAACAAAATGTTATTAATTAGTAACTTTTAATTACTGTTGTCATAAAAGTGTACATCAATTTAAACGGTCAAATAAATTGACAATTAAAATATAAGTGAATTGATAATAGAAATGTTGTGGCGGTCAACAGATAGTAAGAATGATTATTAGAAATTTGTGCAACAAAAACTTTTTAAAATAGTTCAAATGATTTTTACCAAATAAGATATTTATTCAAAAAGTAATACACTATTGGTTTATGAAATAAGTTACCAATCATTTGGCTCAATTTTTAAATAACTGTGCACAATAAATGCAGAACTTGGGGGACAGCTGTGCAGTTTAATAATATGTGGGTAGATTTATGGAGGGACAAGAACAAAATATTCTGTCAGTATATAAGAAAAAACAAATTAAGGAAAGTATGTACCATTTAAAAAGATAAAATTTATATAAAAGTTATGCAAATTTTTCTTATTTTTAAAGTAGAATGATGCCTCATGAAAAAATTCTTTTTACATAAACAAGTAACTTATTCATATTACTAATGTATTCATATATGCTAAGAGCTATTTTCCAAGTGCAGTACTTTATAGACAGTTTCATTTTGTATATTATTTATTTGAATATAATACTTATCCGTAACAACATGAAAATATCTTTATTAAGCAGAGAAAGTGCCGCTGGACCTATAGTTTTTTTTTAATCATATTGGCTACTTATGACGCAGGGTTGTAGAAGGTAGCTGCCAGGGTACCCGTCCAGCTACCTACCCCGGCTGTGTTTTTTTTACAACCTTAAGGGTTGTAGTGGGTAGCTGTCCAGGTACTCACCCAGCTATCCACCCGGGCTAGATTTTTTATAAAGAACCCGGGTTTTTTACAACCCTGCTTATGAGGCTTTTATGGTATATCAATTATTAACTGGCTATAAAAATGAACCTCTGAAACAAGATTTTAAATAAATTTCATAACATTTTAGTTGTAATTTATGGAAAATAGCTATTAGTAAATTAACAATAACATATATAGTTGTTTAAAATAAATAGAAAGATATGCCCTGGGAAAAAAGCCAATAAAAGCCGACTTTTTTCAAAAAAGACCGGGTTTTTTCCAATAAAAGCCGCCCGTTCTGACCTTTTGTAAAAAAGGCCGGCTTTTTTGCAGCCCTGGTTTAAACTTTGGTGCCTAATTTTGTTTAATTCGCTTTGTTTTTGTTGTTGATAGGATAACATAAAGTATCCAAGTAAGATATATATTAAGTTTTTGATAGCTATTGTATATCTGTAGAATTTGTGTATCTTAAAAAAAAATTTTTTTTTCAATGTATTTTTATAACATAATTTTAATGTGCAAATTTATTTTTAGAAATCTCAGGATTCAAGTTTGGTGTACGAAAACGTCAACACTCGCATTGAAGGCCGTATCATTGTAAGTATTTATTTTTTTTTCCATTAGAACAACAGCAAATAATGTAAAAGCATTTTTTTATGTAAATATGGATTCTATTAGTTAATTGAACTGAATATCTTTATTAATTTACAATTAAAAATAGAAGTTGTAAGGTTATTAAAAATATTTTTATTTTTGAAATATTTGGTTTAGCTGAATATCTCATTATTCGGTAGTATGGTCGAATATTCAGTTCATCTTTTTTAAACAGCTCTTAAGTGTTTGTAATTGTATTGTAAGTTATCATAATTTTATCAGTTGTCATTTTTCCTTTTCATAGTTTATAAATCCTGAATAATTTGATAAAAAATTTGAGCCGATATCGAATACTTTACGATAAAAAATTTCTAAAAATTTTGAAATAGTGGGGGGGGGGGGGAGACATTTTCCTGTTTTTTGAAAAAAATTGATATGTCAAGATGTTTCTTAAAAAATAGAAAATAATGAACATTTTTTAAATTTCTGCACACTGGAAGAAAAATCATTTTCACTGAATATATTACAAAGGGAAAATGTCAGCTTTTAAAATTTGAGCCTTTTAATCTCGGGCTTTTCTTGTGTCACTGCGTTAAGTGCATAAATATTTGTTACACATTTAGTCGTGCGAAGGACATGTCACCCATTTTCACTATGCTGTAACTGTTTAAGAACAATAATACAATTATGAAGAGGAAAGGGAATAACAAGTGGGGAAGTGTGATCACAGATCGCACAGAGGGTTTCGTTTAATATTCCTTTCAAAACACTTTATCCTTTTGAAAAATCTGTTAGTTCCACGTTTCGCAACAAGGGGCACACTTTATTCTAAACAAACCTTTATCCGAAGGAAACTCTGCTTTACATACTATCCATAGGTATATTAGTCGAGGGGATTGGACCCATAGCACCCGAGATAAGTAGGCGCCCCCTGGCAGTAAAAAGTGGAACTAAAATATGTAAGGCTATGGTGCATAATATGAAAGAATGGTCAAAGGGGTGTCGGCAAAAGTTGGGAAAGTGCTCCCCAGGTGAAAAGAGTGGAAGTTAGAAAAATTGCTTAAAATATACAAGTTAAAACACGGAGGAGTAAATAATATAAGACTTTTTGAAAATTTTATGATTTGTCATGTGGTCTGAGGTATTCAGCTATACGTATGTAAAAATTCATGTCTCCAACTTAATTAGGGCTCTCTTAGAAAGAATTGCTTAAAAGACATATGTGGTAGCTCAAAGGGTTAAACGTAAGACCTTTTTCAAGATTTTATGATTTGTCGCCTGGCCTCAGGTGTTCTGCTATAAGTATGCAAAATTTCAAATCTCCAATTTAATAAGGGGCTCAGTTAGAAAGAATCGCTTAAAATACGCATGTGGGAGCCCAAAAGGCTAAATGTATGACTTTTTCAAATTTTTATGATTTACATACAAATGTACGCATTACATACGCATGGTGTTCAGCTATAAGCATGCAAAATTTCACGCCTCCAACCTAATTAGCGACTCACTTAGAAAGAATTGTTTAAAATACACATGTGGGAGCTCAAAGGGTTAACTGTACGACTTTTTGAAAATTTTATGATTTGTCATATGATGTGTGGTGTTCATCTATAAGTATGCAAAATTTCAAGTCTCCAACATGTATAGTTTCTGAGAACGGGATCTGTGACAGACGGACGGATGGACAGAGGAGCGAGACGAATAGGGATTCGTCAGATGAACGAAACCCTAAAAACTACAAACTTTTCAAATGTCATGAGTATGTCACCGATGTGCCTTATGTAGGGTTAATTTAACACTATTGTTTGTAAATATCATGTGCCTGTTGAAATGATTCTTCTGTTGTATTTAATTGCTGGCCCCAAACTAGGATATGCTTAAAGGTGTGACGTACGTCGCAGAACAACAGACTTTTCTACAGTTCTAACATTTAAAATTCTCATTAAAAAAAATTTCACCATTCAATCAAAGCAAAAAATCACGAAATTTGTCACTTAAGGCCAGAATTTTTTTTTTAAATTCTTTAATCGTTGATTTAAAAAGATTGCGAAATCTATCAATTGGTTGTGATAAAAAAAATCGTGCAATTCGGCAGTCTATGATGAGAACAAATCATAAAAACAGCAAAATCATCAGTGCATTGCTGGAAGAAACTGTGAAAAAACCTGCGATTTTCTTTAATCGGTTGCAAGAAAAAGCCTAAAAAATTTGCCTACGGTAAATTAGTCAGTAATTGAATTGCGAAATTAGTCAGTGAATCGTCAGGAGAAACTGCAAAATTCGCTAACCAGTAGTGGAAAAAACTTGTGATTTTCTCCAATCGGTCTCAAGAAAAAGCTGCAAAAATTTCCCTGTTGGTACAAAATAAATATAACAATTTTAAAATCAATCACAAGTAAAAAAAAATTTTCAAAATTCGTCAGTGGATTTTTAGAAAAAAATCCTCTAAGATTTGGCCAATTGGTTGCAAAAAAGCGACAGTTTTCCAATTTACAGAAAGGAAATATCACAAAATTCACCGATCTGTTGCGGGTAGAATGCTAAATTGGTCGCTCAGTCGCAGAGAAAAAAAACTTCATTTTTACCAATTGTTCACAACAAAAAGCGAAAAAAATTAGCCAATCGCGGAATTCGTCAATCGGCCGGTCGCTTGTAGAAATATATTAAATTCGTCGATCAATTGCAGAAAAATGCACTATTTTTTCCAATCAGTGGCAAGAAGCTGCAAAATTCGCTTATCGGTACAAGGAAAATTACACAATTCCCCAATCGGTCGTGAGAAAAAAAGTATGAAATTTGCCAGTGGAATGTCAGAAAAAACTCTAAAATTCATCAATCAGTCACGGAAGAAATCCACAATTTTTGCCAGTTGGTTGCAAAAAAAGTGAAGTTTGCCAATCGGTAGAAAGTAAATAAATATCGTAAAATTGGTCTATCGGTCACAGCTAAAAAAATTGTGAAATCCTTTAGTGGATCGTTGGAAAAAATCAGAAATCTGTTGATCCAGTCACTTGCAATCAAAAGTTTGCCAATCGGTAAAAAGAAAATATTATGAAATTCACCAATCAGTCGCGTGTGAAAAAGCTAAAATCGTCAAAGTCACAAAATTCTTCAACCAGTCGTGGAAAATATTAAAGATTTTTTTCCAATCTGTCCCAAGAAAAAGCTGGAACATTTTGCCACTCAATCATCGGTAAGAGATAAGAAATTCATGGATCAGATGCATGGAAAAAGAAGTATGATTTTCGCCAATCGGTCAAAGAAAAATATCGCAAAATTCGCCTACCGGTTGTAGGGGTAAAAAAACATTAAAATTCTTCAATCTGTCGCAGATGAGAAAATAGCAAAATTCAACGATTGGGTCAGGAAATAAAATGCAAAATTTGCCAGTTAACAGAAGGGGGAAATCTGAAATATTGCAAAAATCGTTAATAAATTGCCAGGAAAAAAACCACAATTGATCATTTGATTGGGGTAAAATCACAGAATTTGCCAATAGCTTCTTTCATGTGTGTATGTCAGGATTTTACAAAATGTCTTTTGTATTTCTATAAAGTTATAAATATCAAAGTAATTTAACTTAAAACTACATGTGACTTAAAGTAAAACAGTATTAAATAATTGGAACAGAAAATCGGCATCAACTAAACCTATGTTTGGAGAAAACTCTTTAATCATGGGTATATTAGTAGATATTTTATGTTTAAATTATAAAACGAAAGTATGTATTTCTTTGTGAAAATACTCTACAATTATATACATATTAATTGGTTTAAATTTGTTATACAAATTTTCAGCCTTTCATTGTACAAATTAGTTATTAGCAATTATCAATATAGTCAATCCCGTATCCACATCCAATAGTAATTATCCACATTTCATTGTACAAATAAACAGAATATTTTAATGCTTAAACTACATTTTTTATATAACATTATTAATATACATTACAGGGCTTGATTTTCGAGACAGGATGTCAGGATTCGTGGCTTATAGAATATTGGGGCAGGAGGATCCGGTTTCTAAAAAATCATTTTCCGAAAATGTTTCCTTGTTAAACGACAATTAAGTCTCAGGACCGACTGACAAATTTCATGATATTTTCTGCTATTGATTGGCAGATTTCATAGTTTATTCTTACAACAAATTGACAAATTTAAAATAAGACTTGTATATTAATAGCTCTTGAAATCAAGTAATAAAACATGTAACTAAGTAACCATTGTCCTCTTTAATTTTATAAAGCAGTAAAAATGAAAAAAATGGGGGAGGGGGGGGGGGGCTAAAGGTCAGTGTAAACCAGATAAAGCAGTTGGTATGGCCCTTTTTAAATTTAGCTGACATATTTGCAATTCGGACTACAAATCGCTTGCAAAACCATCTATTAATGTCTTCATTATTGAGATATTGGGTTACTTATTAAACTCTAAATCAATTAAATGTCTTTAAAACTAATTAAAAACACTTTTAAATGTGTAGTTTATAATTACAGTGCTTCATTGTATAAAAACCAGTTATGGCCAATAAAAGCCACCGGCTATATATGGTCATTTCAAATTCACAAAATTGACTAAAATTTTTCCACAAATATAAAGTTTTTCACAAAAACAGGACCCTGGTAAAAAAGTTCTTTACAGACCCCTGATATTTATATTTAAAAAAAAAATTGACATACATTCAGTTTCCTTCTAGCGGTTATAAAGACTTATTTATTTGGCAAATTTAATAGAAATGTATAATTTTTTTTAGCAGAAAATAGTTATAAGTGTATTAAAAATAAATTAATCCAAATTTATTATTAATTAGCTGTAAACTAACCATTTAAAAATAAAAAGCTGTCCGTCTTTTTTTGGCCTGGCTAAAAGCCGACATCTCTGTTTTATAGTTATGTACATATATTCATGTTGTACTTTACATTATTGAGTATTTTTTTATTCTATTCAAGCTGTTTATAGAATAAAAGCATGTTTTACTGTCATGTTTTGTTTAATTGTAACTTCTACACGTTTTTCCCAGCATTCATCCAGTAATTTGGAAAATTTCATAATACGGCATGCTTCAAGTCCCGAACGTGCCAGATTAGAAGATGCTTACTGTATTTTGACATTTTGTTTGCAAATAAAAATTAAACATGCCATCAAAAACTGTAAGAAAATTCATATCAATAGCATTTTTCTAAAGCTTTAAGATTTTAGTTTTGTCAGTAAAGCAATATTAAACTGTTTAAACCAGGGCTGCCGGATTTTAGCCAGGCTTGTTTAAACCGGCCGGCTTTTTCTGGTTAAAACCACTTTAAAAAGGCTTTTATTAAAACAAAATGTTATTAATTAGTAACTTTTAATTACTGTTGTCATAAAAGTGTACATCAATTTAAACTGTCAAATAAATTGACAATTAAAATATAAGTGAATTGATAATAGAAATGTTGTGGCGGTCAACAGATAGTAAGAATGATTATTAGAAATTTGTGCAACAAAAACTTTTTAAAATAGTTCAAATGATTTTTACCAAATAAAATATTTATTCAAAAAGTAATACACTATTGGTTTATGAAATAAGTTACCAATCATTTGGTTCAATTTTTAAATAACTGTGCACAATAAATGCAGAACTTGGGGGACAGCTGTGCAGTTTAATAATATGTGGGTAGATTTATGGAGGGACAAGAACAAAATATTCAGTCAGTATATAAGAAAAAACAAATTAAGGAAAGTATGTACCATTTAAAAAGATAAAATTTATATAAAAGTTATGCAAATTTTTCTTATTTTTAAAGTAGAATGATGCCTCATGAAAAAATTCTTTTTACATAAACAAGTAACTTATTCATATTACTAATGTATTCATATATGCTAAGAGCTATTTTCCAAGTGCAGTACTTTATAGACAGTTTCATTTTGTATATTATTTATTTGAATATAATTCTTATCCGTAACAACATGAAAATATCTTTATTAAGCAGAGAAAGTGCCGCTGGACCTATAGTTTTTTTTAAATCATATTGGCTACTTATGACGCAGGGTTGTAGAAGGTAGCTGCCAGGGTACCCGTCCAGCTACCTACCCGGGCTGTGTTTTTTTTACAACCTTAAGGGTTGTAGTGGGTAGCTGTCCAGGTACTCACCCAGCTACCCACCCGGGCTAGATTTTTTTATAAAGAACCCGGGTTTTTTACAACCCTGCTTATGAGGCTTTTATGGTATATCAATTATTAACTGGCTATAAAAATGAACCTCTGAAACAAGATTTTAAATAAATTTCATAACATTTTAGTTGTAATTTATGGAAAATAGCTATTAGTAAATTAACAATAACATATATAGTTGTTTAAAATAAATAGAAAGATATGCCCTGGGAAAAAAGCCAATAAAAGCCGACTTTTTTCAAAAAAGACCGGGTTTTTTCCAATAAAAGCCGCCCGTTCTGACCTTTTGTAAAAAAGGCCGGCTTTTTTGCAGCCCTGGTTTAAACTTTGGTGCCTAATTTTGTTTAATTCGCTTTGTTTTTGTTGTTGATAGGATAACATAAAGTATCCAAGTAAGATATATATTAAGTTTTTGATAGCTATTGTATATCTGTAGAATTTGTGTATCTTAAAAAAAAATTTTTTTTTCAATGTATTTTTATAACATAATTTTAATGTGCAAATTTATTTTTAGAAATCTCAGGATTCAAGTTTGGTGTACGAAAACGTCAACACTCGCATTGAAGGCCGTATCATTGTAAGTATTCATTTTTTTTTTCCATTAGAACAACAGCAAATAATGTAAAAGCATTTTTTTATGTAAATATGGATTCTATTAGTTAATTGAACTGAATATCTTTATTAATTTACAATTAAAAATAGAAGTTGTAAGGTTATTAAAAATATTTTTATTTTTGAAATATTTGGTTTAGCTGAATATCTCATTATTCGGTAGTATGGTCGAATATTCAGTTCATCTTTTTTAAACAGCTCTTAAGTGTTTGTAATTGTATTGTAAGTTATCATAATTTTATCAGTTGTCATTTTTCCTTTTCATAGTTTATAAATCCTGAATAATTTGATAAAAAATTTGAGCCGATATCGAATACTTTACGATAAAAAATTTCTAAAAATTTTGAAATAGTGGGGGGGGGGGAGACATTTTCCTGTTTTTTGAAAAAAATTGATATGTCAAGATGTTTCTTAAAAAATAGAAAATAATGAACATTTTTTAAATTTCTGCACACTGGAAGAAAAATCATTTTCACTGAATATATTACAAAGGGAAAATGTCAGCTTTTAAAATTTGAGCCTTTTAATCTCGGGCTTTTCTTGTGTCACTGCGTTAAGTGCATAAATATTTGTTACACATTTAGTCGTGCGAAGGACATGTCACCCATTTTCACTATGCTGTAACTGTTTAAGAACAATAATACAATTATGAAGAGGAAAGGGAATAACAAGTGGGAAAGTGTGATCACAGATCGCACAGAGGGTTTCGTTTAATATTCCTTTCAAAACACTTTATCCTTTTGAAAAATCTGTTAGTTCCACGTTTCGCAACAAGGGGCACACTTTATTCTAAACAAACCTTTATCCGAAGGAAACTCTGCTTTACATACTATCCATAGGTATATTAGTCGAGGGGATTGGACCCATAGCACCCGAGATAAGTAGGCGCCCCCTGGCAGTAAAAAGTGGAACTAAAATATGTAAGGCTATGGTGCATAATATGAAAGAATGGTCAAAGGGGTGTCGGCAAAAGTTGGGAAAGTGCTCCCCAGGTGAAAAGAGTGGAAGTTAGAAAAATTGCTTAAAATATGCAAGTTAAAACACGGAGGAGTAAATAATATAAGACTTTTTGAAAATTTTATGATTTGTCATGTGGTCTGAGGTATTCAGCTATACGTATGTAAAAATTCATGTCTCCAACTTAATTAGGGCTCTCTTAGAAAGAATTGCTTAAAAGACATATGTGGTAGCTCAAAGGGTTAAACGTAAGACCTTTTTCAAGATTTTATGATTTGTCGCCTGGCCTCAGGTGTTCTGCTATAAGTATGCAAAATTTCAAATCTCCAATTTAATAAGGGGCTCAGTTAGAAAGAATCGCTTAAAATACGCATGTGGGAGCCCAAAAGGCTAAATGTATGACTTTTTCAAATTTTTATGATTTACATACAAATGTACGCATTACATACGCATGGTGTTCAGCTATAAGCATGCAAAATTTCACGCCTCCAACCTAATTAGCGACTCACTTAGAAAGAATTGTTTAAAATACACATGTGGGAGCTCAAAGGGTTAACTGTACGACTTTTTGAAAATTTTATGATTTGTCATATGATGTGTGGTGTTCATCTATAAGTATGCAAAATTTCAAGTCTCCAACATGTATAGTTTCTGAGAACGGGATCTGTGACAGACGGACGGATGGACAGAGGAGCGAGACGAATAGGGATTCGTCAGATGAACGAAACCCTAAAAACTACAAACTTTTCAAATGTCATGAGTATGTCACCGATGTGCCTTATGTAGGGTTAATTTAACACTATTGTTTGTAAATATCATGTGCCTGTTGAAATGATTCTTCTGTTGTATTTAATTGCTGGCCCCAAACTAGGATATGCTTAAAGGTGTGACGTACGTCGCAGAACAACAGACTTTTCTACAGTTCTAACATTTAAAATTCTCATTAAAAAAAATTTCACCATTCAATCAAAGCAAAAAATCACGAAATTTGTCACTTAAGGCCAGAATTTTTTTTTTTAATTCTTTAATCGTTGATTTAAAAAGATTGCGAAATCTATCAATTGGTTGTGATAAAAAAAATCGTGCAATTCGGCAGTCTATGATGAGAACAAATCATAAAAACAGCAAAATCATCAGTGCATTGCTGGAAGAAACTGTGAAAAAACCTGCGATTTTCTTTAATCGGTTGCAAGAAAAAGCCTAAAAAATTTGCCTACGGTAAATTAGTCAGTAATTGAATTGCGAAATTAGTCAGTGAATCGTCAGGAGAAACTGCAAAATTCGCTAACCAGTAGCGGAAAAAACTTGTGATTTTCTCCAATCGGTCTCAAGAAAAAGCTGCAAAAATTTCCCTGTTGGTACAAAATAAATATAACAATTTTAAAATCAATCACAAGTAAAAAAAAATTTTCAAAATTCGTCAGTGGATTTTTAGAAAAAAATCCTCTAAGATTTGGCCAATTGGTTGCAAAAAAGCGACAGTTTTCCAATTTACAGAAAGGAAATATCACAAAATTCACCGATCTGTTGCGGGTAGAATGCTAAATTGGTCGCTCAGTCGCAGAGAAAAAAAACTTCATTTTTACCAATTGTTCACAACAAAAAGCGAAAAAAATTAGCCAATCGCGGAATTCGTCAATCGGCCGGTCGCTTGTAGAAATATATTAAATTCGTCGATCAATTGCAGAAAAATGCACTATTTTTTCCAATCAGTGGCAAGAAGCTGCAAAATTCGCTTATCGGTACAAGGAAAATTACACAATTCCCCAATCGGTCGTGAGAAAAAAAGTATGAAATTTGCCAGTGGAATGTCAGAAAAAACTCTAAAATTCATCAATCAGTCACGGAAGAAATCCACAATTTTTGCCAGTTGGTTGCAAAAAAAGTGAAGTTTGCCAATCGGTAGAAAGTAAATAAATATCGTAAAATTGGTCTATCGGTCACAGCTAAAAAAATTGTGAAATCCTTTAGTGGATCGTTGGAAAAAATCAGAAATCTGTTGATCCAGTCACTTGCAATCAAAAGTTTGCCAATCGGTAAAAAGAAAATATTATGAAATTCACCAATCAGTCGCGTGTGAAAAAGCTAAAATCGTCAAAGTCACAAAATTCTTCAACCAGTCGTGGAAAATATTAAAGATTTTTTTCCAATCTGTCCCAAGAAAAAGCTGGAACATTTTGCCACTCAATCATCGGTAAGAGATAAGAAATTCATGGATCAGATGCATGGAAAAAGAAGTATGATTTTCGCCAATCGGTCAAAGAAAAATATCGCAAAATTCGCCTACCGGTTGTAGGGGTAAAAAAACATTAAAATTCTTCAATCTGTCGCAGATGAGAAAATAGCAAAATTCAACGATTGGGTCAGGAAATAAAATGCAAAATTTGCCAGTTAACAGAAGGGGGAAATCTGAAATATTGCAAAAATCGTTAATAAATTGCCAGGAAAAAAACCACAATTGATCATTTGATTGGGGTAAAATCACAGAATTTGCCAATAGCTTCTTTCATGTGTGTATGTCAGGATTTTACAAAATGTCTTTTGTATTTCTATAAAGTTATAAATATCAAAGTAATTTAACTTAAAACTACATGTGACTTAAAGTAAAACAGTATTAAATAATTGGAACAGAAAATCGGCATCAACTAAACCTATGTTTGGAGAAAACTCTTTAATCATGGGTATATTAGTAGATATTTTATGTTTAAATTATAAAACGAAAGTATGTATTTCTTTGTGAAAATACTCTACAATTATATACATATTAATTGGTTTAAATTTGTTATACAAATTTTCAGCCTTTCATTGTACCGGGTGTCCCAAAAAGGACTGACTGATTTTAAAATTCAATAACTTGCAAACGGTGACAGATATTTAAAAAATTCTTGCAGGAGGTTTATGCATAAGGTCAAAAGTTTTATTACAGTGATTTTCAATTTTAGTTCGATTTACAAACAATAGATGGCGCTGTAAGCAATAGTCGCTAAATTCAGGCTCGATTTTTGGTACTTCGTGGCCCGGATAATACATTTCCATCTCCTTTTTCTGCATGGAACAAGATAAAGGACCAAAAATCGAACCTGTATTTAGCGACTATTGCTTACAGCGCCATCTATTGTTTGTAAATCGAACTAAAATTGAAAATCACTGTAATAAAACTTTTGACCTTATGCATAAACCTCCTGCAAGAATTTTTTAAATATCTGTCACCGTTTGCAAGTTATTGAATTTTAAAATCAGTCAGTCCTTTTTGGGACACCCGGTACAAATTAGTTATTAGCAATTATCAATATAGTCAATCCCGTATCCACATCCAATAGTAATTATCCACATTTCATTGTACAAATAAACAGAATATTTTAATGCTTAAACTACATTTTTTATATAACATTATTAATATACATTACAGGGCTTGATTTTCGAGACAGGATGGCAGGATTCGTGGCTTATAGAATATTGGGGCAGGAGGATCCGGTTTCTAAAAAATCATTTTCCGAAAATGTTTCCTTGTTAAACGACAATTAAGTCTCAGGACCGACTGACAAATTTCATGATATTTTCTGCTATTGATTGGCAGATTTCATAGTTTATTCTTACAACAAATTGACAAATTTAAAATAAGACTTGTATATTAATAGCTCTTGAAATCAAGTAATAAAACATGTAACTAAGTAACCATTGTCCTCTTTAATTTTATAAAGCAATAAAAATGAAAAAAATGGGGGAGGGGCTAAAGGTCAGTGTAAACCAGATAAAGCAGTTGGTATGGCCCTTTTTAAATTTAGCTGACATATTTGCAATTCGGACTACAAATTGCTTGCAAAACCATCTATTAATGTCTTCATTATTGAGATATTGGGTTACTTATTAAACTCTAAATCAATTAAATGTCTTTAAAACTAATTAAAAACACTTTTAAATGTGTAGTTTATAATTACAGTGCTTCATTGTATAAAAACCAGTTATGGCCAATAAAAGCCACCGGCTATATATGGTCATTTCAAATTCACAAAATTGACTAAAATTTTTCCACAAATATAAAGTTTTTCACAAAAACAGGACCCTGGTAAAAAAGTTCTTTACAGACCCCTGATATTTATATTTAAAAAAAAAAATTGACATACATTCAGTTTCCTTCTAGCGGTTATAAAGACTTATTTATTTGGTAAATTTAATAGAAATGTATAATTTTTTTTTAGCAGAAAATAGTTATAAGTGTATTAAAAATAAATTAATCCAAATTTATTATTAATTAGCTGTAAACTAACCATTTAAAAATAAAAAGCTGTCCGTCTTTTTTTGGCCTGGCTAAAAGCCGACATCTCTGTTTTATAGTTATGTACATATATTCATGTTGTACTTTACATTATTGAGTATTTTTTTATTCTATTCAAGCTGTTTATAGAATAAAAGCATGTTTTACTGTCATTTTTTGTTTAATTGTAACTTCTACACGTTTTTCCCAGCATTCATCCAGTAATTTGGAAAATTTCATAATACGGCATGCTTCAAGTCCCGAACGTGCCAGATTAGAAGATGCTTACTGTATTTTGACATTTTGTTTGCAAATAAAAATTAAACATGCCATCAAAAACTGTAAGAAAATTCATATCAATAGCATTTTTCTAAAGCTTTAAGATTTTAGTTTTGCCAGTAAAGCAATATTAAACTGTTTAAACCAGGGCTGCCGGATTTTAGCCAGGCTTGTTTAAACCGGCCGGCTTTTTCTGGTTAAAACCACTTTAAAAAGGCTTTTATTAAAACAAAATGTTATTAATTAGTAACTTTTAATTACTGTTGTCATAAAAGTGTACATCAATTTAAACTGTCAAATAAATTGACAATTAAAATATAAGTGAATTGATAATAGAAATGTTGTGGCGGTCAACAGATAGTAAGAATGATTATTAGAAATTTGTGCAATAAAAACTTTTTAAAATAGTTCAAATGATTTTTACCAAATAAGATATTTATTCAAAAAGTAATACACTATTGGTTTATGAAATAAGTTACCAATCATTTGGCTCAATTTTTAAATAACTGTGCACAATAAATGCAGAACTTGGGGGACAGCTGTGCAGTTTAATAATATGTGGGTAGATTTATGGAGGGACAAGAACAAAATATTCAGTCAGTATATAAGAAAAAACAAATTAAGGAAAGTATGTACCATTTAAAAAGATAAAATTTATATAAAAGTTATGCAAATTTTTCTTATTTTTAAAGTAGAATGATGCCTCATGAAAAAATTCTTTTTACATAAACAAGTAACTTATTCATATTACTAATGTATTCATATATGCTAAGAGCTATTTTCCAAGTGCAGTACTTTATAGACAGTTTCATTTTGTATATTATTTATTTGAATATAATTCTTATCCGTAACAACATGAAAATATCTTTATTAAGCAGAGAAAGTGCCGCTGGACCTATAGTTTTTTTTTAATCATATTGGCTACTTATGACGCAGGGTTGTAGAAGGTAGCTGCCAGGGTACCCGTCCAGCTACCTACCCGGGCTGTGTTTTTTTTACAACCTTAAGGGTTGTAGTGGGTAGCTGTCCAGGTACTCACCCAGCTACCCACCCGGGCTAGATTTTTTTATAAAGAACCCGGGTTTTTTACAACCCTGCTTATGAGGCTTTTATGGTATATCAATTATTAACTGGCTATAAAAATGAACCTCTGAAACAAGATTTTAAATAAATTTCATAACATTTTAGTTGTAATTTATGGAAAATAGCTATTAGTAAATTAACAATAACATATATAGTTGTTTAAAATAAATAGAAAGATATGCCCTGGGAAAAAAGCCAATAAAAGCCGACTTTTTTCAAAAAAGACCGGGTTTTTTCCAATAAAAGCCGCCCGTTCTGACCTTTTGTAAAAAAGGCCGGCTTTTTTGCAGCCCTGGTTTAAACTTTGGTGCCTAATTTTGTTTAATTCGCTTTGTTTTTGTTGTTGATAGGATAACATAAAGTATCCAAGTAAGATATATATTAAGTTTTTGATAGCTATTGTATATCTGTAGAATTTGTGTATCTTAAAAAAAAATTTTTTTTTCAATGTATTTTTATAACATAATTTTAATGTGCTAATTTATTTTTAGAAATCTCAGGATTCAAGTTTGGTGTACGAAAACGTCAACACTCGCATTGAAGGCCGTATCATTGTAAGTATTTATTTTTTTTTCCATTAGAACAACAGCAAATAATGTAAAAGCATTTTTTTATGTAAATATGGATTCTATTAGTTAATTGAACTGAATATCTTTATTAATTTACAATTAAAAATAGAAGTTGTAAGGTTATTAAAAATATTTTTATTTTTGAAATATTTGGTTTAGCTGAATATCTCATTATTCGGTAGTATGGTCGAATATTCAGTTCATCTTTTTTAAACAGCTCTTAAGTGTTTGTAATTGAATTGTAAGTTATCATAATTTTATCAGTTGTCATTTTTCCTTTTCATAGTTTATAAATCCTGAATAATTTGATAAAAAATTTGAGCCGATATCGAATACTTTACGATAAAAAATTTCTGAAAATTTTGAAATAGTGGGGGGGGGGGGGGGAGACATTTTCCTGTTTTTTGAAAAAATTGATATGTCAAGATGTTTCTTAAAAAATAGAAAATAATGAACATTTTTTTAATTTCTGCACACTGGAAGAAAAATCATTTTCACTGAATATATTACAAAGAGAAAATGTCAGCTTTTAAAATTTGAGCCTTTTAATCTCGGGCTTTTCTTGTGTCACTGCGTTAAGTGCATAAATATTTCTTACACATTTAGTCGTGCGAAGGACATGTCACCCATTTTCACTATGCTGTAACTGTTTAAGAACAATAATACAATTATGAAGAGGAAAGGGAATAACAAGTGGGGAAGTGTGATCACAGATCGCACAGAGGGTTTCGTTTAATATTCCTTTCAAAACACTTTATCCTTTTGAAAAATCTGTTAGTTCCACATTTCGCAACAAGGGGCGCACTTTATTCTAAACAAACCTTTATCCGAAGGAAACTCCGCTTTACATACTATCCATAGATATATTAGTCGAGGGGATTGGACCCATAGCACCTGAGATAAGTAGGCGCCCCCTGGCAGTAAAAAGTGGAACTAAAATATGTAAGGCTATGGTGCATAATATGAAAGAATGGTCAAAGGGGTGTCGGCAAAAGTTGGGAAAGTGCTCCCCAGGTGAAAAGAGTGGAAGTTAGAAAAATTGCTTAAAATATACAAGTTAAAACACGGAGGAGTAAATAATATAAGACTTTTTGAAAATTTTATGATTTGTCATGTGGTCTGAGGTATTCAGCTATACGTATGTAAAAATTCATGTCTCCAACTTAATTAGGGCTCTCTTAGAAAGAATTGCTTAAAAGACATATGTGGTAGCTCAAAGGGTTAAACGTAAGACCTTTTTCAAGATTTTATGATTTGTCGCCTGGCCTCAGGTGTTCTGCTATAAGTATGCAAAATTTCAAATCTCCAATTTAATAAGGGGC
The DNA here is from genome assembly GCA_963932465.1 of Maratus speciosus. Lineage (NCBI taxonomy): Eukaryota > Metazoa > Arthropoda > Arachnida > Araneae > Salticidae > Maratus > Maratus speciosus. Next base: position 133,950,375 of record OZ010796.1, on the reverse strand, counting down.
TCAGTTAGAAAGAATCGCTTAAAATACGCATGTGGGAGTCCAAAAGGCTAAATGTATGACTTTTTCAAATTTTTATGATTTACATACAAATGTACGCATTACATACGCATGGTGTTCAGCTATAAGTATGCAAAATTTCATGCCTCCAACCTAAATAGGGTGTCACTTAGAAAGAATTGTTTAAAATACACATGTCGGAGCCCAAAAGGTTAAATGTACGACTTTTTCAAAATTTTATGATTTGTCGTTTAATCTGAGGTGTTCAGCTATAAGTATGCAAAATTTCATACCTCCAACCTCAATAGGGTGTCACTTAGAAAGAATTGTTTAAAATACACATGTGGGAGCTCAAAGGGTTAACTGTACGACTTTATCAAAATTTTATGATTTGTAGTTTGATATGATGTGTCCATCTATAAGTACGCAAAATTTCACGCCTGCAACCTAATTAGGGACTCACTTAGAAAGAATTGTTTAAAATACACATGTGGTAGCCCAAAGGGTTAAATGTACGACTTTTTGAAAATTTTATGATTTGTTGTTTGATGTGGGGTATTCAGCTATAAGCATGCAAAATTTCACGCCTCCAACCTAATTAGCGACTCACTTAGAAAGAATTGTTTAAAATACACATGTGGGAGCTCAAAGGGTTAACTGTACGACTTTATCAAAATTTTATGATTTGTAGTTTGATATGAGGTGTCCATCTATAAGTACGCAAAATTTCATGCCTGCAACCTAATTAGGGATTCACTTAGAAAGAATTGTTTAAAATACACATGTGGTAGCCCAAAGTGTTAAATGTACGACTTTTTGAAAATTTTATGATTTGTCATATGATGTGTGGTGTTCATCTATAAGTATGCAAAATTTCAAGTCTCCAACATGTATAGTTTCTGAGAACGGGATCTGTGACAGACGGACGGATGGACAGAGGAGCGAGACGAATAGGGATTCGTCAGATGAACGAAACCCTAAAAAATACAAACTTTTCAAATGTCATGAGTATGTCACCGATGTGCCTTATGTAGGGTTAATTTAACACTATTGTTTGTAAATATCATGTGCCTGTTGAAATGATTCTTCTGTTGTATTTAATTGCTGGCCCCAAAGCAGGATATGCTTAAAGGTGTGACGTACGTCGCAGAACAACAGACTTTTCTACAGTTCCAACATTTCAAATTCTCATTAAAAAAAAATTTCACCATTCAATCAAAGCAAAAAATCACGAAATTTGTCACTTAAGGCCAGAATTTTTTTTTTTTTAAATTCTTTAATCGTTGATTTAAAAAGATTGTGAAATCCATCAATTGGTTGTGATAAAAAAAATCGTGCAATTCGGCAGTCTATGATGAGAACAAATCATAAAAACAGCAAAATCATCAGTGCATCGCTGGAAGAAACTGTGAAAAAACCTGCGATTTTCTTTAATCGGTTGCAAGAAAAATCCTAAAAAATTTGCCTACGGTAAATTAGTCAGTAATTGAATTGCGAAATTAGTCAGTGAATCGTCAGGAGAAACTGCAAAATTCGCTAACCAGTAGCGGAAAAAACTTGTGATTTTCTCCAATCGGTCTCAAGAAAAAGCTGCAAAAATTTCCCTGTTGGTACAAAATAAATATAACAATTTTAAAATCAATCACAAGTAAAAAAAAATTTTCAAAATTCGTCAGTGGATTTTTAGAAAAAAATCCTCTAAGATTTGGCCAATTGGTTGCAAAAAAGCAACAGTTTTCCAATTTACAGAAAGGAAATATCACAAAATTCACCGATCTGTTGCGGGTAGAATGCTAAATTGGTCGCTCAGTCGCAGAGAAAAAAAACTTCATTTTTACCAATTGTTCACAACAAAAAGCGAAAAAAATTAGCCAATCGCGGAATTCGTCAATCGGCCGGTCGCTTGTAGAAATATATTAAATTCGTCGATCAATTGCAGAAAAATGCACTATTTTTTCCAATCAGTGGCAAGAAGCTGCAAAATTCGCTTATCGGTACAAGGAAAATTACACAATTCCCCAATCGGTCGTGAGAAAAAAAGTATGAAATTTGCCAGTGGAATGTCAGAAAAAACTCTAAAATTCATCAATCAGTCACGGAAGAAATCCACAATTTTTGCCAGTTGGTTGCAAAAAAAGTGAAGTTTGCCAATCGGTAGAAAGTAAATAAATATCGTAAAATTGGTCTATCGGTCACAGCTAAAAAAATTGTGAAATCCTTTAGTGGATCGTTGGAAAAAATCAGAAATCTGTTGATCCAGTCACTTGCAATCAAAAGTTTGCCAATCGGTAAAAAGAAAATATTATGAAATTCACCAATCAGTCGCGTGTGAAAAAGCTAAAATCGTCAAAGTCACAAAATTCTTCAACCAGTCGTGGAAAATATTAAAGATTTTTTTCCAATCTGTCCCAAGAAAAAGCTGGAACATTTTGCCACTCAATCATCGGTAAGAGATAAGAAATTCATGGATCAGATGCATGGAAAAAGAAGTATGATTTTCGCCAATCGGTCAAAGAAAAATATCGCAAAATTCGCCTACCGGTTGTAGGGGTAAAAAAACATTAAAATTCTTCAATCTGTCGCAGATGAGAAAATAGCAAAATTCAACGATTGGGTCAGGAAATAAAATGCAAAATTTGCCAGTTAACAGAAGGGGGAAATCTGAAATATTGCAAAAATCGTTAATAAATTGCCAGGAAAAAAACCACAATTGATCATTTGATTGGGGTAAAATCACAGAATTTGCCAATAGCTTCTTTCATGTGTGTATGTCAGGATTTTACAAAATGTCTTTTGTATTTCTATAAAGTTATAAATATCAAAGTAATTTAACTTAAAACTAAATGTGACTTAAAGTAAAACAGTATTAAATAATTGGAACAGAAAATCGGCATCAACTAAACCTATGTTTGGAGAAAACTCTTTAATCATGGGTATATTAGTAGATATTTTATGTTTAAATTATAAAACGAAAGTATGTATTTCTTTGTGAAAATACTCTACAATTATATACATATTAATTGGTTTAAATTTGTTATACAAATTTTCAGCCTTTCATTGTACAAATTAGTTATTAGCAATTATCAATATAGTCAATCCCGTATCCACATCCAATAGTAATTATCCACATTTCATTGTACAAATAAACAGAATATTTTAATGCTTAAACTACATTTTTTATATAACATTATTAATATACATTACAGGGCTTGATTTTCGAGACAGGATGTCAGGATTCGTGGCTTATAGAATATTGGGGCAGGAGGATCCGGTTTCTAAAAAATCATTTTCCGAAAATGTTTCCTTGTTAAACGACAATTAAGTCTCAGGACCGACTGACAAATTTCATGATATTTTCTGCTATTGATTGGCAGATTTCATAGTTTATTCTTACAACAAATTGACAAATTTAAAATAAGACTTGTATATTAATAGCTCTTGAAATCAAGTAATAAAACATGTAACTAAGTAACCATTGTCCTCTTTAATTTTATAAAGCAATAAAAATGAAAAAAATGGGGGAGGGGCTAAAGGTCAGTGTAAACCAGATAAAGCAGTTGGTATGGCCCTTTTTAAATTTAGCTGACATATTTGCAATTCGGACTACAAATTGCTTGCAAAACCATCTATTAATGTCTTCATTATTGAGATATTGGGTTACTTATTAAACTCTAAATCAATTAAATGTCTTTAAAACTAATTAAAAACACTTTTAAATGTGTAGTTTATAATTACAGTGCTTCATTGTATAAAAACCAGTTATGGCCAATAAAAGCCACCGGCTATATATGGTCATTTCAAATTCACAAAATTGACTAAAATTTTTCCACAAATATAAAGTTTTTCACAAAAACAGGACCCTGGTAAAAAAGTTCTTTACAGACCCCTGATATTTATATTTTAAAAAAAAAATTGACATACATTCAGTTTCCTTCTAGCGGTTATAAAGACTTATTTATTTGGTAAATTTAATAGAAATGTATAATTTTTTTTAGCAGAAAATAGTTATAAGTGTATTAAAAATAAATTAATCCAAATTTATTATTAATTAGCTGTAAACTAACCATTTAAAAATAAAAAGCTGTCCGTCTTTTTTTGGCCTGGCTAAAAGCCGACATCTCTGTTTTATAGTTATGTACATATATTCATGTTGTACTTTACATTATTGAGTATTTTTTTATTCTATTCAAGCTGTTTATAGAATAAAAGCATGTTTTACTGTCCTTTTTTGTTTAATTGTAACTTCTACACGTTTTTCCCAGCATTCATCCAGTAATTTGGAAAATTTCATAATACGGCATGCTTCAAGTCCCGAACGTGCCAGATTAGAAGATGCTTACTGTATTTTGACATTTTGTTTGCAAATAAAAATTAAACATGCCATCAAAAACTGTAAGAAAATTCATATCAATAGCATTTTTCTAAAGCTTTAAGATTTTAGTTTTGCCAGTAAAGCAATATTAAACTGTTTAAACCAGGGCTGCCGGATTTTAGCCAGGCTTGTTTAAACCGGCCGGCTTTTTCTGGTTAAAACCACTTTAAAAAGGCTTTTATTAAAACAAAATGTTATTAATTAGTAACTTTTAATTACTGTTGTCATAAAAGTGTACATCAATTTAAACTGTCAAATAAATTGACAATTAAAATATAAGTGAATTGATAATAGAAATGTTGTGGCGGTCAACAGATAGTAAGAATGATTATTAGAAATTTGTGCAACAAAAACTTTTTAAAATAGTTCAAATGATTTTTACCAAATAAGATATTTATTCAAAAAGTAATACACTATTGGTTTATGAAATAAGTTACCAATCATTTGGCTCAATTTTTAAATAACTGTGCACAATAAATGCAGAACTTGGGGGACAGCTGTGCAGTTTAATAATATGTGGGTAGATTTATGGAGGGACAAGAACAAAATATTCAGTCAGTATATAAGAAAAAACAAATTAAGGAAAGTATGTACCATTTAAAAAGATAAAATTTATATAAAAGTTATGCAAATTTTTCTTATTTTTAAAGTAGAATGATGCCTCATGAAAAAATTCTTTTTACATAAACAAGTAACTTATTCATATTACTAATGTATTCATATATGCTAAGAGCTATTTTCCAAGTGCAGTACTTTATAGACAGTTTCATTTTGTATATTATTTATTTGAATATAATTCTTATCCGTAACAACATGAAAATATCTTTATTAAGCAGAGAAAGTGCCGCTGGACCTATAGTTTTTTTTTAATCATATTGGCTACTTATGACGCAGGGTTGTAGAAGGTAGCTGCCAGGGTACCCGTCCAGCTACCTACCCGGGCTGTGTTTTTTTTACAACCTTAAGGGTTGTAGTGGGTAGCTGTCCAGGTACTCACCCAGCTACCCACCCGGGCTAGATTTTTTTATAAAGAACCCGGGTTTTTTACAACCCTGCTTATGAGGCTTTTATGGTATATCAATTATTAACTGGCTATAAAAATGAACCTCTGAAACAAGATTTTAAATAAATTTCATAACATTTTAGTTGTAATTTATGGAAAATAGCTATTAGTAAATTAACAATAACATATATAGTTGTTTAAAATAAATAGAAAGATATGCCCTGGGAAAAAAGCCAATAAAAGCCGACTTTTTTCAAAAAAGACTGGGTTTTTTCCAATAAAAGCCGCCCGTTCTGACCTTTTGTAAAAAAGGCCGGCTTTTTTGCAGCCCTGGTTTAAACTTTGGTGCCTAATTTTGTTTAATTCGCTTTGTTTTTGTTGTTGATAGGATAACATAAAGTATCCAAGTAAGATATATATTAAGTTTTTGATAGCTATTGTATATCTGTAGAATTTGTGTATCTTAAAAAAAAATTTTTTTTTCAATGTATTTTTATAACATAATTTTAATGTGCTAATTTATTTTTAGAAATCTCAGGATTCAAGTTTGGTGTACGAAAACGTCAACACTCGCATTGAAGGCCGTATCATTGTAAGTATTTATTTTTTTTTCCATTAGAACAACAGCAAATAATGTAAAAGCATTTTTTTATGTAAATATGGATTCTATTAGTTAATTGAACTGAATATCTTTATTAATTTACAATTAAAAATAGAAGTTGTAAGGTTATTAAAAATATTTTTATTTTTGAAATATTTGGTTTAGCTGAATATCTCATTATTCGGTAGTATGGTCGAATATTCAGTTCATCTTTTTTAAACAGCTCTTAAGTGTTTGTAATTGAATTGTAAGTTATCATAATTTTATCAGTTGTCATTTTTCCTTTTCATAGTTTATAAATCCTGAATAATTTGATAAAAAATTTGAGCCGATATCGAATACTTTACGATAAAAAATTTCTGAAAATTTTGAAATAGTGGGGGGGGGGGGGGGGAGACATTTTCCTGTTTTTTGAAAAAATTGATATGTCAAGATGTTTCTTAAAAAATAGAAAATAATGAACATTTTTTTAATTTCTGCACACTGGAAGAAAAATCATTTTCACTGAATATATTACAAAGAGAAAATGTCAGCTTTTAAAATTTGAGCCTTTTAATCTCGGGCTTTTCTTGTGTCACTGCGTTAAGTGCATAAATATTTCTTACACATTTAGTCGTGCGAAGGACATGTCACCCATTTTCACTATGCTGTAACTGTTTAAGAACAATAATACAATTATGAAGAGGAAAGGGAATAACAAGTGGGGAAGTGTGATCACAGATCGCACAGAGGGTTTCGTTTAATATTCCTTTCAAAACACTTTATCCTTTTGAAAAATCTGTTAGTTCCACATTTCGCAACAAGGGGCGCACTTTATTCTAAACAAACCTTTATCCGAAGGAAACTCCGCTTTACATACTATCCATAGGTATATTAGTCGAGGGGATTGGACCCATAGCACCTGAGATAAGTAGGCGCCCCCTGGCAGTAAAAAGTGGAACTAAAATATGTAAGGCTATGGTGCATAATATGAAAGAATGGTCAAAGGGGTGTCGGCAAAAGTTGGGAAAGTGCTCCCCAGGTGAAAAGAGTGGAAGTTAGAAAAATTGCTTAAAATATACAAGTTAAAACACGGAGGAGTAAATAATATAAGACTTTTTGAAAATTTTATGATTTGTCATGTGGTCTGAGGTATTCAGCTATACGTATGTAAAAATTCATGTCTCCAACTTAATTAGGGCTCTCTTAGAAAGAATTGCTTAAAAGACATATGTGGTAGCTCAAAGGGTTAAACGTAAGACCTTTTTCAAGATTTTATGATTTGTCGCCTGGCCTCAGGTGTTCTGCTATAAGTATGCAAAATTTCAAATCTCCAATTTAATAAGGGGCTCAGTTAGAAAGAATCGCTTAAAATACGCATGTGGGAGTCCAAAAGGCTAAATGTATGACTTTTTCAAATTTTTATGATTTACATACAAATGTACGCATTACATACGCATGGTGTTCAGCTATAAGTATGCAAAATTTCATGCCTCCAACCTAAATAGGGTGTCACTTAGAAAGAATTGTTTAAAATACACATGTCGGAGCCCAAAAGGTTAAATGTACGACTTTTTCAAAATTTTATGATTTGTCGTTTAATCTGAGGTGTTCAGCTATAAGTATGCAAAATTTCATACCTCCAACCTCAATAGGGTGTCACTTAGAAAGAATTGTTTAAAATACACATGTGGGAGCTCAAAGGGTTAACTGTACGACTTTATCAAAATTTTATGATTTGTAGTTTGATATGATGTGTCCATCTATAAGTACGCAAAATTTCACGCCTGCAACCTAATTAGGGACTCACTTAGAAAGAATTGTTTAAAATACACATGTGGTAGCCCAAAGGGTTAAATGTACGACTTTTTGAAAATTTTATGATTTGTTGTTTGATGTGGGGTATTCAGCTATAAGCATGCAAAATTTCACGCCTCCAACCTAATTAGCGACTCACTTAGAAAGAATTGTTTAAAATACACATGTGGGAGCTCAAAGGGTTAACTGTACGACTTTATCAAAATTTTATGATTTGTAGTTTGATATGAGGTGTCCATCTATAAGTACGCAAAATTTCATGCCTGCAACCTAATTAGGGATTCACTTAGAAAGAATTGTTTAAAATACACATGTGGTAGCCCAAAGTGTTAAATGTACGACTTTTTGAAAATTTTATGATTTGTCATATGATGTGTGGTGTTCATCTATAAGTATGCAAAATTTCAAGTCTCCAACATGTATAGTTTCTGAGAACGGGATCTGTGACAGACGGACGGATGGACAGAGGAGCGAGACGAATAGGGATTCGTCAGATGAACGAAACCCTAAAAAATACAAACTTTTCAAATGTCATGAGTATGTCACCGATGTGCCTTATGTAGGGTTAATTTAACACTATTGTTTGTAAATATCATGTGCCTGTTGAAATGATTCTTCTGTTGTATTTAATTGCTGGCCCCAAAGCAGGATATGCTTAAAGGTGTGACGTACGTCGCAGAACAACAGACTTTTCTACAGTTCCAACATTTCAAATTCTCATTTAAAAAAAATTTCACCATTCAATCAAAGCAAAAAATCACGAAATTTGTCACTTAAGGCCAGAATTTTTTTTTTTTTAAATTCTTTAATCGTTGATTTAAAAAGATTGTGAAATCCATCAATTGGTTGTGATAAAAAAAAATCGTGCAATTCGGCAGTCTATGATGAGAACAAATCATAAAAACAGCAAAATCATCAGTGCATCGCTGGAAGAAACTGTGAAAAAACCTGCGATTTTCTTTAATCGGTTGCAAGAAAAAGCCTCAAAAATTTGCCTACGGTAAATTAGTCAGTAATTGAATTGCGAAATTAGTCAGTGAATCGTCAGGAGAAACTGCAAAATTCGTTAACCAGTAGCGGAAAAAACTTGTGATTTTCTCCAATCGGTCTCAAGAAAAAGCCGCAAAAATTTCCCTGTTGGTACAAAATAAATATAACAATTTTAAAATCAATCACAAGTAAAAAAAAATTTTCAAAATTCGTCAGTGGATTTTTAGAAAAAAATCCTCTAAGATTTGGCCAATTGGTTGCAAAAAAGCAACAGTTTTCCAATTTACAGAAAGGAAATATCACAAAATTCACCGATCTGTTGCGGGTAGAATGCTAAATTGGTCGCTCAGTCGCAGAGAAAAAAAACTTCATTTTTACCAATTGTTCACAACAAAAAGCGAAAAAAATTAGCCAATCGCGGAATTCGTCAATCGGCCGGTCGCTTGTAGAAATATATTAAATTCGTCGATCAATTGCAGAAAAATGCACTATTTTTTCCAATCAGTGGCAAGAAGCTGCAAAATTCGCTTATCGGTACAAGGAAAATTACACAATTCCCCAATCGGTCGTGAGAAAAATAGTATGAAATTTGCCAGTGGAATGTCAGAAAAAACTCTAAAATTCATCAATCAGTCACGGAAGAAATCCACAATTTTTGCCAGTTGGTTGCAAAAAAAGTGAAGTTTGCCAATCGGGAGAAAGTAAATAAATATCGTAAAATTGGTCTATCGGTCACAGCTAAAAAATTGTGAAATCCTTTAGTGGATCGTTGGAAAAAATCAGAAATCTGTTGATCCAGTCACTTGCAATCAAAAGTTTGCCAATCGGTAAAAAGAAAATATTATGAAATTCACCAATCAGTCGCGTGTGAAAAAGCTAAAATCGTCAAAGTCACAAAATTCTTCAACCAGTCGTGGAAAATATTAAAGATTTTTTTCCAATCTGTCCCAAGAAAAAGCTGGAACATTTTGCCACTCAATCATCGGTAAGAGATAAGAAATTCATGGATCAGATGCATGGAAAAAGAAGTATGATTTTCGCCAATCGGTCAAAGAAAAATATCGCAAAATTCGCCTACCGGTTGTAGGGGTAAAAAAACATTAAAATTCTTCAATCTGTTGCAGATGAGAAAATAGCAAAATTCAACGATTGGGTCAGGAAATAAAATGCAAAATTTGCCAGTTAACAGAAGGGGGAAATCTGAAATATTGCAAAAATTGTTAATAAATTGCCAGGAAAAAAACCACAATTGATCATTTGATTGGGGTAAAATCACAGAATTTGCCAATAGCTTCTTTCATGTGTATATGTCAGGATTTTACAAAATGTCTTTTGTATTTCTATAAAGTTATAAATATCAAAGTAATTTAACTTAAAACTAAATGTGACTTAAAGTAAAACAGTATTAAATAATTGGAACAGAAAATCGGCATAAACTAAACCTATGTTTGGAGAAAACTCTTTAATCATGGGTATATTAGTAGATATTTTATGTTTAAATTATAAAACGAAAGTATGTATTTCTTTGTGAAAATACTCTACAATTATATACATATTAATTGGTTTAAATTTGTTATACAAATTTTCAGCCTTTCATTGTACAAATTAGTTATTAGCAATTATCAATATAGTCAATCCCGTATCCACATCCAATAGTAATTATCCACATTTCATTGTACAAATAAACAGAATATTTTAATGCTTAAACTACATTTTTTATATAACATTATTAATATACATTACAGGGCTTGATTTTCGAGACAGGATGGCAGGATTCGTGGCTTATAGAATATTGGGGCAGGAGGATCCGGTTTCTAAAAAATCATTTTCCGAAAATGTTTCCTTGTTAAACGACAATTAAGTCTCAGGACCGACTGACAAATTTCATGATATTTTCTGCTATTGATTGGCAGATTTCATAGTTTATTCTTACAACAAATTGACAAATTTAAAATAAGACTTGTATATTAATAGCTCTTGAAATCAAGTAATAAAACATGTAACTAAGTAACCATTGTCCTCTTTAATTTTATAAAGCAATAAAAATGAAAAAAATGGGGGAGGGGCTAAAGGTCAGTGTAAACCAGATAAAGCAGTTGGTATGGCCCTTTTTAAATTTAGCTGACATATTTGCAATTCGGACTACAAATTGCTTGCAAAACCATCTATTAATGTCTTCATTATTGAGATATTGGGTTACTTATTAAACTCTAAATCAATTAAATGTCTTTAAAACTAATTAAAAACACTTTTAAATGTGTAGTTTATAATTACAGTGCTTCATTGTATAAAAACCAGTTATGGCCAATAAAAGCCACCGGCTATATATGGTCATTTCAAATTCACAAAATTGACTAAAATTTTTCCACAAATATAAAGTTTTTCACAAAAACAGGACCCTGGTAAAAAAGTTCTTTACAGACCCCTGATATTTATATTTAAAAAAAAAAATTGACATACATTCAGTTTCCTTCTAGCGGTTATAAAGACTTATTTATTTGGTAAATTTAATAGAAATGTATAATTTTTTTTTAGCAGAAAATAGTTATAAGTGTATTAAAAATAAATTAATCCAAATTTATTATTAATTAGCTGTAAACTAACCATTTAAAAATAAAAAGCTGTCCGTCTTTTTTTGGCCTGGCTAAAAGCCGACATCTCTGTTTTATAGTTATGTACATATATTCATGTTGTACTTTACATTATTGAGTATTTTTTTATTCTATTCAAGCTGTTTATAGAATAAAAGCATGTTTTACTGTCATTTTTTGTTTAATTGTAACTTCTACACGTTTTTCCCAGCATTCATCCAGTAATTTGGAAAATTTCATAATACGGCATGCTTCAAGTCCCGAACGTGCCAGATTAGAAGATGCTTACTGTATTTTGACATTTTGTTTGCAAATAAAAATTAAACATGCCATCAAAAACTGTAAGAAAATTCATATCAATAGCATTTTTCTAAAGCTTTAAGATTTTAGTTTTGCCAGTAAAGCAATATTAAACTGTTTAAACCAGGGCTGCCAGATTTTAGCCAGGCTTGTTTAAACCGGCCGGCTTTTTCTGGTTAAAACCACTTTAAAAAGGCTTTTATTAAAACAAAATGTTATTAATTAGTAACTTTTAATTACTGTTGTCATAAAAGTGTACATCAATTTAAACTGTCAAATAAATTGACAATTAAAATATAAGTGAATTGATAATAGAAATGTTGTGGCGGTCAACAGATAGTAAGAATGATTATTAGAAATTTGTGCAACAAAAACTTTTTAAAATAGTTCAAATGATTTTTACCAAATAAGATATTTATTCAAAAAGTAATACACTATTGGTTTATGAAATAAGTTACCAATCATTTGGCTCAATTTTTAAATAACTGTGCACAATAAATGCAGAACTTGGGGGACAGCTGTGCAGTTTAATAATATGTGGGTAGATTTATGGAGGGACAAGAACAAAATATTCAGTCAGTATATAAGAAAAAACAAATTAAGGAAAGTATGTACCATTTAAAAAGATAAAATTTATATAAAAGTTATGCAAATTTTTCTTATTTTTAAAGTAGAATGATGCCTCATGAAAAAATTCTTTTTACATAAACAAGTAACTTATTCATATTACTAATGTATTCATATATGCTAAGAGCTATTTTCCAAGTGCAGTACTTTATAGACAGTTTCATTTTGTATATTATTTATTTGAATATAATTCTTATCCGTAACAACATGAAAATATCTTTATTAAGCAGAGAAAGTGCCGCTGGACCTATAGTTTTTTTTTAATCATATTGGCTACTTATGACGCAGGGTTGTAGAAGGTAGCTGCCAGGGTACCCGTCCAGCTACCTACCCGGGCTGTGTTTTTTTTACAACCTTAAGGGTTGTAGTGGGTAGCTGTCCAGGTACTCACCCAGCTACCCACCCGGGCTAGATTTTTTTATAAAGAACCCGGGTTTTTTACAACCCTGCTTATGAGGCTTTTATGGTATATCAATTATTAACTGGCTATAAAAATGAACCTCTGAAACAAGATTTTAAATAAATTTCATAACATTTTAGTTGTAATTTATGGAAAATAGCTATTAGTAAATTAACAATAACATATATAGTTGTTTAAAATAAATAGAAAGATATGCCCTGGGAAAAAAGCCAATAAAAGCCGACTTTTTTCAAAAAAGACCGGGTTTTTTCCAATAAAAGCCGCCCGTTCTGACCTTTTGTAAAAAAGGCCGGCTTTTTTGCAGCCCTGGTTTAAACTTTGGTGCCTAATTTTGTTTAATTCGCTTTGTTTTTGTTGTTGATAGGATAACATAAAGTATCCAAGTAAGATATATATTAAGTTTTTGATAGCTATTGTATATCTGTAGAATTTGTGTATCTTAAAAAAAAATTTTTTTTTCAATGTATTTTTATAACATAATTTTAATGTGCTAATTTATTTTTAGAAATCTCAGGATTCAAGTTTGGTGTACGAAAACGTCAACACTCGCATTGAAGGCCGTATCATTGTAAGTATTTATTTTTTTTTCCATTAGAACAACAGCAAATAATGTAAAAGCATTTTTTTATGTAAATATGGATTCTATTAGTTAATTGAACTGAATATCTTTATTAATTTACAATTAAAAATAGAAGTTGTAAGGTTATTAAAAATATTTTTATTTTTGAAATATTTGGTTTAGCTGAATATCTCATTATTCGGTAGTATGGTCGAATATTCAGTTCATCTTTTTTAAACAGCTCTTAAGTGTTTGTAATTGAATTGTAAGTTATCATAATTTTATCAGTTGTCATTTTTCCTTTTCATAGTTTATAAATCCTGAATAATTTGATAAAAAATTTGAGCCGATATCGAATACTTTACGATAAAAAATTTCTGAAAATTTTGAAATAGTGGGGGGGGGGGGGGGGAGACATTTTCCTGTTTTTTGAAAAAATTGATATGTCAAGATGTTTCTTAAAAAATAGAAAATAATGAACATTTTTTTAATTTCTGCACACTGGAAGAAAAATCATTTTCACTGAATATATTACAAAGAGAAAATGTCAGCTTTTAAAATTTGAGCCTTTTAATCTCGGGCTTTTCTTGTGTCACTGCGTTAAGTGCATAAATATTTCTTACACATTTAGTCGTGCGAAGGACATGTCACCCATTTTCACTATGCTGTAACTGTTTAAGAACAATAATACAATTATGAAGAGGAAAGGGAATAACAAGTGGGGAAGTGTGATCACAGATCGCACAGAGGGTTTCGTTTAATATTCCTTTCAAAACACTTTATCCTTTTGAAAAATCTGTTAGTTCCACATTTCGCAACAAGGGGCGCACTTTATTCTAAACAAACCTTTATCCGAAGGAAACTCCGCTTTACATACTATCCATAGGTATATTAGTCCGAGGGGATTGGACCCATAGCACCTGAGATAAGTAGGCGCCCCCTGGCAGTAAAAAGTGGAACTAAAATATGTAAGGCTATGGTGCATAATATGAAAGAATGGTCAAAGGGGTGTCGGCAAAAGTTGGGAAAGTGCTCCCCAGGTGAAAAGAGTGGAAGTTAGAAAAATTGCTTAAAATATACAAGTTAAAACACGGAGGAGTAAATAATATAAGACTTTTTGAAAATTTTATGATTTGTCATGTGGTCTGAGGTATTCAGCTATACGTATGTAAAAATTCATGTCTCCAACTTAATTAGGGCTCTCTTAGAAAGAATTGCTTAAAAGACATATGTGGTAGCTCAAAGGGTTAAACGTAAGACCTTTTTCAAGATTTTATGATTTGTCGCCTGGCCTCAGGTGTTCTGCTATAAGTATGCAAAATTTCAAATCTCCAATTTAATAAGGGGCTCAGTTAGAAAGAATCGCTTAAAATACGCATGTGGGAGTCCAAAAGGCTAAATGTATGACTTTTTCAAATTTTTATGATTTACATACAAATGTACGCATTACATACGCATGGTGTTCAGCTATAAGTATGCAAAATTTCATGCCTCCAACCTAAATAGGGTGTCACTTAGAAAGAATTGTTTAAAATACACATGTCGGAGCCCAAAAGGTTAAATGTACGACTTTTTCAAAATTTTATGATTTGTCGTTTAATCTGAGGTGTCAGCTATAAGTATGCAAAATTTCATACCTCCAACCTCAATAGGGTGTCACTTAGAAAGAATTGTTTAAAATACACATGTGGGAGCTCAAAGGGTTAACTGTACGACTTTATCAAAATTTTATGATTTGTAGTTTGATATGATGTGTCCATCTATAAGTACGCAAAATTTCACGCCTGCAACCTAATTAGGGACTCACTTAGAAAGAATTGTTTAAAATACACATGTGGTAGCCCAAAGGGTTAAATGTACGACTTTTTGAAAATTTTATGATTTGTTGTTTGATGTGGGGTATTCAGCTATAAGCATGCAAAATTTCACGCCTCCAACCTAATTAGCGACTCACTTAGAAAGAATTGTTTAAAATACACATGTGGGAGCTCAAAGGGTTAACTGTACGACTTTATCAAAATTTTATGATTTGTAGTTTGATATGAGGTGTCCATCTATAAGTACGCAAAATTTCATGCCTGCAACCTAATTAGGGATTCACTTAGAAAGAATTGTTTAAAATACACATGTGGTAGCCCAAAGTGTTAAATGTACGACTTTTTGAAAATTTTATGATTTGTCATATGATGTGTGGTGTTCATCTATAAGTATGCAAAATTTCAAGTCTCCAACATGTATAGTTTCTGAGAACGGGATCTGTGACAGACGGACGGATGGACAGAGGAGCGAGACGAATAGGGATTCGTCAGATGAACGAAACCCTAAAAAATACAAACTTTTCAAATGTCATGAGTATGTCACCGATGTGCCTTATGTAGGGTTAATTTAACACTATTGTTTGTAAATATCATGTGCCTGTTGAAATGATTCTTCTGTTGTATTTAATTGCTGGCCCCAAAGCAGGATATGCTTAAAGGTGTGACGTACGTCGCAGAACAACAGACTTTTCTACAGTTCCAACATTTCAAATTCTCATTTAAAAAAAATTTCACCATTCAATCAAAGCAAAAAATCACGAAATTTGTCACTTAAGGCCAGAATTTTTTTTTTTTTAAATTCTTTAATCGTTGATTTAAAAAGATTGTGAAATCCATCAATTGGTTGTGATAAAAAAAATCGTGCAATTCGGCAGTCTATGATGAGAACAAATCATAAAAACAGCAAAATCATCAGTGCATCGCTGGAAGAAACTGTGAAAAAACCTGCGATTTTCTTTAATCGGTTGCAAGAAAAAGCCTCAAAAATTTGCCTACGGTAAATTAGTCAGTAATTGAATTGCGAAATTAGTCAGTGAATCGTCAGGAGAAACTGCAAAATTCGTTAACCAGTAGCGGAAAAAACTTGTGATTTTCTCCAATCGGTCTCAAGAAAAAGCCGCAAAAATTTCCCTGTTGGTACAAAATAAATATAACAATTTTAAAATCAATCACAAGTAAAAAAAAATTTTCAAAATTCGTCAGTGGATTTTTAGAAAAAAATCCTCTAAGATTTGGCCAATTGGTTGCAAAAAAGCAACAGTTTTCCAATTTACAGAAAGGAAATATCACAAAATTCACCGATCTGTTGCGGGTAGAATGCTAAATTGGTCGCTCAGTCGCAGAGAAAAAAAACTTCATTTTTACCAATTGTTCACAACAAAAAGCGAAAAAAATTAGCCAATCGCGGAATTCGTCAATCGGCCGGTCGCTTGTAGAAATATATTAAATTCGTCGATCAATTGCAGAAAAATGCACTATTTTTTCCAATCAGTGGCAAGAAGCTGCAAAATTCGCTTATCGGTACAAGGAAAATTACACAATTCCCCAATCGGTCGTGAGAAAAATAGTATGAAATTTGCCAGTGGAATGTCAGAAAAAACTCTAAAATTCATCAATCAGTCACGGAAGAAATCCACAATTTTTGCCAGTTGGTTGCAAAAAAAGTGAAGTTTGCCAATCGGGAGAAAGTAAATAAATATCGTAAAATTGGTCTATCGGTCACAGCTAAAAAATTGTGAAATCCTTTAGTGGATCGTTGGAAAAAATCAGAAATCTGTTGATCCAGTCACTTGCAATCAAAAGTTTGCCAATCGGTAAAAAGAAAATATTATGAAATTCACCAATCAGTCGCGTGTGAAAAAGCTAAAATCGTCAAAGTCACAAAATTCTTCAACCAGTCGTGGAAAATATTAAAGATTTTTTTCCAATCTGTCCCAAGAAAAAGCTGGAACATTTTGCCACTCAATCATCGGTAAGAGATAAGAAATTCATGGATCAGATGCATGGAAAAAGAAGTATGATTTTCGCCAATCGGTCAAAGAAAAATATCGCAAAATTCGCCTACCGGTTGTAGGGGTAAAAAAACATTAAAATTCTTCAATCTGTTGCAGATGAGAAAATAGCAAAATTCAACGATTGGGTCAGGAAATAAAATGCAAAATTTGCCAGTTAACAGAAGGGGGAAATCTGAAATATTGCAAAAATTGTTAATAAATTGCCAGGAAAAAAACCACAATTGATCATTTGATTGGGGTAAAATCACAGAATTTGCCAATAGCTTCTTTCATGTGTATATGTCAGGATTTTACAAAATGTCTTTTGTATTTCTATAAAGTTATAAATATCAAAGTAATTTAACTTAAAACTAAATGTGACTTAAAGTAAAACAGTATTAAATAATTGGAACAGAAAATCGGCATAAACTAAAACCTATGTTTGGAGAAAACTCTTTAATCATGGGTATATTAGTAGATATTTTATGTTTAAATTATAAAACGAAAGTATGTATTTCTTTGTGAAAATACTCTACAATTATATACATATTAATTGGTTTAAATTTGTTATACAAATTTTCAGCCTTTCATTGTACAAATTAAGTTATTAGCAATTATCAATATAGTCAATCCCGTATCCACATCCAATAGTAATTATCACATTTCATTGTACAAATAAACAGAAATATTTTAATGCTTAAACTACATTTTTATATAACATTATTAATATACATTACAGGGCTTGATTTTCGAGACAGGATGGCAGGATTCGTGCTTATAGAATATTGGGCAGGGAGGATCCGTTTTCTAAAAATCATTTTCCGAAAATGTTTCCTTGTTAAACGACAATTAAGTCCTCAGGACCGACTGACAAATTTCATGATATTTTCTGCTATTGATTGGCAGATTTCATAGTTTATTCTTACAACAAATTGACAAATTTAAAATAAGACTTGTATATTAATAGCTCTTGAAATCAAGTAATAAAACATGTAACTAAGTAACCATTGTCCTCTTAATTTTATAAAGCAATAAAAATGAAAAAAATGGGGGAGGGGCTAAAGGTCAGTGTAAACCAGATAAAGCAGTTGGTATGGCCCTTTTTAAATTTAGCTGACATATTTGCAATTCGGACTACAAATTGCTTGCAAAACCATCTATTAATGTCTTCATTATTGAGATATTGGGTTACTTATTAAACTCTAAATCAATTAAATGTCTTTAAAACTAATTAAAAACACTTTTAAATGTGTAGTTTATAATTACAGTGCTTCATTGTATAAAAACCAGTTATGGCCAATAAAAGCCACCGCTATATATGGGTCATTTCAAATTCACAAAATTGACTAAAATTTTTCCACAAATATAAAGTTTTTCACAAAAACAGGACCCTGGTAAAAAAGTTCTTTACAGACCCCTGATATTTATATTTAAAAAAAAAAAATTGACATACATTCAGTTTCCTTCTAGCGGTTATAAAGACTTATTTATTTGGTAAATTTAATAGAAATGTATAATTTTTTTTTTAGCAGAAAATAGTTATAAGTGTATTAAAAATAAATTAATCCAAATTTATTATTAATTAGCTGTAAACTAACCATTTAAAAATAAAAAGCTGTCCGTCTTTTTTGGCCTGGCTAAAAGCCGACATCTCTGTTTTATAGTTATGTACATATATTCATGTTGTACTTTACATTATTGAGTATTTTTTTATTCTATTCAAGCTGTTTATAGAATAAAAGCATGTTTTACTGTCATTTTTGTTTAATTGTAACTTCTACACGTTTTTCCCAGCATTCATCCAGTAATTTGGAAAATTTCATAATACGGCATGCTTCAAGTCCCGAACGTGCCAGATTAGAAGATGCTTACTGTATTTTGACATTTTGTTTTGCAAATAAAAATTAAACATGCCATCAAAAACTGTA
>OZ010796.1:130851432-130914978 GCA_963932465.1 Maratus speciosus | reverse complement strand
TTGTGACATACACCTCTGGTGTCCCCCCCCCTCTTTGCCACCCCCACAGGAACTTTTATAAATTTTGCTGACACCCCCCCCCCATGTGATATATCATTGGATAGACCTGTGACTACTTGTTGATGGTTTGCACCTGCCATGCCCCTCCCTCCACCCCCCCCCCCCTGAAAGGCACTTTTCTAAATTTTGCTGGCATCCCTCATGTTATATGTCATTGAAAAGCCCTGTTATCACTTATTGATACTATGCACATCCTGTGCTCCTCTCGCTACTTCCACCCCCACCCCCGGGGATCTGGACCCAGGTTTGTTTGGTTCAAGATTTTTTTTTTTTTTTTTTAACAAGGTTTTGCAGTGTGTGCACAGTATGCCTGCTATATTGTGTCATAGGCAGCAAGGACTCACGGTAAATGGAGAAGGGGCAAAAAACTAAAGTATAACTATTGAGTGGTAGGAATTTAAATGACTGATCTTTTATTTATTATTAATTCTCATCTCAGGAACAAGATGCTATTGATTTAATCCTAGGATACTGAGTTAAACAATTTTTTTTCCCACTCTTTTTAAATATATAATAAATGCAATTTATTGAAATACCATATGTCCCAAAAATGACAGGTTTTATTTTTATATTAAATTCTTGTTACTGAAATATTCTCTTTCTCAAATTTTTTGTTTTTCTAAATATTTTTCAGTAAATAATGCATTTATATTAGCTTGCTAATTTAAAAAAATTCATTTTCTAAATAGATTTTTGGGGCACAGTATATGTTAAATATTTTTCAGTAAATGATGCATTTATATTAGTTTGCTAATTTAAAAAAATTCATTTTCTAAATAGATTTTTGGGGCACAGTATATGTTAAATATTTTACACATTACACAAACCCATTACACAGGGATCACTCTAGAGAGGTTTGGCGGGGCGGCCCGCCCTCGTGCCCTTTAAAAAAAAAAATCCCACCCTTCTTGCCCCTTTTCCAGGTAGAAATCCGCCCTCCTTTTTTTCTAGGGTAGAATCTTGCCTTCTTTGTATTGTACTTTCAAAAATTCCCCACTATCATTCCTTTTTAGATTGATAAGTCTGGAGTAATTCTCCCCTTTTCCTCCCACTCTCTTTGTTCTCTTCTCTGTGGTATGTCACTAGACCTCCATTGAACAAAACTTAAAGGGGTAACTGAAGCAAAAAATTCTTTGTCATTGATTCATCTCACCAGCTCTGGTGAAATAGTATTATGACCATTTGTTCTGATCTTTGACCACATGATAGCTTACAGGAAGTCTATAAAAAAATCGAGAAAAAGAATTTTTACTTTTATTCTGTAGTCAAATCAACCCGTTTTTCTAAAAAAAGGAAGAAGTTACCTTAAGTTTTAAAAATGTCATTCAAAAATCATAGGAAAAGGGAAAATGAACGTGAATATATTAAAGGCTAATGTCAGATGAACGTCTTTTTGCACGCTTTTTTGCTTACGTATTACGTAAGCAAAAAAGCGTGCAAGAAGACGTTCGTCTGATATTAGCCTAAATACACAAACAGATGTGCTAAAGTAACGGATTATTTCACGGAAAAGATTGAGAAGGTACTTCCATTATTTTTAATGCTTTTCAGACGGTAAAATTACGCAAATTATAAATGTTCTTATAAGGAAGGGCGGCTTTAATATCTACGTTTCTTTTTTTTTTCGGCGCCCTACGGTCAATATATTGTAAAGAAACTTAAATTTTAATCAAGAATTTTGTGTATTTTCCTTCTCATAGTTTTTAGTGCCTCGAGCAGTCCCCCCCCCCTCACTAATTACAAGAGATCTAAATTCCGTCCGAAAGGAAGTCTTTTCATGATTAATTTATTATCCCATCACAAATTAAACTTCCACTCGGTCATCTTTTTCAATAGATAAAATATTTCTCTTAAGTCTCAAATATCTTCATTTAAAAAAAGAAAAAAGCAAACAAAATCGCAAAATAAAAAGCGGCCTTTGTGGAGATCGACATTAGCTATTTAACGCAAAAAAATAATTTAAAATGTATTGAAATGCAAACTAGGTATTTCAAAAATTTCACCCATAGGATTAACCTTAGCGAGCGGGTGCTTTTGCGTGAGGGAAGTAGCGTCTTAAAAGTCTTATGGCCGCCCTTCCTTCTCTACTCGATATCTTGCAAACTGTAAAAGCGATTTTTAATCATGAATTAGGCGAAATCTACAAATTAAAATTATTGATAAAAGGAATTTATGTATTAGGGATGCGGAGTATTGATTCCGCATCCCTAATAAATAAATTCCTTTAGGCGCAGGGGAGACGGGATGGCGGAATTCACGTCAAAAATGTTAACTAGGAAATTTACATGAGACAAAAAAGCTGCATCAGAAGGCAGTGTGGTTCCCAAATCTCTCGGCAGAGCCCAAAAATAGCCTGCTTTCAAAAGAAAAAAAAAAAAAAAAAATCGGCGTTCTGTATATATATTTTATCCAAGTACGGGATTTTTACAAAATAAATGTTTTCCAGCCATTTATTTATTTCCATTTTTACCCTCCTATCGTCCTATCTTTCACATATAATACAACCAAAAACAAAACTCCTAAAATATACTGCTCAACTGTTAAACTACTTTTAGATGCTTATAAATTAAATCATGACAGAATGAAATACCTAAACTACATTCTCATTCTCAAGTACTCAAAGATTATTCATAATACGCATCAATAAACAAACATGTTTCTTGAACGTGGTATATCACGTAATCAGAATCTGCAAAGTCAGATAAAAATAAACGATAGTTGAGTTAGAATTTACTATCAGAAGAAAGAAAAAACAAAATTAACTATGCATTGGAAGTAGAGGTCTGTGCGGACCATATTTTTATGCTTCGGCACAGTGTGAAAGAAAAAACTTCGATTCGGTCCGTCCCAGCCTATAAAGAAATCAGTGAAAACAGGACCGACCCGGCCCGTGCAAAGTCAATTAAATCGGGCCCTTTCCAGCCCGACTCAATTTCTGCAAAAAAATTCCAATTTTTTTTTATATACGCAATTAAGATTATTTTAAGGAATGCTGCACACATATTTATGGGGAAATTTTGCAGTACGTTTTAGATTATGTGTTATTATGACAAAAAATACACAATATAATAATTTAGAATAAAAGAAAAAAGTAGCTTTAAAAACATCATAACTTTTTAAGCTGTATAATAAAAACATTTCTGAGAATATTTCTCCATAATTTATTAACGCTGAAATCTAAAAGATCCACTTTCTGACACATATCTGAATTCATTTTTTTCAGAAACGCAAAAAAAAATAACAGGTGCCCTTATTCAGAAACTATGTAATCGAATGGCATTTCGATGTTTTAATACAGACAAAAGATCTTTCAGAAAATAATTAATTTTCTTATAGGCCCATTTAATTTTTTCGTCGGCTCGGCCTGGCACGATCCACGGCCGATTTTTTTATTATTAGATTCGGGCCGGCCATTAATCTTTTTTCTGCTGATATGGTCCGGATCTGGATTTCTTTGGCCATATCAGTCTGATAATTGTTTTTCAAAGTTTTTTTCAAATTGTGACAAAATGCTCCTTTAATAAAGAATGGAAAATGCAAACGATAAGACGGAAACCTGCCCCCCCCCCCCCCTTTCTTTCTTCTATCTTTACAAGAAGACATTATTGGATTCGTGAAAATTTTCGACTTCCGGTTTTCGACAGATTTATACGTTTTAGAACGTCCTGAACACGATTTGACTGTTTTTTGAAAACAGTCTGCTGGTCTGTCCGTACGTGACAAAAAATTTTATGGGTGCTCTATCTCAAGAACTATTGCACAGATTTTAATAAAACTTTACATTCAGTTAGACCTTGATATAAATGGGTGCTGATTAGTTTTTAGTGTAAATCGCTCAACAGGTGGCGCTGCTGTGCTGCATTTTTCACGATTTCCGCGATAACTATATCTGAAGAACTAATTAAAGGAATTTCCTCAAACTTCATATTCTGTTAGACGTTGACACAAATAGACGCTGATTAAGTTTTGGTGTAAATGCCCAAACAGGTGGCGCTGTTGTGCTGTATTTTTCACAATTTCTGCGATAAGTATATAGTTTGAACATATGTACAGATAAGGGGTGATTATGAGTAAAAAAAAAAAAAAAAACAAAAATCTGAAATTCACAGAAAATTTTCTGAAAGGTTACAGCAGAATGGGGGGGGGGGATCCCCTCGCGACATTAACTATGTGTTTTTTCCGCGGCCTTTTGACGAGTTTCGCGTTTTTTCCGCAGCCCTTTGACAAAATCCGCGTTTTTTCCGTGATCCAATAACAAACTTTGCATTTTCTCTGCAATCCTTTGAGTAAATTTGCTTTTTTTTTTTTTCGTGATACTATGATGAAATTTGCGTTTTTTATCGCGATTTTTTTTACGAAATTTGTTGGAGGTTTTTTCGCGATCTTTTGACAAAATTTGCGTTTTTATTCGCGATCCTTTGACGAAATTTGAATTTTTTTCGCAATCTTTTGGCGAAATTTGCGTTTTTGTTTCACGTCCTTTGACGAAATTTCGTTTTTTCCGCGATTCTTTGACGAAATTTTTGGTTTTATGCCTTGATACTTTGACAAAATTCGCGTTTTTTCCGTGATCCTTGAATGAAATTCGCGTTTTTTTCGCGATTCTTTGACGAAATTTGCAGTTTTTTCGCGATTCTTTGACGAAATTTGCGTTTTTTCCGCGATCCTTTAGCGAAATTTGCGTTTCTCCCGTGATATGAAAGTGTATTATTTCTGAGATTATATAAAAGTAATATTAATGTGTTTTCTAAACAGTATGCAGTTATTACAAAAATGCTCTTTTTTTTTAAATAATGTGCCCTTTACAAGAAAAATGCCCTTTTTTGTAATATGCGCCCTGCCCTTTTTTATGTTCTAGAGTGATCCCTGCATTACACCTTACACAAACAAAGCAAAGTTTTTTAAAAATCCGTTTAATTTATATGATTGTTGTTTTTTATTTTTTATATTATATCTTTCAGGTAATGTATGCTAATAGCCCAGAAGCACTGGAAAAAGCAGTTACAGAATTGTGAAAAGAAGAGGAGCATTCACCCAAAATTCGTCCAGCGATTTTTGAAGTTTTACAACAGAAAACATGAATGGGTTTTGCTTTATTGGCAAGAATTAATGACAAGGCAAAACAATACAAATAATTATGCCGAGGCAACCATCAGAGTGCTGAAGGACATAGTTCTTTGCCGAACAAAAGCCTTCAATGTTGTTGCTTTGGCAGAATTCTGTATTACGATGTGGGAGCCATATTTAGTAAAAAAGTTATTGGAATATGCCTATTCTAGGAAAAATGAAGTGAGCATTATGTATGACAGATTTCTCAAAAAAACAGAAACATTTGTTCCTGAACAAATCAAAGAAATTGATAACAATATATTCTTGTTTTCATCTAAAGACAAAAAGGTGTGTTACACTGTAAATTCAGAAATTGGATCATGCTCTTGTCCTTCTGGTATATCTGGTGCTTTTTGCAAGCACCAGTTTTTTCTAATGAAAGAAAAAAATATATCATTTTCCAAATCACCGCCTATTTCACAATCGGATAAATATGAGTTATCTGTATTAGCCGTCGGCACAAAGTCCCCTCGACTTAATTTCTTTGAAAGTTTTGACACATGTTCAAGCATCAATTCTTTTGATAACTCTGATGTGACTATGAATTATAGTGTCACTTCTAAAAATGACAATTCTGATATTGCATCTGATGTTGCTCCCATAATTGCATCACAAGAACAAAAAGATTCAATTAAAAAAGAATTATATCGTTTGAGCAATTTGCTCGATGGTGATGGTGATCTTAGTCAAAATGCAGCAAATAAAGTACGGCGAACTTTGAAGGATGTTAAGGACATAAGCGATTTAAGTAAACTTTATTTTTTTAAATCTAAAAGTACAGGAAAAATAAAGGTGCAGCCAACATCAATTTCCAGACGTCGTCCTGGCGTAGTGAAATCAGGAGCAAGGATACCGTCAGGTCGGCCTCCTACTCTGATGCCAAATAAAGGAACAAAACGGAAAAGGAATTTAAAAGAAAGTGTTGCAGAGAACAAACCAAATCTCATGGCAGTAACCATTAAAGTTTCTTGTTAAAGATTAAAATTTACATAGCACAGATTTTTCCATTACATTTTGGTGTTTTGTTTTTCTTTTTTAGAAAATGGTGGGCAGAATAATGGAAAAGTATCGCATTAAGTTTAATAATGAATAATTAGGAGATCCTTATGAAATTAATTTAACTGTACAGTAGACTCCCTCAAATTCGCACATTATCACAGATGTAAACAATGAAACTTTCAGTTCAGATGTAGGGGCAAAATTACAGAATTTTTTAGTTTTATTTGATTCCATATGTGTTTTAATATGTAATTAACGATAATATGTCTGAACTTGTGGATTTTCATGAAGGAAGTATAAATTTATTTGTGAAAAAATAAAGATATTGCTGATATCACTGGTAATGACCATCTTTTTACCAAATGTATTTATGTATTAATCAACTTTTTTTGTTTTATTAAGACTGTCTAAACCTAATTTTTTTTTTCTTTATGATTTTGATGTGAATTAATAGGTTACCTTTATGATGAAAGTGTCATTGAATAATTCAAGGAAAATGTATCACCTTTATTATGCATATTTAATTATACATTATTGATCATTTGCTTCATCTTAACTTTTAATAATTGAATCATTTTCAAAATTATATTACTTTTAATCATTGTAGTTTATTACTTTACGTAATTATTTTAATATTTTACTATATTTCAAGCATTCATTATAATTTTCATTGCATTATTACATTCAAATTACTGTTTAAAAAATATAAAGAAAGCAATGACCTGAAATCTGTAAAATTCTAAAATCCACACATCCTCTGGTCCCAAGCTGTGCTGAATTGTGGGAGTCTACTGTATTATCTTTAATTTATAAAAAAAAAATTCATTTTTTTTCACACTTTTTTTAAAAATTCATGTAAGCACTATTTTACATTAAATTACTGTGTATTTATACATGTAATTCTTTTTCCTGTTCCTTTGGTATATTTATATATATGCAATTCTTTTTCTTGTTCCTTTAGTATTTATTCTAAATACATTATTTTCCAAAAACTCAAATTGTATTCACTGTGCAAAAGAATTAAAATAAGTAAAAATATTGGTTGGGGGGGGGGGGAGAGACCCTCTCATACAATGTTTATTTTGGAAAAAATATGTAATTTCATGATTGCAATTCATTTTTTTTTCCCCAAAAGTTGTTAGAATGCATTATTTGGCTTGGGCACTGAACTCTATTATGGAAAACTGACATTTTTTAAAGCTTGGAAGATAACGGGAGCCAGTGAACTTAAAAAAATATATATATATATAACTTTTCATCACTTTCTTTTTTAAGATTTAACGACAAAGAAAAAAAAATGAATTTTGGGATTTTTAAGTTATTTTCTCAACGTATAACCATAATTTAATTAACATTCAATTAATAAATGATTAAATAGTATATATATTTTTAATTGCACTTTTTATTTATGAGTCTTTATTTTTTATTTAGATTCTCTGTTTTAGAATATTTTGTCATTGCAGGTTCACAGATTTTTTTTTTTTTTTTTCACTAAAGATGAGCAATGACAATCCAAGGTGACAAATGCATTGTTTTGTACATTATTAAATCCATTGTTGTTTATCTTGTATACAAATGTAACCATATAGAATATTTGATGAGTTATCACCTGTGATTGTTTAGTGGAGTTAATCCTTAATATTAAGTCTGGGTAATCCTTAACATTGATTTATAATTAAGTTAAAAAATTATTAAAATGTTAAATTGCCATAAGAAATACCCATATGATCTTTTTTTTTTTCCTTTTTACATAATTCTAGCATATCAAAAAGTGAGTGAAAAATACCAAATTCCATCTTTACATGCAAAAACCAAGTTAAATTAGATAAAAGAGCATTTAAAAAAAAGACTTTCAGATGTTTTTAAATGCTTGGGAGTTTCCCCTTTAGCTTATTATTGGTACTTTGATTCTTTTTTATTTTATTCATATATATTTTAAATTATTTTTTTAATTTAATCCAGTACCATGCTATCTTCAATCCCAGGTTAACTCGTTTTTGTTTGATAAGATTATTTACAAATAAAACTTGCTAGAATTTTTTTCCGCAACTTTGCAAAACATCTATCAAAAATAATTTTTGTAACTGGTAGTTACATCAATATCTACTTTGAAAACAGCTTTTAAAAAATCTGTACACATATGAATAAATAAAGAGGGCATATTAAAGAATTTTAGAATTGGTGTTTAACAATGAATCAATTGTTATTGGATTTGGTTATAGCTTTTCTTTGATAATTAGCCAAATTATAAAGTTTAATCAAAAGCCAGTTAGTACCCTGTACACATATGAATCAGCATTCACTCATTTTGTTTTTATTTATATAAAATTTTACTCATAACTGACTTCTATTAAATGATTGAATTTTTAGTAAAAAAAATGTACATTTTGATATTAATAAAATATTCATATTTTGTAACTTCATTTTTGCTTGTAATAAATAATTCTTTATCATTGTGTTTTTGTAATGTATGCAAGTGTTACTTATTAGCCTTACACTTCCATTTTATAACTTATACTGTTTACTGAGAAAGTGAAAAAGTAAAACAATCTCGATGCGCAGTTTCAAAGATTGTACTTATTATTGACTCCAATAAAGACACGATACAATCTAAAAAAGAAAATATTTAAAATAAGAACAATTCACCTCAAACACAAAGAGGACCTGTACCAAACTAGAAAACATCCAGAATGGTGGGAAAACCCACAGTATAAACCTTTGAGGGTTAAACGAGCCACTATAAAATGCATAATAATGCATGTTCTTGAGTGACATATACTAAATATGATATGTATAATAATATGTTTTATTGATAGTACCAATTTTTTTTAGCAAGATCTCCAGCAGTGACGTCCATTTCAGAACTTTCTTGGTAAGGGCAAAGTTTTCTTTGAGGTCAGTGGCATAGCCAAGAGTAGTTAGTGTATGAGTTCATTTTAGAGACTCATGTATACAAATAAAAAGAAAAGTGCCCAGTTAAACTAATGGCATTAATCTTGCAGGCTATTCAAACTAATTGTATATTATACTCTTATTTCCAAGACAATGCCCTCGAAAAATAAAAAGTTTCCCATCTTTATACTTAACCAATGAGCCTCCAAATCTCATCAGGGAAGTGCCTTATCAAAATAAACTGGTATACTAAATTTGAAGCAAATCGGACAGGAAAATCCATTTATCTAAATTAAGGGGGGGTTAGCCCCCGTTCCTCCTTTATACTTTACCAATGAACCCCCAAAAGTAATCGGAGAAGCACCTTATCAGAATGAACCTATTTACAAAATTTGACGCAAATCAGAAAATTCTGCCTGAAAAATCCACTTATTAAGGAGGGTTAGCCCCCGTTCCCCCTTTATACTTAACCCCTTGAGGGGCGGTGGGATAAAATATATCCCACCTAATTAAAACAAGATTCTCACCAGAAAATTTTAACTAAATTTTATATTTTTAACTTTGGAGGAAAATCTTTGAAAAATTGCTTTTCCTTATTTAAAAATAAATTTTTTCGGTTATTCCGGTGAGAATTCAATATTTAGAGGCATTTTTGCTTGCCCCTCAAGGGGTTAACGAATGAACCCCCAAAAGTAATTTGGGAAGCACCTTATCAGAATGAACCTATTTACAAAATTTGACGCAAATCGGAAAATTCTGCCTGAAAAACCCAATTATCTAAATTAAGGGAAGGGGGGGGGGGGGGTAACCCAAATGAACCCTCAAAACTAATCAGGGAAATGCCGTATCAGAATTAACCTAGAAAATTTTTTTGAAGCAAATCAGATAGTTCTATCAAGAGTTATCGCGTTACGTACATATAGAACCTGTGGACACATTAGCTCTCAGGCTTTGATAGCCTTTGAGCTAAAAAGTAAAAAACTCCAATATATAATATAAAAAGGCTGATAAAAATTTCTATTTTAGACAGGTTTTTATCTTAGCATGTTGTAGAAAATCTTAGTAAAGAATCTTAGTTGTAGAAAAGTATAGTGAATTTTGACAATTTGTTTTCAAAAAAATATTGTGAATTTCACTAAGTTACTAATAACAGACTTATTTTGAAATAAAAAATATGTAATCATAAAATACATAATACTGAACTATGTAATCAGCTTTGTCAAATATTGATTCATTAAAACCTTGAAAATGGAATCTAAATATATTTCACTATATACAGGTTTACATTTTAGCAGGTGTAATTGTTGATTTTCTTTCTGTTGAAAATGTATAATTTTTTATTTAACCCCTTCGGGATGAGTGTCTTTTACAGATATTTTAATCTTTAATCACTGGTTTTTTAAAACAAATTTTTTGCCTAATTTAATCGGGAAAATGCTCAGATTAAACAAGGCAAAATTTACCGGTAAGAATAATCCCCGATTCTGAACACCTTACGCGCCACAAATACCGGTCGCTCGTCCCCAAGGGGTTAAGACCAGATTCTGTTACAGACAGATTTCATTTTCACAGATTTTACAGTAGTAGTTGTAGTAATTACAATTGAGACATTTAAAGTCACAGTGATATGAATTAGCGGACTGCATTAGTCACATGAAGACATTCACAAGCTAATATTAAAACTATGGGAGCATTCTTTACAAATATCTTGCTTGCATTTTATTACTTTTAACTAATTTTTTTCATGAAATACCCGAGGTCAATATCTAATACAGTAAAACCTCTGAATAGCAGACACCTCGGGAGCAAGTATTTTGTCCATTATTTGGAGGTGTCCGCTTTTCAGAGGTTAAAAACATACAAATACATATCGTTTGCTATTGAAAAAGTGTCTGCTAAATAGAGGTATCCGTTATGGAGGTTTTACTGTATTGTGCTTTTGTAACTTTTCGTGTTTGGTTACATTTTTTTTTTTTTATTATTATTCGGACACATTCATTTTTGGAAAACTGTTTTGAAACAATTCTGAAGTTTAAAGTATCATCTGATTAAAATAAAGCAACCAAAATTGAAAAAGTAGAAACACACAACATTAGACATTGACCTCAGGTATATCGATTTTTTTTTTTTTTTTTTTAAATATAGGTTTAACATTAGCGTGCGAGTGTTTTCGCATAAGACTTCACTAGTCATGCGGAAAACTGGAAAGGTAATGTTAAATTTATGGCAGTGTTCTTTTTAAAATTTTTCACATTGATTTTAATAGTTTTAAATGACTTTTTTGCTTAGAATAGCTAATGTTGAAGCAGGTTGGTATTTACTTTTTCTATTTTAGCTGTAGATCATTTAAAAAGTTACTGTTACTTTTGGTTAGTTTTACATTTGAATTTTTTGGCTGCGAAACAATTTTATTCAAATTTCATATATTTACACATTTTCGTATAAAATGACAAATAAAATTTCATTCATTTGCCACCCACTCTGCCCTCCTGTAGTTTCGGCTCTGGCTATCACAGTGCCGGAATTAAATGACAATCTCCAACCATCATAAGGATTCTTAAGATATAGGTTCACTACATTGTGAGCATTTAAAAAGAAGATATAAGCATAGCATTTTAACTTCCGCATCAACCCTATTAGATGTCTGCAACCACCAAAATCATGGAAAATGCAGCATAGCAGCACCACCTGTTGCATGAGTTAATGGTTAGTGCCACCACTAACCAACCTAGTACCACCAGGTTGGTTAACACCAAAACCTAATTAGAAACAAGTTATGGCAATGTGTAACTGAAACTGTAATTTGATGAAAATCATTGCGCTAGTTCTTCAGATACAGTAATACCTCGACTTACGTCAGCAATTCGTTTCAAGACTAGCGACGTAAATAGAGATATTTTTAGATGGACAAAAAAAAGATAAGTAATAAAAATTCACCAAAATCTAACAAACATATTCTGTTGTATTTAGGAATTATGTTACATGCATTTAACATTAATGCGCTTGCAATACAAGAATTTGGAATAAATCACTAAGTTGTTAAATTACAATTTATTGTTCTTCTAGTTGCTCCGTTCAAGTCTTTGAACATGTGAAAAAATCTTGCAAGGACGTTTGAACAGACAATTTATTTTTTCCTCTTAGAAGCTCTTTGTAACAGCAGAATGCGTTTTCTAAGCTTTTCTAGTTGTTTTTGCACTTTGCTCATCTGAATCAATATTTTCAAGAACCGTCATTCCAGCTACAAT
This sequence comes from Maratus speciosus, assembly GCA_963932465.1. Taxonomy (NCBI): domain Eukaryota; kingdom Metazoa; phylum Arthropoda; class Arachnida; order Araneae; family Salticidae; genus Maratus; species Maratus speciosus. Next base: position 130,902,670 of record OZ010796.1, on the reverse strand, counting down.
AATGATTAATCCTTCAGTTAATTTTGCAACTGTCATAATCTTCCCCTTCGGCTCAAAATCTTCATCTATTTCTTCAACAGTATTTTTTTTTCTTTAATTCGATAAGTTCGTTGATGGTTAATTCCAGACCAGGAGAATTTATGAGTTCAACAACACCTTCAGCATACATCTCTAAGTTGAGTTCTCTTCGCTTTTCAACGATTTTGGCAATTACGAGAGATACAGAATCACAATTTCCATATGTTTTCTTGGCCTCTGCGAAGGGAAAGGGCACAGTTTTCCAAGCATCTCTCATTGTTTTTTTGCTGAACTTCACTCCATGAATCCCCTATGACTGTGACTGCATTTGAGATGTTAAATTTTTTCCAAAAAGTTCAAAGTGCGTCTAAATTAAGGAACTTTTTTCCCCCAGGTCAAGCGACGTAAATGCAGGGTGATGTAATTCGAGGAGACGTAAGCTGGGGTATTACTGTATTGCGGAAATCGTAGAAAATGCAGCATAGCAACGCCACCTATTAAGCGATTAACACCAAAACCTAATGAGCAACAAGTTATGTCAACGTCTAACTGAATCTGCAGTTTGATGAAAATACGTTAATTCGCTCTTCATATAAAGTTATTGCGGAAATCGTAAAAAATGCAGCATAGCAGCACTACCTATTGGGCGATTAACACCAAACCCTAAATAGAAACAAGTTATGTCAATGTGTAACTAAATCTGTAATTTGATGAAAATTGTTATGCTAGTTCTTCAGATAGATATTGCGGAAATCGTAGAAAATGCAGCATAGCAGTGCCACCTATTGGGGGATTAACACCAAAACCTATTAACCAACAAGTTATGTCAACGTCTAACTGAATCTGTAATTTGATGAAAATCCATGCGCTAGTTCTTCAGATAAAGATATGCAAAAACAGCATGTATATTTACATCGCCTGTCATAAATATGGAAACAATTGCACTTTCCCTTTTTCAAAAATCTTTTAAGAGGGGAGAAATTACACCGTTAAGTATTATGAATACTGAACCTGAGGAGAATTATATTCATGATATACTGTGTAGGATTCTTTGATATTGTTACCATGATTTGCATTTTATATTGATATATCGCCCAGCCCTACCGGTCACTGATCAAGTTATGTTGACCACTAAATTAAAAAACTACTTGCTTTAGTTTATTTGCGTGACAATTGACTGTGGACCATCTCAATAGTAGAATTAGGAAATGGATTATTCATTAATTGTTACTTTATATGATAGAGTATAGTGACATTTATGAATAGTTGAATTTTCGAAAATCATTTATCGCTATTGATGAATAGCTTTCGTGGAAATCTTGAAAAACATAACATTCCAACAGGTTAAATGGTATACACAAGGGCTCGAAATGAAAAAATATCATGCACGAGAACAATATTTCAAAAATTTTGTTGACTATTTCTTTTTTTTATAATTTAGACAAATTTATTTCTAGCCATACAAAATGTTTAAATTTAAATGTAAACTAAAGTGAGTTTTCATTAAACAGAAAAAAGCCGTTCCTTGGTATAGTAACAACTAACTTGTTTAGTCTTCACTCTGGCCAGAAAATAACAGGAGAATGAAAGTTCTATCATCTAACTCGTGAGTCATTCACTTGGATTTGGAAATATCTGAATCACTTCACAGCTGTCAGTATGAGCAGTGGCTTATCACAGTGATGTTAAGCAGTGTTGTAGCCGAAAAAAAATTGGAGGGTATACGCAAAGTCATGAATATCATGCCTAAGTACACGCTATAGCTTTATTTGAGAAACAGAGGGTATACGGAACTTCTTCAAAAAATCCAAAAGGTATACGGCATATACCCTCCACTACACCTCTAATGTTTAACTGCATCACTGCGTGTTCTATCCATTTTTTCAGATAAGCCTAAATTGAAGCGGAAAAATTCTTGTTTTTCAGGAGCTGTAACAATGTTTTAATAATTGCAAGAACCAGAATATCACTCTGATTTGCTCTGGTAGATTTCAAGCCCTGTTTTAAACCCAAACCTTATCAGTATTTATTTACATAAAGCTATAATGGATTATGAAGTTTGTTAAAATCCCATATGTTAATTTTTGAGATACAGCTATCACTGAAATCATGAAGAATGCAACATAGAAATGTCACTTGTTGAGCACAATACACCTTAATCGACTCAGCACAAAGCATAATTTATGTCAAGGCATAATAAACTGAATCTAAGTTTGATTAAATTCAGTGCATTAGTTCTTAGCTAGAGCAGCTACTAATTTATGTCGCAGAAAGACATTTAAAAAATAGTAAAATTGTGTTAAGGGCATTCCATAATATGTTAATACCTTTAAAAGACATAAGTAAAAAATTTTCATGATTCAACTATTTTCGTTATTATATAGATGGTGTTTGTCAAGGTAAATTATAGAATTTCTAAAACTAAATTTATATCTCAAATGATTTGATTTTTACTGAAAAATAAGGGGGGAAGGGAGAGAGGTTACTAAAAATATAAAAAAAGCAGTAAAACTTGACCTTTTTTTTTTTTTTTTTACCCCCCAGGAGATACATAAAAAGTATTTATACTATTGACAAGACTGTTGCATACATATTTATATACATTTATTTACTATCCTTACAGTAATTATTGCATTGCGAGATTGGGTTAGTCTTTATTCATGTATAATTTCCCAATAGTTTTGTTTACCTATTCTATTTTCATTTACCTATAATGAAAATAGAATAGATAACTATAAATATAATAAACTATTACATTAATAGTTTTATTACATAACTAACTTTCCTATGTGAATGAACAACCACTAACATAACACTCATACATTCTTATCAACTCTCATTCAACCACTATGTGAAATGTTTTTAGTGTTTTATTATTACATTGTATTATATTAGGAACTCTTGCAACATTTTTTCAAGATAAGACACATAAATATCATGTTAAAAATTCTTCATATGTAGCTACTATATAAACTATTATTAGATGATTAGTAACAGAAACTTTGAACTGACACTAGATAACTGAAAAATAAATTTGAATAATATTAAATTATTATAATCTGCAGATATATCATAATTCGATAAGAGTCAAAGTTATTTATTTAACATTCGATTGCTCTCCTCAAAAACCTTATGTTATTGTTGTCATTGTGTCTGTGTATTCACATGACGTTTATACAGCGATATTTTAGAGTAAGGTAGTAATCGACTAGAAATGTATATTCTTTTGCATTTAAACATAAAAACTAAAATAAATACACACACCTCCCCCAAAAATTAGCAAGTTAAAATACTACGCTTTTGCAACCAAAAATAAAAATCACTATCTTGCACATTACAAGGATAGTAATCGAGTGTTAATTTATGCGGTATTATTTCACTTTTACCATGGTTAAAGTATCAATTGTCAACTTCGATGTTCTAATAACTAATCTTATCTTGAAAATGTGTTAATGCAAATATTCATAATAATACAACATTATCTAAATTACATTAGTTAATATACAAAACACTGAAAACATAACACATACCTATATTTTAACTAAGTATCCTCTTCATTTGTGTGTAGATGATGTTCCAGTATGCTTTATAAGCCGTAAATATGGCATTGGTAATTGGTTGCATATTTAGCGTAAAATAATTTATTTTAGGCTCGACCAAGGAGGTTGAACTAATGGAGAAGGCAACGCTCCGCTACGCAATGCTACGAAAGTGAAGCCTGCCACGCCCCCTCATCCTCCCAAAACATTGAAGAACGCATAGCGATACATTGAAAATTGAGTATCGAAAATTCCTAATAAAAATAATTTTAGAGCCAAGATCCGATTTTTTCTATGATTTTACATTTATAGAAGACTGTTTATACGTATTAACTTGTTTTTTATTGTAAAATTTCAAATATTTTCTCATTCATACGTCTTAAACACCAAGTGGACAAAAAAAATTATTATTATGATTATACTTTATAAAACTGGTTATATTCGGAAAAGTTTGACTTTTTTTAACGAAAAAAATGTCTTTTGTAAAAAAAAATATATATATATATTTTATACTACTAGGAGGAGATATTTTGTTTCAACAAGGTTTTTTTTTTTTCCCCCACATCAGTCTTAATTAAATTGCTTACAGTAGATTTAACATAATTTTCAGTCATCCTATAAAGATTAGAAGTACGAATGCGGTTTTAAATATGTTAAATAAGATTTCTGAGGTATTTACAGACTGTAACAAAAACATCCTCTAATTTAGATATGAGCAAACAAATATGTGTCAAGCTTTTTAGGTCAATTTCTTTTATGAAAATATTGTTATTGCGAAGCTTATTTTTATTAAATAAGGCTGTCAAACAGATAATAAAGAATTCTTGAAATGGAAAATACCGAATTAGACTGACATTTGTAGACAACCCTTGTATGTAAATATGTACCTGCTACTAACAGATTCTTAAAGATTAAAGAATGGCTCAAATAATTCTAATTATATATATATAAACACATCGTTTTTTATCTATTTTTTAAGTGTTATAGATCTTAGCAATGTCTCCATTTTAAAAGGGAGGATTAGTAATATGTATATCTCTTAAGATTAAGGTCAAATTTTCCTGATACAGAAAAGGTACATTTCACAAAGTTTTCCAGAATCAGAATTGTATTATTAAATTTTGTTTTACTATTTTTGGAAGAATTTTTTTTAATCATGAGATTTTTAAACTTAAGAACATGTGCATTATAAAGAAAAGAGACTTCTTTTAAAATAGACACCTGCAAGGGGTCAAGGAAGGATCATTATCCCTCCCTGAATTTTCAAATTTATTTAATTCAAAATCTGTCATGGTTAGAAAAAAAAAAAAAAAAGAAAAGAAAAGAAAACTGTGCAATTTAAAATAACACACAAAAAAAACTAGGGATTTTTCATTGGAGGAAGCATGGAAGAGACAATGGTAAATTTTTGTGTTTTTAAATTGTGAGCCCACTGCTGAAAAAATATCCAACATTCTTAGAATTTTCAAACAGTTTTATTCAGTTTCTCAAGAATTTAACAGTTATACAAATTTCACAGTTATCTGTAAAATTTAATTTTCTTGTAAAAGATATTGCTAGAGAAACTGTCCTCTTGTTCCCGTGAACATCATATGAGGCTCCTAATTAAAATATTTTTTCACTCTCAACAGCTCGAAATTTTCTGAGACATTTTCAGACTCATTTTTAAAAGTAAAAACATGAAACTTACTGGGGTAATTTTTGAAGAGATGTATAAGAGGCCGTGTGATTTCATTTTTTGCTCAATTAATTGGAATTTGATTTATAAACAATTATTTTCTCAGTATGACCATTTTTTTTCATTCCCAGATCTCCCACTTCGGAAAATTCGGTTCAAAACGCCAACTTTGACAGAATTTTTTGCAATACTTTCTGCATTTATCAAAAATCGACAAGTTAATATCGTTAATATATTTTTATTATTATATTATTATAATATAGTTAAAATCGACAATCGGCACATTATATAGTTTCTAAATAAGAGAATGTGCCAGTTTGATGCACTCGAGAGCAAAAATGAATTTAAAAATAAATCAGAAAATAAGCAATTTGGATTGGAATACATCCTTAAATGATAAAACAATGTTTTGGAAAAGGTTTCCTTCTAAATTTTATTTTGAGTGATGTTTTTTATGCATCCAAGTCTTATTTATGGCATAAATTTTTATTACAATTTATAATAACATTTTAATTCTACTAATTCAAAGACCGATTTGTGGGGGAGGAGAATCGTGAATAAGAGGGTTAAACAAACAAGTAAATCACATGCAGAGGATTTTGAGAGAGTTGGCTGTACAACAGTTAAAAGACTTTGAGGGTTGACATTTGTCAGCAACTATTGGGCATGTTAATACCATGGGAAAAAATGTCATATATCACCCCCCCCCCCCAAAAAAAAAAAAATAGAGCTGGGTTTTCTTAAGGAGAAAAATAGGGGGGGGGGAGATGTCAAATCGCTATAAGAGCAGAAGTAATGTCTCAAATGAAGTTTATGTCTTTTTATGATATTGCATATTTACCACTATTTAAATTTGATTACAAAATAAACGGTCAAGTACGAGCATTACTCGGCAACAGAGGGTTCCGTAGAATAAATATATGAATTTGTAATTGAATTATTAAAAAAAAAGGTTGCTAAAAGAATACTAAGACTTTGTAAAAAACTATACAGCGTAGGGTTGGGTATAACTGTACATATTAGAAAAGTGTAAATGGGTATACCATGAAAGTTCAAAGAGATATGGAACCTAAATAATATCAAATATAGCTATTCGTATAACTCTTTTTTAATATTATCCTAATCTGTTTATGATGAACTTAATTCGGTACTGACAATAAAAGCAGTGCATAGTTAAACTTCATTTGGCATTTCATAAAACTAAATTCAGCGTAGTAATAACCTTTAGTTCTACAGTGTAACTAAAACAAAACCTTTGTTCAAAGTTTAAATTTGGCATTGTGCTAAGCACGCTTCGAATTGAGGTCTCAAAGTTGCAACGCCGCCTTGGTCAGTGCCGCGTTTTTCCAGATAGGTGTTTAATTAACTTTTAGTCACCCGAGGCGTATTGAGAGATACAATCAATGCAAACTATCGCGAATCCCACAGTATTTATGCGATTCATTCTAATTAAATCTTTCGAGGGCGATGCCCTTAAAAAACGGACACTTAATTTTAATTCCAAAACAGACAAACGGCACCAAGAATATTTAATTAAAATTTTCCTTTTATCATGTACGTGAAAATAAGCAAGTTTGCATTTTCTAATAAATTCGTTTATAAATTCTGGTGTCAGTTCATTATTTCATAAGTTTATAAATAGAATTACTCCGTGCCGGAAATGATTAAGTGGTCGCAGGACTCTTAAAGCTTCAAAATTTAAAAAAATTTAATTTTTTTAGATGTTAAACTCCTATTTTTTCTGAATATTTTCATATAATTGTTCCCTTGAAATTCCCATTAGAACAGAAGTTTTGGCTTTTAGAATTATACCCGCTCAATAGCTGAAGCGGCGTTTCCGAAACTTTAAAGTAATTATTTTCCAAATGGCCATTTTGGGGCATAACGCGCAGGATACCTCAAAAACTTCTGAATATTTTTTCATGAAATTTTCAAAACATATATTTCATGTTAGTCTGTATAAGCTGAACCTAAAATTTCCTTTCTATTGTTCAAAATAAAATTTTTAAGTAATTTTACTGTTGAAATTTTCAAAATTTTGTATTAGCTAAATGCAACATTGCATTAAAAATATAAAAATGCTTTAAATGCAAATTTATTTAAGTTCAGGGAAATTATTACAATCTGAAGTATAAGTAAGCACCAAAATTTTCATTCTAGTTGCAATATTTATTTTGTAATCCTGCGCGTAAACTGTTATGCTAATTTTTTGTTCGACAAATATCTAACAGTTTCGAACCCCCTATAAATACTAATTCTGTATCTTGAATTTTTTTAAATATATGAAACGAAAGAACATACTTATATCTTTCATCCCAATTAAAATTGTGTTTTAAAATCATATACATTTTAAGACATTAAATGTGGAAAATGGTCTTTTTTTCATTTTTTCCACTTTTTAGAGTCCCGAGACTTCTTAAATTAGTATGTTTTTAATTATTTGACGTTTATTGCTTTTATACTGTTACTGGACATTACATTATACATATATATCATTAAAAGTTGTTAACTAGGCATAGAGTATGCTGCCCCTGTCCTTGTGTATGCCCAAACTGACCGTACCTTTAAGGGTTAATATCTCGGCTAATTACCGATGATTTTTTTCGAAAATCATTATCAACAATGCTTTTATTCTTCTGCAACGATAGGTATATTCAGTGATGCTCAACAATTTTTCTGAATGCCCGTAAATCGAAATTTGTGTATAACAGAAAAATGCTAATTACTCAAAAACTATGTGACCTAGGGTAATCGCTATAATTTTCCGGCAAGGTTTATATTAACGTCTACTACCTCTAATTTTTTCATAATTTTAGTTTCAGTAGATTCGGAATTAGATAGGGGGAACATATTTTTGCGCTATATTTTCAACAATATCTTTGAAAATATAATACCTAAAATTAAAAGGAAAGTATTTTTGAGTTCAGCGTTACAGAAGCTTTCACAGGATATCCCACATGATATACAAAGAAAAGATTTTTTTTTCCAAGTAGCATAATTAGCCCCTCTACTTTTTTACTATATATATTTATGAATGTTTATTAATCTGAAAATATGTGGGTCAATGGTCTTTATTACTTCCCCGAATTTGAACTTTCCGCGTTCCATAGTTTACGAGTAAAATGGCTGTGACAGACAGACGGACAGACGCAGGAGTGATCTTATAATGGTTCCGTTTTTACTTTTTAAGTACGGAACCCTAAAAATTTCTTCAAAATATTATTAATTACTAATTATTACTAAATAGCTAAGAGCAAGTTTCTCCTTATTAAGCAATACCATTATTTACTATATTTATCATCATACTATTTTGTACCTACAAACAGTTTAAGGGACTAAAAGGAAAATAAAAATTCAATAATTTCCGTTCATACTTTTTACTTCACTTTGTAGGGGAAAAAATTATAAGGTCTCAAATAAAATTTGATAGCTAAAAGATGTTTTTAAAACATTTAAAAATTCAAGGACTATTTTGTCAAAGTTAGCGTTTTAAGGCAATTTTTAGGGCTTAACAGCGACAGAAATGTCGTCATGAGGGAACAATTGGCAGTCGCATCCTGAAATTCAGTTTTAAACGCCAAATTTTAAAGAAGTTTTTAAAAGATTCTTTGCTTTTATTCAAAAATGGAAAACACTATTTAATCACATAGTTTCTGAATAAGTGCACTTGCAAATTTCTTGAGATTAAAAATAATTTCACGGATGTGTCAGAAATTACCTAATTTTGATTTGATTAGAGCTTTAAGGAGTTACAAAGATTCGCATTGTTGTGCGGGGAAAGGGGGGTGGATTGAAACGATTTAATATATATTTAATTTTTTTAATGATTTTTAGCATTTTTTTGTTGTTGTTGTTCAGGGTAGCCGCGACCCCTCCCCCTCCCTTGGATCCGCCATTGCGCGTAGGGCTCCACCTCAAAGTACATGATATCAACGTAGGTGAAAGACTATCACAATAATAATCTCTTAGTCACGATTGCTGTCCGATCATTAACACGTACTTCGAAAATTGCCAATTGTTTTAAAAATAAAGAGTGAAAACATCATAAAATGGAAATCAGATTTATGCTTAAAGCTTTAGATTTAAATTCAACAAAAGTGTAAGCGGGAAACATAAAAAAAATCTTTCAATAAAGCATTTTTATACAAGAAAATTTATATACATTGCTATTAGGCGACCCGATGTTTTGGGAGGATGAGGGGGCGTGGTCGCTAGCTTCAACAACGGGGAAGAACGGCTTCTCCATAGTTTAAGCTCCTTGGGCTCGACTAGCCGAATAAAACAAAAATCGGAGACTGTTTTGCTTAAAACTGAAACAACTCGTCGACACTGAGTCGAAAAGACAGCAGAGTAGTTGCGCATGTGCGGAATAGCACTCTTTTCGCCAAACCATTTGGCGCTCTTTGACTTGCGCCAAGGTGCGTCTAAGCTATAGGATTCGGATATTAGCATCCCGGTGGACTTATTAGGAACGAAACTTCTAGTATAGTACTTAAATTGCACCGGAGCTCAGATTTGGTACTTGTTTGCTTTGTTTTAAATGGATTATTTCAGTATTGGTCGGAATTCACCGGAGTTAAGAAAAGTAGCACTCCGGAGCCCTGCGGAACAGCGCTTACGAAATACCGGAATCTAATTTTTTCCTGTTTTTTCAATCTCAAATCCTTTACGTTCTTATCTATCAAAGCGCTTACATGCGCTCCCAAATGTAGACTCAATAGTTTTCGAACGGCGACGAAAAATGCCAAAAACAACCATCACTGTATCTGCCGCTTTTACGCGTGGTCGTGTTAAGTTTACTTGATGCGTTTTGTTCGTGTTTGTAAAATATTCTTACTGATCAACTTATTAGCTGCACGCAGTGCTTAATTTGCACTGAAGTTCACAGGAACGCAGCTCCAGTACATTTTTTTTTTTTTTTTTTTTTTTTTTTTTTTTTTTATCTCAACCAATTTTATTCAGAATCCACCAGAGTTTATAAATGCTGCTCACCGAGGCCCTGTGTATTGTGTTTTGCTAAATGTTACAAAGAAATCTTCGGCGAATAGGATTTTCTGAAAATTCACCACTCCTGATTTTATTAGTTTTGCTATGTTCATTTATCAGATTTTATTATAAATAAATGAATATAGATGTAGTCAAACATGTTAAAAATTGCTGAAGGAGAAATTGCTTTGAATCCGTAAATAATGTATGAATATAAAAATGCGGATAGGGGGGGGGGGGGTGGAGAGAGGTCAGACTAAGGTTTTTATTACAACAGAAAATTAGCTCTATGGTACATTTTTTGTTAGAAATTAAGCTCTGTTCTAATAAAAGTTTTTTTTTGTGCAAGCGCATCATTTTAGGATTAATAACTTTGACAAATCAAATACTTATAGGGATATACCAGGCAATCACTGTAATGAAATATTAATATTTGATCTACAAACCATAGACCAGTTTCAACTAATGTCACACCCTGCAACCGACTTCACAACCTTTGTTTGACCGTCGGTTTTCCGGGTTTTCTATACTTTGATTGGCTAAATCATAATACCGGCAAAAGAAAAAAAAAATTGGTTACGAAAAAATTGGTGGGTACGTAGTCACGTGGTTGAAAGAAACTGATCTATTATGACATTTTACTAAAGGGATTTTTTTAAACTAATTTCTTTATTTCTGCAATAAGGCTAGATCTTCCTGCAAGGGGGAGGGGGGGGGGAGGACTGGTTAAAAAGAAAATATAGCATATATTATTTTTTCAACTCGCTACAAGGCTAGCTTGCATTAAGCAAAGTTACTTATATATATATATTAACTTTCTCCAACAATGGCCATTGGGCAGGAGAGGGGTCAATAAAATTTTATCGAGATTTTATAGGGGTAGGAAAATAAAGACAAATAAAAAATGATTATTTTATTGAATATTTTTTATTGATTTCTACGAACACTCAATTATGACATTTTACTGAAGGAAATAAAATAAATACTTTATTTCGGCTGGATCTTCCTGCAAGGGGAAGGGGGGGGGGGGGGCACAGACTGGTTAAGAAGAAATTACAATATATATTTTGAGAAGTACATACGCGTTATGTCATATATACATAATATTAATGTCTTATATGTCGTATTGTTGTATATACGTCATATTACTTCCAATATGACTGTAACTTGGTCATATGCAAAATAAAATGCCATATATGACTTTAATATTATGTATGTCTAACTTGCCGATGCATTTCGGTCTTTCGGGGGACCGTCATAACAAAAAAGTACAAAAATTAGCGAAAATTCAAGTGCTTCAATTTATATTCGCTAGTGAATTATGTAAATTAAATTATTTTTTATTTAGAAAATTTTTTACTCCACGATTTCAAAAGTAAGTTTTAGTACTTAAGAAATTTTTCACTTAAATTTTGCAAGAAATGCATAAATAAAATTATCTTTATTTGTGAATGAATATGCTTCTCTTTTCATTAATACACTTTCTGTCCCAAAGGTAATATAAAATACTAGCGAAACTAAAAGAAATAATTAAAAACCTTCCGGCATGGGCGTACCCAAGGGGGGGGGGTGATGGGGCTACAGCCCCCCCCCCGAAATTTTCGAAAGGGATATGAAAAAGTGCTGATTTTTGCGTCTTACTTTTGTGGATTTTTTTTTATTTTTTTTTCAATCATACAGCAGACTAGCCATACTCATTAGTGCCATATTAGCCCACATTGACAACAAAGAAGAAAAAGGGGCTGACGGGGTTACAGCCGCCCCCCTCCTCCCGAAATAGTCGAAAAATTAAATGAAAACTTGTTTTTTCCTTACTTTTTTAAGATAAATCTGTATTTTTTTCTCTTTCCACATAGCAAAATAGGCATTCTTGTTAACATCATATTAGTCCACATTGACATCACATATCCAAAGATGGGGACGGGGCTGATGGAATTTCAGCCCCCTCCTCTTGAAAATGAAATGAAAAAATAGTGCTGAATTTTTTCTGTCTGTTTAAGATAAATTTGCATTTTTCCCCCTATCTTTCAACAGACTATGCATTTCCTTCGCTTTAGTTCCATGTTAGACCATATTGACAACAAAGAAGAGAAAGGGTGTTGATGGGGTTACAGCCCCCCCCCCAACTAGAAATAGTCGAAAAATTAAATGAAAAAAGTGTTTTTTCCTTACTTTTTTAAGATAAATCTGTAATTTTTTTCTTCTGCCATATACAGCAAAATAGCCATTCTCGTTAACACCATATTAGTCCACATTGACATCACAATCACAGCATTTCCAAAGATGGGGAGGGGGCTGGTGGAATTACAGATCCCTCCTCTTGAAAGAGTCGAAAATAAAATGAAAAAATAGTGCTGATTTCTTTCTGTCTGTTTGAGATAAATATGCATTTTCTCCCTTATCATTCAACAGGCTAGCCGCTCCCTTCGCTATAGTTCCATATTAGTGTACAGTGACATCACATTATACCCAAAAAGGTAGAAGTGGGCTAATGAGGTTACAGCCCTCTCCCAAAAAAGTCGAACATGAAATGAAAAAGTGCTGATATTTTCCTTTTTGTTTGAGATAAATTTGTATTTTCCTCCTATCATTCAACAGACTAGCCGATCTCTTCTCTTTAGTTCCATACCAGCGCACAGTGACACCACATTATATCCAAATAGGTGAAAGGGGCTAATGGGCTGCCCCCTTCCTAAATTGTCGAAAATGAAATGAAAAAAACCTGACATTTTCTTCTTGTTTGAGATAAATTTGTAATTTTTCTTCTGTCATACAGCGAAATAGCCATTCTCGTTAACCCCATATTTGTCCACAATGACATCACAGCATACCGAAAGAAGAGGAGACGGCTGATGGGCTTACAGCCCCCTCCTCCCGAAATAGTCGAAAAGGAAAAAAATATATATATTGCTTTTTTTTCTTTCTGTTTGAGATAAATTTGTATTTTTTTTTCTCCTATCATTCAACAGACTAGCCGCTCTCTTCTCTTTAGTTCCATTTTAATGCACAGTGATACAACATTATACCCAAAGAAGTAGAAAGGGGGTGATGGTCCAAAATAGTCGAAAATGAAATGAAAAAAGTGCTGATTTTTTTTTCTTTTTGTTTGAGATAAATTTGTAATGCAATTGTTTTCTGCAATACAACGAACTAGGCGTTCTGGCTAGTTTCATATCAGCGCACAGTTACATTACAGTATACTCAATGAGGGGAAGGGGGCTGATGGTTTTACAGGCCCCCCTCTCGAAATAATCAAAAATGAAATGAAAAAAAAAACCAGTTTTTTTCCTTTCTTTTGAGATAAATCTTTATTTTTTTTCTGTAACGCAACTATTCTGGTTAGTCCTATATATTAGTGCACAGTGATGCCCCAGCATACACCCAAAGAAGTCGATGGGGACGGGGGTTATGAGGTTACAGCTCCATTCCACCTCCGAAGAGATCGCAGTGAAGTGAAAAAAGCTTAAATTTCTTCTTTTTCAGATAAATTTGTTTTATTTTATGGCATGCCACGAATTTGTTTTTCTCGATTATTCAATATCCTCCTCAGTCCTGCAACCAAATTTACTTGAGACCACAAAATCAATTTTCAAATGACTAAAAAATAGCTCCATCCCTGTTTTACTGGATAAATGAAAACATATATGTTCAGTTCAAGAGATCTTTAAGTAAATTCGACAAATCTAAAAGTAGTTTTTTAATTTCTCTCATAGTCGGCGGGTGCCAAGATTGTCAATGCGAAAGTATATCAATGCACAGTAACACCACAGCTAATCTCAAATCGGAAATCCTGTACGGAAGAGTTGACTGTAAAAACAGCTTATTAATTTTCATTTTTCAGTCGCATCTCCATGCCATATCGAAATATGAGGGTAAAAGGGTTGAAGGGACTAAGCCTCTTTTCCCTGCCAAAATGGTCGGAGTTAAATGGTAAAATATTTCCTACTTTTTGATCAATTCAATTATATATATATTTGTCATGCATCGCACTTGTCTTTCTTTATAGTCCCATATTTATGCACAGCGACACCTTAGCTAATATCTTCAGAATTTTGGCTAAGTCGGAAATCAGGCACTATATATACGCGGAAGGGCTGACTGTGAATGATATTCATTAACTTTCGTTTTTAAAACTCGATTACTTCCTCGTATCTGTAAGATACATAGTGACTTCTTGTTTGACTGCAAAGACATCGTTAGAGTTCGGTAACGCCCCCCCCCCCCCCCACTTATCTTATTCTGCCCTAACTTTGCAGCCACTATTTTTCATCTGGAACGATTTAAAGTCCTTATTATTACTTGTGAAATGCACAAATAATAAACAAAGTCGTTATTTTATATATGTATATAAAAATATTTTGTGTTTGTTACAATATTAATTTATTGCTAAACAAGAACCGTAGCCAGAATTTAGTTTCATTTCAGGTCAATTTTAGGCTGAGTGTTAGATTCCTTCAAGTTGGGTTCGGGTTAACCAGATTTCTAAAATTTTAGTTCAGTGCATTATTTCAGTTTAAAAACTATACCTATAATAATGAACATAGATATTTGTATGTGCTTTTTCCGCGATCCTTTGACGAAATTCAGGTTTTTATCACGATGCTTTGATGAAATTCGCATTTTCCCGCGTTCTTTTAACGAAATTCGCATTTTCCCGCGACCTATTGGCGAAATTAGCGTTTTCCGTGTTTCTTTAACGAAATTTTGCTTTTTTTCGTGATCCTTTGTCGAAATTTGTGCTTTTTCCGCGGTTTTTTGATGAAATTTGTGTTTTTTCCACGGTTTTTTTTTAAATGAAATTTGCTTTTTTCCGCGGCCCTTGGAAGAAATTCACGTTTTTCTGTGGCTTTTTTGCCGAGATTCGCGTTCTTTTACGCAATCCTTCGTCGAAATTTGCGTTTTTTCCACGGATCTGTGATGAAATTCCCGTTTTTTTTCGTGATCCTTTGAAATTTATGTTTTTCCCGCGGCTTTTTGACGAAATTTGCGTTTTTCCGCGGGTATTTGATGAAATTCGAGTTTTTTTCGCGGATTTTTGCAAAATTCGCGTTTTTTTTTTTTTTTTTTTTTTTTACGAAATCCTTTGTCGAAATTTGCGTTTTTTCCGAGGCTTTTTGACAAAACTCGCGTTTTTTCTCGTCTTTTTGATAAAATACGCGTTTTTTCAGTGCTGTATGACGAAATTCGCGTTTTTTTTTACGAAAGTAGCCTTTTTCGCGGCTGTTTGACGAAATTCCCGTTTTTCTGTGGCCCTTCTTTGTGACCCTGTTTTTTCTTTTTTCTTGCGATTCATTAACGAAATGCGCGTCTTTTTCGCTTCCCTTTGAGGGAATGCGTGTTTTTTTAGCGATCCTTGGACTAAATTTGCGTTTTTCGGCGGCCCTTTGACGAAATTTGCGTCTTCTGAGGTCATTTGCCGAAATTCGCGTTTTTCTAGGCAATCTTTCATCGAATTTTGCGTTTTTTTTTTTCGTGGCTGTTTGGCGAAATTTGCTTTTTTCCGCAGTCTTTTGACGAAATTCACGTTTTTCTGTGGCCCTTCTTTGTGATCTTGCTTTTTTCTTCTTTCTTGCGATCCTTTAACGAAATTCGCGTTTTTTCACTTCCCTTTGAGAAAATCTGAGATTTTTCTGCGACCCTTTGACGAAATTCGCGTTTTCTCTGAGGTCATTTGCCGAAATTCACGTTTTTTTAACTCAATTCTTCGTCGAAATTTGTACTTTTTCCGCGGATTTTTGACGAAATTCGCGTTTTTTTCTCGCCTTTTTGATGAAAGTTGCGTTTTTCTGTGGTCTTTTCACGAAATTCACGTTTTTCCGTGTCCCTTTGACAAATTTCGTGTTTTTTCCCGATCCTTTACGAAATTAGCGAAATTACGAATTTTTCGCAGCCCATTGACGGAATGTGTGTTTTGTGCGAACTTTTTCGAAATTCGCGTTTTTCCGTGACGCTTTGATGGAATTTGCGTTTTTTTCGGCGGTCCTTTGACGAAATTCACGCTTTTTTAGAAATCCTTTGTCGAAATTTGCTTTTTTCCGCGGGTTTTTGACGAAATTCGCTTTTTTCTGCAGCCTTTGGTCGAAATTCACGTTTTTCTGTGGCCCTTCTTTGTGACCCTGCTTTTTCTTTTTTTGCGATCGTTTAACGAAATTCGCGTTTTTTCCGCTTCCCTTTGACGGAATGCGTGTTTTTTTAGCGATCCTTTGTCAAAATTTGCGTTTTTTCTGCGATTCTTTGATGAAATTTGCCAAAATTCGCGTTTTTTATGATATTCTTCGTCGAAATTTGTGTTTTTTCCGCGGCTATTTGACGAAATTTGCGTTTTTTTCTCGTCTTTTTGACGAAATTCTTGTTTTTCTGAGGTCAGTTGCCGAAATTCGCTTTTTTTTACGCAATCATTCGTCGAAATTTGCGTTTTTACCGCGGATTTTCCGCGATTTTTTTCTCGTCTTTTTGATGAAACTTGCGTTTATCTGCGGCCTTTTGACGAAATTCTCGTTTTTTTCGTGTCTCTTTGAGGAAATTTGTGTTTTTTTACGTTCCTTTACGAAATTAGCTTTTTTTTCGCAGCCCTTTGACGGAATGCGTGTTTTTTGCGATCTTTTTTCGAAATTCGCGTTTTTTCTGCGGCCTCATGACAAAATTCGTTTTTTTTTTGTGCTCATTTGACGAAATTAGCGTTTCCTCGGGGAACATTTGACAAAATTCGCATTTACTTCGCGAGCATTTGATGTAATACGCGTTTTCTCCGCGATCGTTTGACAAAATTTGACTTTTTTTTCGCGATTTCGCATTTTATCCGCGACCCTATGACAAAATTCCGGTTTTTTCCTCGATTCTTTAAGGAAAATGGAGAATTTTTTTCTGCGAACGATTGACGAAATTGATTATTTTCGGCGACCATTTGTAAAAAATCGCGATATTTTTTTTTAAATTCGAATTCTCGGACTGATGACCGAATTTTTAAAACTTTCGGAAAATTCGGAACAAAATCTCCCCTGCACCTTCCCCCCCCCCCCCCCACCCTCTGGCTACGGCCTTATTGGCAAAAATTTGCCTGTGTAAAATACAATTCAACGTGTTTCATAAGATTTAGAACATTATGGAAATTTAAGTCAGCCCCCCCCCCCCCCCCCCCACGAAATAAAATCCTGGGTACGCCACTGCCTTCCGGTAAACAAGAGATAAGCCGCCGTGAACTACTATGACGTCACGAGAAAGAAGAGAGTCACGAGAAACCCATCCTTGCACTTTTAGGAATACGTACATTGGCAACAGTCGTTTATATTTACAATCTAAAATAGCGCGGAGCCTAAGCGACGGGTTCTGCCTTTTTTCCCCGTGGAGGAAGGTTGAATTTCTGGTTGTCCCAAGGAATTAACGCCATTTTTGTGATCATTTGAGGTCATGCCGGCAAAAGCCGTAGCGAATACCTCATAGCTTAAATAAATAAATAAATAAATAAACCTAAGCGACTCTTCCTTGGATGATTTTTGCCGCCTTGCCTTATGCTCTGAAGTTTCTAAAAAGTAAGTTCTATGAATTCTGAGTCTTTTACATCTAATTGTAGAAATACATTAATTTGTAAATTTATTTATTTTTTATCCATTCTGAATGAAAATGCATGCAAAAGATTGACAAATGTGTCGCAGGATTATGTCATCTATAGTACATACTCAGAATTTGCCGTAGGTTTGAAAAAGGGCAGTGTACTGCAGGTGATAAAGGGAACTTTTTAAATTCTAAAAGCCATGTTTTGGTTTCTTTAAAGCACTTTTCGGATTCTTTAGGGCACTTTTCAGATTCTTAAAGGCACTTCTTTGTAGTGGTGTACCGAGTAGTACTTTGGCCGGGTACCGAGTAGTTGTGTAATAATAATAATAAAAAAAAAACACTGATGTGCACATAATGTGAGCTTAGGTGTACATATATATAAATATACCTGTGTACATATATATAATGTACATATATAGTATATATAAATTAAATAATTGAATTTGAAATTTATTTGTGCACCTTTTAAAGACAGTTTTTGACAATTCAAAACAGTAGCAAAAAAAAATAGAGAATTGACACATAACAAGTACAATTATTAACCAATATAAAATTGAAACCTTCTTCAATCCTCTAATTTATTCCGATACCTAAAATCTGTCTATCAAAAATAAAAATGTTTATTGGTTACTGTAAAAATTCATTGAATAATGCAAAACATTTCCTATTTATTTTGTAACTGTACCTTATTTTCTTTTGATTAAAAATAAAAAGAGAGGTATAAAAAGAGATACAGGCTTTCTTAACAGAAGACTTATGTAAAACTGACACTCCATTTGCTAGGGGGGGGGGGGGGGGACTTTTTCGATTATGTGCAACCTTGCAAAAAAATTCTTATGTGCACCTTCAACCACTGTTTATTCTGAACGTATATTTTCAGAGGCAGGTCAAATTTATAGTAGTAAAAGAAATGCCCTGTCTACTGATAATATAGAACGTTTCGTGTTTTTGCACCATAATTTGAAATATAATAAATTTAATTATTAAATTTTTTATTACATTTATTGTATTTTCAGTTTCTTTATCCAAAATAATAATCTTTTCTGTTTTCCTATATATTTAAAAAGAACTTATTTTCATTTGTATAAATGTGAAACTAAATTTTAATCTGGAATTATTTTATGAGGGTTTTTGTTCTTAACTTTTTCTGTATTTTGTAGACATATTGTTAAATACCGAGTAAATAGTTTTATGAATTATTGCATATGTTATACATTACTATTCGAATAACTTTTTACAGATCAGTTTTAAATTCATATGCTTAAAAAATGAAATTCTCACAACTACTCGGTATTGGCCGAGTACTCAGCCAAAATTTTGCTGAGTACCAAGCACTCGGCAAATTGGCCGAGTAGGCCGATTACCGAGTGTTTACTCGGTACGGCTCTACTCAGAGTCGTACTGGCATAACTGAGAAGGCGGTGGCAAAATGGATAAAAAGGGCGCCGACTGCCTTACAAAAGGGCGCAAATGCGCTTATATATATATATACAGTGAAACCTCCCTTTGCGACCACCTCCCCGATCGATCATTTTTGCATGGAACAAAATTTATTCCCATATGCTCAATACTAATTTTACCTCCATTCAGAGACCATCCCAGTTGACCTCCCTCCATTAGCGACCAATTTCTTTGAAGAAAATGAAACAAATTCAGTTTTTTCCGGTTCGCTTGAAGAAGATCTTATTAGAAAAGTAATTCCGGAGAGCGCATTATTCATCAAACTTCTAAACTAAGTTCAGATTTTTTTTTATTCCGTTAACTTTTAAGTGTTTAAACACCTTTGTGCCTTTTTTGGCAATGAATTTACTTCTGATGACAAATTACGAATGAAGGTCAATAAACTTCCCTGCTCTATTCTGTCAGGAAACTCTCAAAGAAATAGATAAATTAATTATTTAGAAATAGATAAATTAATCATAATTTGTTCCCGTCCAAAAAAAAAAAAAAAAAAAAAAAAAAAAAAAATCATTTGTTTACTGAATTTCGAAAGGACTTAGAAATAAAAGTTATAAAAGATAAAACAGTAAAATCAAAGCAAACGCCAATGTATTCATTTTTTACACTCTGCAGTCATTAACTTATGTAATTAACTTTGGTTTTGATACTTAAACTTTTATATCTTTTTCCTAATGTGAAAAATAAATTTTAGTAACATTGTTACCTTTTTTCAACAATTAAAATCTAGATTTAAACATGACCTCCATTAAGAGACCACCTCTCGGAGCGAACCATTTTTATTGGAACGAAACGTGGTCGCTTTAGGGAGGTTTTACTGTATATATATGATATATCTATATATATATAGACATACATATACACACACACATACTATATAAATTATGTATAAAAAATCACTTTAAAATATATACGAGTATATTGCTATAGCGAAAACTTTATTCCTAAAATAATTATGACACCCAAATTAGTATTTTATACTACTATAAAAATGTAATATGCACAAAAATAGTTCCCCGCAAAACATTGCACTTCTGATGTTAGACCAGTGTTGCCAACTTAGAGGTATTTTTTTCCACCACACTTTTCTAAAAAAGCTATCTCTATTTTCGAATTTCGCTTACCTTATCTAATGAGTTAATTCACACTTTACCCCGAATATCCGAATAACAATCTCCATACAATTATCTCCAAATGGAAAATAAAATATTAAAATAAAACAAACAAGAACAATTTCGTTGGGTCAAAAGTGCAAAACATTATTTTATACAATTCAATAATATTTTATGTAATACAATCTTTAGGATACAAATACTAATTATGGTGTAAAAAATTTCAGAAAAGTTATTTTTGTTCAGGGCAAGAATGACGTCTATTTTACGTGAATTATTTTTAAAAACTGTTTTATTTCTTTATTTATTTAAACATTAAAAAGATATCATAGAGAAGCATTTGGTTGATTTAAACAGTTTAAATATATATATATATATATATATTTAAACAGTTTAAATATATATATATATATATATATATAGTCTGAAATAGCATGAAAGATAAATATTCATTAACATTATTACTACAGTGTTTGTTATTATTCAATTTATTTCGTAGCAACAAATAAATCATATTTCGGGAAATATTAAAAATATCATTTAATTTTCATCTCAGATTTTTTTTTTCAGCAATTATAAAGAGAAACTAAAGAAATACATTAGACAAATTTTGAAGATTTCGCAAAAATTCAAACTATTAAACACTTTTGTGAAAGAGACAATTTAAAGAAAAAATAATAATATAAGTAATCTTCCCTTATATTGTTCTTCCATGGACAATTCACAGTTCTTGTTATGCAAGATGCAACATCAACATATCTGTACTGTGATGCTGATGATATTTTATAATGTATAGGGGAGACCGGGGCTAGTAGGCGCAGTTTTTAGTTATTGATTTTTATTAATTTTTTGTTTAAGTTTTTTAACAAACTTTAACTGCACTTTTAAAGAACAGACATTTGGGTATAAATACCCAGAGTTTTTAGTTTGTAGTTTATGTTTAGCAGAAGCCTAAAGTAAAAGGAAAATTGTGCACCAACCTACCCCGTCACGGGGCAAGTTGCTTATACCTATGGGGTAAGTTGATATACGCTTTATAAATTTTTAAATGAAACTCAAATAAGGCACGCAGTTAAGAGAAATAAATTTCATTATTACAAGTAAGTTTAAACAAAGGCGTTATCGCCGTACAATGTAAATTCTAAATTATACAGATATAAAAATAATGAATAAAACATTAACACTGAGTAACTTCTATCTTACTCGATATCATCATCAGATTTACAGTTGTCACAAATAAAAAATCGAGTGTCTCCGTTTGGGCAAGCCCCATGTGTCCAAAATCTTGCATTACGACCACCTTTCACTGTGTTTGTTGTATTTCAACCTACCAGCACAGACCAGACGCCAAGCCAACTTACCCCATATTCAATGCGCCTACTAGTCCCATAATAAATTTCTTCACAAAAGGGAGGCGTAACCTTTTAAATTTAAATAATGTAAGTAAATCACATATGGGGTAGGTACAGTGAATCATACACTAAGGAAAACTGCACAAGTTAAATCGCAATTATTAAGATAAATATTAGAAATTACAAAAAGAATGAGGCAACAAAAAATTACCTATGAGTGCAAAAAAACAGAAAAATCGTAATAAATGCCCACTGCACGTAGGTAACGCTGCAAAACTACAATGGGGATTGTAAAAAGCAAGAAGAAAGGTACTCTGTGACTGGTTGCGCAATCTGTCCACAAACAGGCGATTTATGAGGACTGCGGCTACCTGTACCTACCCCTGTACCTACCCCTGTAGCCAACTTGCTCAGGTCTCCCCTACAACACTGTACACTATTTTTAAAAAAGTATGAAGCACAAACTTGCGAAAAATGCTCAAGATTACACTAAAATAAGTAAATAACTCAGGAACAGACAAATAATATAAAGACGGGGTAGTTCTTTAAGAGCCTACTTCAGTCAAACGAAAAGACCCGTTCGCTAATGCTAATCCTATGGAAGACATTTATAAAGATATCTCGTTTGAATTTAAATATTTTTAAATGACTTCTTTTGCATTGAATAGTTGAGATCGATCTGTACAAAGACCGTTGTTTACTTCTTCGATTTTCTTTACAGGTATTTTTATTAAGGACACTTTCATTTTGGAAACCGGTTTCGAAAGTAAAAGCATCCTTATAAAAAAAAATCTGCAATCAAAATCGAAAAAGTACAAAACGGCCAGCATACAGATCGATCTCAGTTTTCCAATACAAAAAAGAAATCATTTAAAAATATTGAAATGCGACCGAGATATCTTTATAAATTTCTTCCATAGGATTAGCATTAGCGAACCCGTCTTTTCGTTTGACTGAAGTAGGCTCTTAACACTGGATAGAGCAAGACAAACGAAGCAGATTTCACATCAGGGGCACTTTATTTATACCGGTTATCGGTTAAAAATTAGAAAGACATGCATTTCCAGTTTCTACCCGTAAGGCATGGTGACGTCACGGCGACGTCGTTGTGAAGTCACACTGTGATTTTGTGACCGTCGATGTGACGTCATAGTGACTAGAATGCGAGGTCGTTATGGCCGTTTTAGAGGTCGTTTGTGACGTCACATTGTGACCACTCTGTGAAGTCACGGTGTGACAAATTTGTGAAAAGTGTGTCATTTGTGACTATTTTGGCATTAACTTTGTGACTAACCTGTGACGACAGCGACAATGCTTTGACGTCACACTGTGACTAATTTGTGAAATATGTGTCATTTGTGACGAACTTGTCATAAACAATGTGATGATTTCAAATGAAAATCAAATTTCAAATTAATTGCTTAAAAGGGCAAAGGCCAACATAGAGAAAAAGATTCCAAGCCGGGACTCGAATCCGGGCCATCAGTGTAGCGCACTGACATTCTACCGACTAAACCACATGGAACGAGACCCAGCCTGGAAAATTTCTTACTAGTACATGTTGGCAAGGCTACAAACGCAGCACAAGATGGAATATTTATCGTGAGCCGCCAACATCGGGTAAACACGAAACTTAATTAAATCCAGCAGCGATTCAAACTATATGAATACTTGGAAATTTTTCCAGAGAGAAACATTCGCCTTGCATACAAGATTTCAAATGAAAATCAAATTTCAAATTAAAATTGCATTTTAAGCAATTAATTTGAAATTTGATTCTAAGAAGTTCACATCTCATTCACAATGTGACATCACTGAGTGGTGGCATTTCGGTCACAGATGTGACGTGACCACAGTGACTCACAGTGACGTCACAACGACGTCACTGTGACCATGCATGCTATGAGGGTATGGAGTGGAAAATGGATGGCTGATTTCGGTACTCTCTTTTCCCTGGGACAAAATGTATTTCGATTTCCTTTCAAATGAGCAAACTTTCAAAAGCTGTGCCCAGTAATGGAGTTGTTTCTGTTTTTTAAAGATCTTGTTTTTTTTTTACCGCGATTCATGTGTGTACGAAGGGCAGGGGGGTGGAGGCAGAAAATCTCCGGAAAAGTAATATTTCTTTAAAAGTATTACGTTGAATGTATTATTTTGAAAAGTAGTATTCTCTAATTTTAAGTACTCTAATTTTATTGCTTCATTGTTTTGTTTTAAAGGTTTTCATTAAATTTCATTACAAATGCTTTACGTGGTTGAAAATACCAGCTATTTTTTATTTCCTATCAGAAACTTTGTAATCGAACTGTCTTTTATATTAAAGGTATATATAAATATTATACAGGCTTACATACAATAAATACAATAAACCCAACTGGAGTGAAAAATTAGCCAGAGCCAGGAATCGAACCCGGGACCACAGTATACAAGACTGTTGCTCTAACCACTGAGCTACTCCGGCCGATACCTGAGTCTGAAATTTCTCACTAATAATTCACTAATAACTAATAGTGGTTAGAGCAACAGTCTTGTATACTGTGGTCCCGGGTTCGATTCCTGGCTCTGGCTAATTTTTTACCCCAGTTGGGTTTATTGTATTTATTGTATGTAAGCCTGTATAATATTTATATATACCTTTAACAGTTGACTGCAGGTGTTATTTATGTGTGTATGTGTGTTTTAATATATATTGTAGTATGTGTGTTTTATTATGCCTTTTATACTGTTTGAGAAAAGCAAAAGATCTTTCAGAAAATGCTGTCAAAGGTGACGCTTTGAACCGAATTTCCGGACGCGACAGTGGCGAAGAGGAAGAGAACTGTTGTCACGAGACAATAATCAATTTTTACTCAAGATGTAATCCTTCTATATATAAAAAAAAAGTAACGATTTTGAAATGGACCAATGAAAATCTGCGTAGATACCGCGAAACGCATCTGATTGGTCAGAGCTTTCTGACGCTATAAGGGGGTTACTAGGGGGGCAACTCTACCACCAAACGTCGCCAAGTTTGTCGCCAACTTGGCGATATATAGCCAAATTTAGCGACCAAAATTAGTCGCCAAAAGTGACGCCAACTTGGCGCTATTTCCAGTATTTCGCCAAATTTCCATAGACTCCAATTTAAATCCAATAGGGTTTACTTGCTTGCAGAAAATCAACAAATTGAGATATTTCAATGCAACAAAAAACTAATATTAGCTTATGAATAGAGCTTAATTGAACTATTTACATTATTTTTAAATACAAACACTAACTATTTACAATATTCGTAACACTATATATATAATTTTATATTTAATAATTCTTATAATTATGAAACCCTGTAAGCTCTAATTATTATGTGGTTGGAGGTAAAGAAATAAAATTGTCAGAAGTTGGGGAGGAGCGCGTTTTTAAAAAGTGGAATCTAAAAATTGAATGCATAGAAATAAGGGATCGCGAAACAATTACGACTAGGGTTGGCTAGAAAATAGGGATTGCTTCGCGATACCGAATGGAATCGCGAAGCAATTACGAGGGGGGTTGGTGAGCGTAGCGAGCAGGGGGGCGGAGCCCTCCTAGTTAATTTAGAGAAAAAAATCTATTGTATTACAAATCACTCCAATAACCAAGCCTGCAAGTCTCATTCTTTTATGTAGAGTTTGGCCGAATATTCGGTTTCATATTCGTTTTCAGCCCAAAATGTTAGTTTCGGCGAAAATTCTGCCGAATATTCGGTATTACTATAACTGCCCCTCCCTAGCCTCCCCCAAACGACACTCCCATCCAAAGAGCCGCACATACTATGTATTCACATACAAGGGGATAAATCTAGAAAGTATTACTAATGAATATTAAAGACGTGATTTATCACAATGCTAACAAAGCGTAAACCAACTTAGTGAAAAATGTCCAAGCCGGGAATCGAACCCGGGCCCCTGGAATAGATTTCCAGTGCTCTACCACTAAGCCACAAGGACGGTGCCCAGCTTGTCATCTCTCACTTATATAAGTCTGTAAGGCTACTACAGCAGCACTAGATGGAAAAGTCTTCATGAGCACACAATCTAGTGGCGTAACATGAGACGCAAATGAACCCAGCATCGGTGAATATACAATTTTAATTAATTTTTCAACTACTTTTCAGCAGTGAAATTACGCTAACGCAATTTCACGCAATAGCATCAAATAGCAGCGTAATTTCACTGCTGAAAAGTAGTTGAAAAATTAATTAAAATAGTATTACTAATATTGATTAAATTCGTTATTTTTAAATTAAAATATTTTTTAATAATTATTTATGTTTATAGCACCTTATATTTAATTAATTTTATTTCAAACAAATTATTTTTTAATTAATAACTATGTACTGCCGTTTCTACGCAAAACATTATTCAGATAACATGCATATATGTATGTTTATGTTAATTACTTTGAATTTATATTTAAATCAGTTTCGCTTTCGTTTTCGGAAGAAACTAGGGAGGTAACCGAAATTCGGTTTCTGTCGAACACTATTTTTACGTTTGTAAATGAGCAGAAATTTCAGCATTATTGAACGTTAAAAAAATATTTTTTTGAGAACCGCTTTAAGGATTTACACGTAATCGTAACTTATAAATTTCGAAAAATCGAGTTTTTATTTTAGCGGCTTTATCAACGAAATTAAGACTTCGTTATGTGGCCAAAATCTGGAATAGACTATTCTATGTAAGTAAAAAAAGCAAAAAATACAATAAGCATTGTATTATAATTATAACATAAAATTGAAACTAGTTTTTCTCAAAATTGCATTTTTAAATAGATGACCACGGCACGATTACTTTAATAATACTGAATTGTTTCACTTTTGTCAGCTTTTATCTTATATAATTATGCAGTGCATTAAAGATTTTTTTTTTTTTTAATCATCAAAAATCAGTATTTTTCTATGATAAAAGTTGAATACCCTCTGCAAATAATCAACCTAAAAAAAAGCTTTTCATATTTTTCACCCTTTGCCTCGTCTAGTCACTAAATTAAGTCATATTTAATTAAAAAAATACTGTTTATTTTAATTTCAGATAAGCCAAATTTAAACTACAATGGTCGCCGCAACTCATACGCACAAAAAAAAAAAAAAAAAAAATCCCTGCCGGCCCGGCCTACAGGCAGAGGTAGATTTCGAAGTTAAGTATACTAATTTCACCAACAAAAACTAAATCATTATTAGATATAAATCCACTTTAACAGTTTTATCTGTCTGCTTTTGACGAGTTTTTATTTCCTGTTTATAAAATAGCTGGTTTTATCAGAATCATGTTAAGGCGATATTAAAGAAATATTTTTCCATACTCAACAACTCGAAATTTTCTGGCACATTTTCAGATTAATTTTTAATAAAAAAAAATATGAAACATGCCTGACATGATTTTTGAAAAGATTTATAAGCGACCTGTGTTTTAATTTGTCTTTCAATTAATTAAAACTTGATTAATAAACAATTATTTTCTCAGTAGGGCAATATTTTTCGTTTCTAACACAACCGTTTCGGGAAATTCTGTTCAAAATGCCCACTTTGACATCATTTCTTGAAATATTTTCTGCCTCTATCAAAAAATCGATCATTACTGTACATTATATAGTTTCTGAATAAGAGAATCTAGCAATTGGATGCGTTTGAGAGCAAAAATGAACTTAAAAATGAGTAAGAAAATAGACAGTTTGAATTTGAATGCACCCATAATAAGATGATTTTTTTCTTCAACCGCTATGTATTTTTAATTTGTTTTTGCTTTAAGAATTGGCCCTATCAAAAACTTGTCTATAGAAATGTTGAAGACAATATTAAGAAGATATATGATAAATTCATGGAGATTTTATATCTTGTGAATTGACGCAGTTATGAAAATTTTTCTACTTCAACCCGCCTTTTTTGTTTTCGTTTTTAATTTTTTGCGGTACGAATTGGTCCTATCAAAAACATGTGAATATAAAAGTTGTAGATAATATTAAGGAGATTTAAAATAAAATTAATTGGAATTGATATCTTGAGAATTGACGAAGTTATGAATTTTTTTCTCCCAAAAACCCTATTTTTTGCGCCCCTTGAGCCCATTTTTAACTTTATCAAAAATCTATGATACATAAATTTTTGGCCCTATTTTTAGAAGTAATAAAAACTTTAAACTGATTTGATATGTACAAAAATTAAGAAGTTGTGGGGGGGTTTCGGTTTTCACAAAACCCCTCCCTATTTCCATCCCCTTGGTCCGATTTTGCCCATTAACGAACTTGACCGAGATTTTATGCCCTTTGATTTTATGTATCAGTTTGGAAGAGATTGGTGCAGAATTACGAAAGTTATCGTGTCCAGAAGAAAGTGATATAGATAGATAGATAGATAGATAGATAAAGTTTTTTACTGAGGGTGGTTTTGGGTTCTGGGAGTCATGATCGGTGTAGATCTGCAAAAAAATTTCAGAAATTCCAACCTAGGAACGATCCCAATAGGTAGTATTTCATACGAAATCTACCTAAAAAAAAAAAAACGCTCCAGAAGAGCGGCAATAGCTTCAAACATATTTGCATTTTTTTAAAGTAATATGTATCAAATTTATATTTAAGCATAGTATTACAAAATAAAAAACAAAGTCAAAGAAAATAGAAATACTTAACGGGGCTGGTCACTAAGCTTCGAAATTCTCCTCCGTAACGTTAAGTCTATGGACTTTTGATGCATTTGTATATTTAAAATATCTTCTCGGGAAATTCACATTTTTAACATCTTTTTTCTGTGCACTCTTCTTAAGATTTCAACACTTCACACATTTGTAAGATTTTAACACTTCATATAAAATTAAGTCTATACTTTAGAAATATTTTGAGAACTAAGAAATAAAGAGACATCTTTTAGGAAGTGTACACAAAAAATAGAAGTTAAAAATATTAATTTTCCGAGGAGATATTTTAAATACACGAATGCATACCGAGCGAGTGTCATATGTTAATTAGTGTTTCATGGGAAAATACCACCACATCCGATTTCTATTTTCTCCAGAAAGATACAGAGCTCCTGAAATCTCAGAATACGGTTAATCAATAAAAAGTGTCACATCTGGTATTACTACAGAAACCTGTGGAATCTATAGAACCCATATCTAGTTAACTTGAAACCCCGCTGAAATGGTGATTTGTCTTCTTAGGAAATCCCAGGTTATTGACTAACAGCATTGAAAACTGAACACAAACACATTGCACTTCTTTTTATTTATATTCATCCATTCTTTTGTAAAACGACTTTTGCAGTTTTAGTTGTTTATCTATTTATTTTAATTACATGCGTATTTTTCAATTTATATGTCGGGGTAGTGTTTGAAGTTTAAAGCGGCTAAGCAGACCCAGTTAAAAAAAAGGCGCCATGATTAGAAAAACACGATAATAGCTTTTTGAAGGCATTTTTACAGAGGTGCTGAAAAATATCTGATCAAGGGCGCTATGATTACAAAAACACGATATTAGTTTTTTGAAATTTATTTTTACAGAGGGGCTGAAGAAATATGACTAAGGGCGCCATGATTACAAAAACACCGTATAGTTTTTTGAAAAGCATTTTTACAGAGGCGCTGAAAAAAATCTAACAAAGGGCGCCATGATTAAGTTTTGTGAAATTTATTTTTACAGAGGTGCTAAAAAAATCTGACTGTGCGCCAGAAGAAATATGAGCAAGGGCGCCATGATTACAAAAACACCATTTAGTTTTTTGAAATTTATTTTTAAAGAGGCGCTGAAAAAAGATCCGACCAAGGGTGCCATGATTAGAAAAACACGATAATAGCTTTTTGAAAGGCATTTTTAGAGAGGCGCTGAAAAGTATCTGATCAAGGGCGCCACGATTACAAAAATACGATATTTGTTTTTTGAAATTTATTTTTACAGAGGCGATGAAAAAAATTCGACCAAGGGCGCCATGATTAGAAAAACACGATAATAGCTTTTTGAAAGGCATTTTTAGAGAGGCGCTGAAAAGTATCTGACCAAGGACGTCATGATTACAAAAACACGATATTAGTTTTTTGAAATTTATTTTTACAGAGGCGCTGAAAAAAATTTGACCAAGGGCGCCATGATTAGAAAAATACGATAATAGTTTTTTGAAAAGCATTTTTATAGGGAAGCTGAGAAAAAATTGACCAAGGGCGCTTGATTACAAGAACACGATATTAGTTTTTTAAAAGTTATTTTTACAAAGACGCTGAAAAAATCTGACTAAGAGCGCCATGATTACAAAAGCATGTTATTAGTTTTTTAATTTATTTTTACAGAGGCGCTAAAAAAAAATCTGTCCAAGGGCGCCATGATTAGAGAAACACGATAATAGTTTTTTGAAAGGCATTTTTACAGAGTCGCTGAAAAAAAATCTGACTAAGGGCGCCGTGATTAAAAAACACGATATTAATTTTTTGAAAGTTATTTTTACTGAGACGCTGAAAAAATGTGACAAAGGGCGTTACAAAAACATGGTTACAAAAACACGATATTAGTTTTTGAAAGTTATTTTTACATAAACGCTTAAAAAAATCAGACCAAGGGCGCCATGATTACCAAAGCCGCTTTTGACAATGGGACCAAATGAAATTAAAATGAAAATCTCCTGTCTTAAATTGGCATTCTTATTAATTAATTTTTTTTTGTCTTTTGTACTTTCACAAAAATCAGAAATATCAAACTACCGGGCAGCCACCCAGGGCGCTAAATATTTGACAGAAAATATGCTAAATACGTCATTAATACTAATATTAATTTATGTGGAAAGTTACTATTCTTCGGATTACTGAATAAAATCTGGACGATGGCGTCATGACTGTCAAATTCTCTGTCAATGAATCCATTTAAAATGAGAACCTGTTTCTTATACAGTGTTAAGTCGTTTATACTTGCACAAAAGGCAGAAATACAAAAATACCCGGCAACATCAGGGGTGCTAAATACTTAGACGCAGAAAATATGCAAACTTATTAGACGCAGACTTATTATACACTTATTAGAAGCATTCTTAAAGCAAAACTTATTTAGGCGTATATCTAAATAAGTGAATACAGAATATTATTTTTCTTAGAATTTATCATTAGTACAAGCTTTGAAACAAAGTCTGGTCCAGGATACCATGTGTAACAACAGTGGCTATCTGATTGTCGATAACTTATGTTATCTCGAAATTGGGTTATCTAATTGTCTTCGATCACACATAGTTTGCTTATGCTATACTTTAAAAAATATAAAAGCATTACTTTTTAATTTTCCAAATAAAAATCTTTGAAAATTTTATGCCTTTCAGAATATACAACTGTAAGCGTACTTAAGAAAAAAAAAGAAAAAAGTGACGATGGGCGCACCGGGCATTTGCCTCGTTGCCCGGTGGGCCAGTACGACCCTGGCTCTACTTCTTTGATTTTTTTTTTTTTTATTATTCATTCCTACAATTTTTAAATTCATTTTTGCGATTTTTAAAGTCTTTCAAGACAACATTGATTCATTTAATATTATCCTTGCAAATTTTTTAATGAAAAAAGGCGAAAGGGCACTTCTAGTTATTGTAAGGCAAGAAGAGCGATTATTTTTTTGGATAAGAGGGAAGACGGGCGCTAATTTTTTGAATGATGGGCAAGAGGGATGCTATTTTGCAAACCAAAGAGCAGGTGGGGGTGCAGCACTTCCTTGAAACAGCCTGGTAGAAACTGTATACGGGAATAGTTCCATATCCTGTGCCGGAAGATTTGGCGATTTTTTTGGCGCGCTTTGTTTGGCGATAAATGTTTCGATCTGGTTTAAGTTTGTTCGTCGGATTTCGGATCGTTCGAACAGCTTTTTTTCGGTTGCTTTTTTTCGGAAATGCCTTTTTAAAACCAGTGTACTGGGTGACGGGAGATCTTGAAGCTTATTGGTTTACTAGTATCACATGTAGCGTTAGTCAGCAAAATTTTGAATTAGGTTAGATCAAAGCGGGTCAGACAAGCACAAATTCGGGTGAGTCTCTGCATCTGTCAACGTATTTTAGTTGTAAGGTAAGTCTCGTTAATTTTTCCAAGATTGCGGAAAACATTATTTTTAAATCTGCATGTTATTTATAATTCAATGATGTTGCAACGTTTTAAAAAATAGAAAATGATTTAAATACATGGATTTCTAAGTAAAATAAAGATTTAAAAATGGAGTTTGTGCGCGATCTTAGAAAATTTCTTCCAATGCAATTATACAAATTTTAGCAGCATTCTAAGTAAGTCTAAACAAATGTGCTTTTTGAGATGAATACTTGTTATTGCTTTATTATGTGCATTTACACACTTTGTTTCAGACTCTGACTGCGATCCCTTTTTGTAAACATTAAATTATTGCTGATTGTTTGTTTTTTTGTGTAAATATTTTTAAATTTTTTTCTGAGACGGTTATTTATATTTATCCTTTTAGTTTATTTTATATTAAATATATATATATATATTTTTTTTTTGTCGGTTGTGAGCGATATTTACCTGCATTAAAATTATAATAATTTTTGAAATATTGTTGAAATATATAAAAAAGTTTCTGGTAAGTTTTTTCTCTTTTTTACTGTCCAAAATGTTTTAGGAACGGGGGGTTCAGGGGGGGGGGAGGGGGCAGAGCGCCCCTGACAGTAACAAGTATTCATCTTAAAAAGCACATTTGTTTTGATTTATTTAGAATGCTGTTAAAATTTGTGTAATTGCATCGGAAGAAATTTTCCAAGATGGCGCAAAAACTTTGTTTTTAAATCTTTGTTATTTATAAATCCATGTTTTTACATCATTTTCTGTTTTTAAAAATGTTTCGAAATCATTGATTTATAAATAACATATAGATTTTAAAATGTTTTTCTGCCATCTTGGAAAAATTTTCATGTCGCCAAAACGGCATTTTGGCGCAATATTTTTCGCGAAGATCGCCAAGCGGCACAGGATATGGAACTCATCCTGAAGTACAACTTTTGGCCGAATCCCAAAACAGCCGAGGCACTTGGCATCGTTCAAATTTGGCGAGGCGATAAATGGATTTTTGTTCGTACCAGTTTGTTTCATAAATTCTTTCAGTGCCTTCAGTGGTCTGATCGATCGGTTTAATGGGATTTGTTGATTTGTTGTGCATTGGATAGTTACGCCTACCTGAAAACTTTTATTCACAATTAGCTCAGCGGTGTTTTGATAACTCAACTCCGCATTTTAAAAATTAAATGTCGACAAGGCAAGAGTTTATTATTGTTAATATATATATATATATATATTTTTTTGCTGTTTTTAGTTGTAAAATTTGAAAGTTAAAGTACCTGTGTAAAATAGTTTGAAATTGTGAGTATTTGTTCATTTTTTTTTTGCTAGAAAGTTTGACTGGAAATTTACGAAATTATGGCAATTCAACATTTTTTGGAGTTGGTTTTCAAGAAAGGAGATGTCTGTTAAGGTATGTTAATAATTTTATGCACGTTTTGTTGTAGCATTTTATATTAGCCGTTTGTTCTATATTTTTCGTTTATGCTGGCCTTGCAAGTTTTGTACATTTTGAGATTGCTACAAAGCAAGAACTGCAGAATTTTTAGATTGCTACACAGCGAGAACTGCTGAATCCAGTGATGTTTTTTTTCGGTTAATGAACGTAATGAAACAATAAAATGAATCGAGCGTTCATACGACGATTAGTGATTGCCGATTTATAGAGTTTTGTTCATTTTTAAGATTGCTACAGAGCGAGAACTGCTGATTATTGAGATTGCTACACAGCAAGAACTGCTGAATCCAGTGATTTTTTTTCGGTTAATGAATGCGTAAGCGTTCATACAACAACTAGTGATTGCCACTTGAATGAGTTTTGTTCATTTTGAGATTGCTGCAGAACTAGGTTGCTGTATTCAGTGATATATATTATTCTTTTATGAACGCGAAGCGTTCAAACTTCCTTAAATTACAAATGAATTGTTCAATGTTTACTCTGATATAGGTACGTACTTTAAAATTTTACATGATGCCATGATTTTATCTGAAAGTTGTTGAGAAATGAAAATTTTAATCATTAAATCGTTACTCTGATTTGGAAAGGTACTTTAAAAATTTCACATTTTTCAACAAACTTATGTTGGAATCGTTTGTTTTAATTTGAATCTCATAAAAATCAGCTTTCCTGTGTTTTCTAATACATCGTCATAGTTGCCAACTTGTACGGATTTTGTTCTGAGTGTATGGTTGTACAGATGAACAGTACGATTGTACGGTTTTGCGCCCAGAAAATACGATCGCGGAAAAACGCGAACTTCATCAAAGATCATGAAAAAAATCTTATTTTTGTCAAAGGATCGCGTAAAAACGCGAATTTCATCAAAGATCACGAAAAAAATGTTATTTTTGTCAAAGGATCGCGTAAAAAACACTAATTTCTTCAAAGGATCGCACACAAAACGCTAATTTTTTCAAAGGATCGCGAAAAAAAACGTGAATTTCGTTAAAAATCGCAGAGAAAAACACTAATTTCGTCGAAGGATCGTGAAAAAAGGGAATTTCGTCAAAGATTGCGGGAAAAAACACAAATTTCGTCAAGGGATTGTGAAAAGTACGCGAATTTCGTCAAAAATCGTGGGGATAAAACGCGAATTTCATCAGAGTTCGCGGGGGAAAAAGAGCGAATTTCGTCTAAAGATTGTGAAAAAAATGCTAATTTTGTCAATGAATCTCAAAGAAACCCGCAAAGATCGCGGGAAACAACATGAATTTTATCAAAGATATTTGGGGGAAAAAAGCTAATTTTGACAATGGATCGCGGAAAAAACGTGCATTTCGTTAAAAATCATGCAGAAAAAAACTTTTTGCCAAAGGATCGTGAAAATAACACGAATTTTGTCAAAAATCGCAGGAGAAACACTAATTTCGTCAAGGGATAGTGAAAAGAACGCGAATTTTCTCAAGAGATCGTGAAAAGAATGCGAATTTTGTCAAAGTTCCCGAGAAAAACTCGAATTTCATCAGAAAACTCGTAAAAATGCTAATTTTGCCAAAGGATCGCAAAAAAACCGCTTATATAGTCAAAGATCGCGGGAAATAACTCTAATTTCATCAAAGATCGCGGGAAATAACGCGAATTTCGTCGAAGATCGCGTAAAAAACCCGCGAATTTTGTCAAAGATCGCGTAAAAAACACTAATTTCGTCAAAAAATCGCGAGAAAATGCATATTTCGTCAAAGATCGCAGACAAAAAAAACGCTAATTTTCTTTAAGGATCGTGAAAAAACCGCGAATCTCGCCAAAAGATTGCGTGAAAACCGCAAATTTCGTCAAAAGATCGCGGAAAAAACAGCAATTTCGTCAAAGGATCGCGAAAAAAACACGAATTTTTCACAGGATCATGGCAAAAACGCGAATTTTATCAAAGGGCCTCGAAAAAACTCATAATTAGCACGTGCAGGGAACCCCCCCCCCTTTCCTCCCCAATCCCTTTGCTGCAACCTTTCAGAAAATTTGCTGTGAATTTCAGATTTTTTTTTCTTTTTTTTACTTAGAATTTCCCATGCAAAAAAATTTTCTTATGAGATCTTTCGTTTTTATTTTGGGAAAAAAAGACTACATGAATATAGCATAGAAAACGTCATGAAATATTACTTTTTTCGTTGCATATGTTATGTATTTTTAAGCACATAAGAATATGTCATAAAAATTGTAAGGATTTCAAAATTGACATGTTGACGTTATTTATAAATGTTGTATTTCCCATGATTCCAGGATGATGACGTAATAAAAAACATGGAAGCATTCAGGAAAGTGGACCGATCACGTTAGTTTTCAGGTTGGCGTATGTGGGGTGTTTGGCACTTCTCAGAAAAGTTGCGAAATGGGGTGTCTCAGCTGTTCTGGGATTGTGCCCAGCTTTTGTTTTTATAAGTGAATGCATGCATATCACAATATAAAAATTTTTTATATAGTCTGTGGGACCTAATAAGTTTTAGAAACATTTTGCAATCCGTCTAGCCACATAAAAATAAAATTTCATCTTTTATGTCCAAAACTTAGAGTTATGACATTTTCAATTTTATAACATTTCAATGTTTACCTGCACTAAAAGTGCTTCATTTTCAGTGCCAGAAAATACTGGAAAATATAGCACTGAAGGAAGTGAGGAGCTCCCAAAAAAGTCAAGCCTAGGGGCCCAGTTTATCTGCTTCTGGCTGTACCAATCATTTGCAAAGGTAATTATATTTTTGATTTTTCTTGCTTATAAATTTACTGTAGTACTTTTAAATTGAAAATTTTTTATATCAAAATTTATGTATTTTTAATAAAAAAAAATTTTCAGGAAAATGTTTTGTTATGTGATTTTTTATCAAAATTTAACATGGCTACTTTTCGGTTAACCAGGCACCAGTTTTATATATACATATATATAATTTTATCAACTTTTTCATGGCTGAACGTTACCGCTGCCGAACCCCGAGAGCCGTAGGGGTACTAGTGTCAGAGGAGGGGACCCGAGCAGACGGTAAACGTCCTCACGGAGGAGGGTCACTTGACTTCCGGTATCAACGAGAGAATGCACTTCCATGTCCGCAGTTCGGACTACTTTTTGCATGTGTTGTTGGGGGCGAGTTAGCTCGACCATGTGAACTGGTCTGTCTTTTCCGGCAGTGGCATCTTGAGAAGGGGGGCTGAGTGCAGTTGCTGTCTTTGGCTTTGAACCGCGGGCTGTGCAATTTAATGATATGTGGCCGTAACGAGAACAATTAAAACACTTAGGACCTTCTCCTTTACGCGTACAATCTATGAATTTATGGCCCTTGGCCCCACAGGAAAAGCAAGTAATTTTTTGAGGTTTTTCGCTGGGAAATGATTTCTAGGTACCCAAAGGGAAGTGTGTCGCCTTAGGTTTGAAATGTGTAACCGAACCACAGACTTCTTCATAGATTAAAAGTTTTTTCTTAAATTCTGCTAATTCAGAGATTCCATACAATATTGCTTTATTATGTGGTGTATCGTCAATCCCATTAATTATATAGTGAATTAAAGATATATCATCGATGTTTCCTCTTTGTGCTATTTCTTTCATTTTCAAAAAATATTTCAATAGTTTTTCGTTTGGGCGGCAGCCTCTAGCGGCTAGTAATTGATGTATCTGGGCGGACGAAGCTGATTGTCCAAATTCGCGAAACAATGCTTCTTTGAGTGATGTATATGAAGAAATGTTACTTTCACTACGTACATACAATAATGCTAAACTTTTTAATGCCCGCTCAGCAAACACAAATTTCTGTATGTCGGAGAGTTGAAATGACTGGGCCAGAGATTCAAATCTCTGAAACCATGTTTGAACGTTTTCCGTTTTATCACCACTAAACGGTGTAATTAAATGATCAATGTCATGGAAAGAAATTGTCTGTTTGGGCACGGAGTGTGTACAGTGTACACGCGCCTGGTCTGGCTGTACTTCCAAAGGGAAAGATAAACCAGTGCTTCCACTACTATTGTGGCTATCATCAAATTCTGTATCCGATTCGGAAACTGCCGTAAACGTGTCTTTAAAAGCCGAAATATCAACTAGTGCGCTTAAAATACGCTGTCCTATATCTTCTTTTGATCCATGGATATCAATGGATAAGATATTAGCGATAGTAATAAATTGTATCTGATCGTAATCGTCCAAAATTTCTTTGAGTTTATTTTCATACTCATCGCTTTTGTCGGTAAAAGAAAAACCTTTAAATTTCCTTAAATTCGCTCTATTCTGGCGATTTTTATCGCAACCAAATATAAATTCGTGCAGTAGCTTGATTTTAACAATCTTAGCCGATTTCAACTGGCTTTTAATAAATTCTATTTCTTGTAATTCCATATCAAAAGGCAAAGGAAAGAGAGAAAAAAAAACTTACTTCAAAGGAGTTATCCAACTGGAAAAAAAAATTCTTCGCCACGATATATTGAAGTAATCCAATTAATGATCCATAGAAAAAAAATATACTTGCAGCCGGAGATTCATTTCTTGCAAAACAACGACTATTTTGTAAAAATAAAAATAAACGGAAGAGCTTCAAAAC
This sequence comes from Maratus speciosus, assembly GCA_963932465.1. NCBI lineage: Eukaryota > Metazoa > Arthropoda > Arachnida > Araneae > Salticidae > Maratus > Maratus speciosus. Next base: position 130,864,933 of record OZ010796.1, on the reverse strand, counting down.
AGATGGCTAAGGAGATGAATCACGTCTGCTGAAATGCAGAGGTTGATAACTGGACGAAAAAGAAGCTCTCCGATTCTGATCGGTAAGAAAGCCTAGGGGATTTTATTTTTTTAATTCGTTTGGGATTCAAATCGGCCTAGAGTCCCCATATAATATAAGGATGATATAAAGATAAGATCGTAGTTAATGAAAAAAGGAGTTTAATGATTCTAGGTTATAGTTTTACAGATTAAATAGAAATTATATTTACAAGTACGGGAGGGTAGGGGGTTTTTCTGCGGCATACGCACTCACAGAATCGTCGGAGATCGGCCTCTGCTCTCGTCTAGAGCGAGATACGCCTACCATCGGCCGCGTCGGAATGAAATCTGCTCCCGGTTGTTACATGTTTCCAAGCGAAGAGAATGCAAAGCTGCATATCAGCAAATTCAATAACATCTGCTGTTCTGCGGTTACAAGTTCTCATGAAAATGTGCTGATCATATCCTGTTGCTAGGGGTAGGGTTTTATGGGAATCTAAAACCACAACTCACATATATATAATTTTATCAACTTTTTCATATATTGTGATTAGTGGTGTACAGAGTAGTACTTTGGCCGAGTACCGAGTACTCGGCCACTGACTACTCGGCTGAGTACCGAATACCGAGTAGTTGTGTAATAAGGAAAAAAACACTGATGTGCACATAATGTGAGCATAGGTGTACATATGGTGTGTACATATATATATAAATATACCTGTGTACATATATATGTATACCTGTGTGTACATATATATAATATACATATATAGTGTGTACATATATATAATATACATATATAGTGTGTACATATATATAATATACATATATAGTGTGTACATATATATAATATACATATATAGTATATACATATATAGAATATACATATATAGTATATATAAATTAACTAATTATATTTGAAATTTATTTGTGCACCTTTAAAAGACAATTTTTGACAATTTAAAACAGTAGCAAAAAAAAAAAAAAAAAAAAAAAAGAAAAGAAAATTGACACATAACAAGTACAATTATTAACCAATATAAAATTAAAACATTCTTCAACCCTCCAATTTATTCCAATATCTGAAATCTGTCTATCAAAAATAAAAATGTTTATTGGTTTTTAATGTTTAACACTTCATTGAATAATGCAAAGCATTTCCTATTTATTTTGTAACTGTACCTTATTTTCTTTTAATTAAAAATAAAAAGAGAGGTATAAAAAGAGATACATACAGGCTTTCTTAACAGAAGACTTATGTAAAACTGACACTCCATTTGCATGGTTGGTGGGGGTGGGGGTGGGGGGGAGCTTTTCTGATTATGGGCAACCTTGCAAAAAATTTCTTATGTGCACCTTCAACCACTGTTTATTCTGAACGTATATTTTGAGAGGCAGGCCAAATTTATAGTAGTAAAAGAAATGCCCTGTCTACTGATAATGTAGAGCGTTTGTTGTTTTTGCACCATAATTTGAAATATAATAAATTTAATTAATTTTTTTATTACATTTATTGTATTTTCAGTTTCTTTATCCAAAATAAGTCTTTTCTGTTTTCCTATATATTTAAAAAGAACTTATTTTTATTTGTATAAATTAGGGATGCACCGAATAGTGATTTTGGCCGAATACCGAATATTCGGCCAACAGGCGAACCGAATACTGAACAGGGATGAAGCTAGAAGTGAATAATAGGGGGGGGGGGCTCAAGAGAATGTAGGGGAGGGTCATATTTTTTCTTTCTGACGCATGCACGCACAAACACACACACACACACAAATATATATAGTCAAACAAAGTATTATATAGAAAGATAAATTAGTGCATATTCATATTGAACTATTATTTTAACACAATCAAACTGATTGGTAAAGTTATCATACGAATTGAATATTTCCAACTGAGCGAAAAAATGCCCAGGCTGGGAATCGAACCCAGATCCTTGGCTTACAAGGCCAATGCTTTTCCGTTTAAGCTAACTGGGCCGACAACCAGCCAGCATATTTCGCTCTCCCAGCCTGGGCATTTTTTCGCTCAGTTGGAAATATTCAATTCATATTCATATTGTAGGCACTATGTTTCTTATTAAACTGTTTATAATAACTTCCTTTTAAATATGTTAAGAAATTCAGTAGCCATTAGATAATATTTCGTCATAAATTTCATTTGACCTTAAATAAGTAAACTTCATCTAGTATATGCAACAAAAAATTTATAGTTCTTATAGACAATTTCTGTAACATGTAAATGTCCGCTCCATCGCTGTTCTAACAAACGAGCAAGGGATTGACCTTCATATTTCTTAGCTATGCTGCCTTTTCCCAAAAATTGTACAATATGAAACATTGATCATAAAACTGTTTGGTTTCACTTACCTCATTTATTGCCTTTATGATTACTGAATGAAGCATTTAGTTACAGCAATTTACGTATGGGATGTTCCTGTTAAGATGTTTCTGCAATATTGCTTAGACACCACCTTTTCCACTGCTCATGCAGCTCATTCCAGTGCCATCATAATATTGAATCAAAATTTTAGAATTATATAAATTGCAATCATGAAGGACCTTTAAAGTTAAATCAGAAAATGTTTTTGCATCCAAGTCAGAACAACTAGTGGTGTAGTCGTAAAAATAACAGAGGGTATACGTTCTAAGCAGAGGGTATACCCTAGTATATATATATATACTACAGCTTTCTTGAGAAACAGAGGGTATACGGTGTTCCTTAAAAAAATCCAGAGGGTATACGGCGTATACCCCCGTATACCCTCACCTACATCCCTGAGAACAATTTATTAATGTGATAATTGATTCCTTTACTTTCCCGTTCTTCACATATCTTGCTCTTAATGCAACATTTTCCCTGTTTTTTTATCATATGTCCAGTCTTCCAAAATCGAAAACCAGGGAACATCAGCATTATTAATATAATTTTATATATCCTCTGACTCTATTTCAGCAAGGATTTGTATTACATTATTAGCCCCCCGGGACGGTATGCTATTTCTTTCTCCCAGCTTATTTTGTCTCCAAAAAATAACGTTAGCTTACAGAAGGCAGCAATAAACAAAGCAGATATATCATTGTGCGATTAAATGCTCTATAGTAATTATTTTAATTGCTAAGCATCGCACATTTTAAATTTTTATACCGTCGTATTGGAAAAAAAAAAGTACTTTTAAATGCAATTTGTTTGAAAACTGTATCGCCATTTATTTTTGAAATATTAATTTTTTTGTAGTTTTTAGCACCATTTGTTTCATTTTGGCAACTCAAGTACTCCATTTATATAGAAAGTAAAAGGAAAATAGTTGAAACATAGCAATTATATCTTTTTGTTGCCATTTTCTCATAACAACCGAAAGAAAATGTATTTAAAATACGTACTATTTTGGGAAAATATAAACGAATAATTTCGATAAAACATGGAGCTATTATAAATTATATTTAATTTTAAGTATCTGTAGATGCTTTCAGTGTGACGTCGGTCATGACGTTTTGGTTGGAAACTGACTCCAAACAAACGGCTGTTATGCGTCATTTCTTTTTAAATATAAATTGTGGAAAATGTTACCAGTACATATCAAATATTAAAACACTTAGATGTGAGATATAGATATAAGATATAGCTGCAACACACAAACAAAATAGAAAATACAACATAGCAATCGTTTGTTTGGAGTCAGTTTCCAACCAAAACGTCATGACTGACATCACGACTGAAATCGTCTATATTAATATTACAAACAAATGAAGGCCTATGAATCATTAGATAGCCTTTTTTTGTCGAGTTTCTTTAATGACGGCATCTTTTTGCTGCATTTGTGTATTATTTTGCGATAGTGACATCCTTATGCATGCTTTACTGTAGATGTTTAAGAGTGGATCGTAAATGTGGAATTCTTAAGCGGATGCGAATGACGTCATTTTACATAAAATAAAAGTGTGTGCTTCAAGTCTTAAAATTGAAATAGGTTTTGTACTATTTATATATACATATATTTTTTTTCATCGGGGGCGACACTAAATTTTGAAAAAGCAGAATTTCTGTTTTCTAGTATTTAATATTATCCTAAGCACTAGGTAAGATAAAACTAACTAGAGTAATTTACTTTAGATTAGTTAAATAATGCCTCGCTATTTAAAATGCATTAAATTTTTTAACTATATCGAATGCTAGACTCATGATTTTAATATATATATATTTAAATTTTATGGCAAGTTAAGTATGAATTGGCATACTATTACTCAGCTAGGAGGGAATTGGTAGGAGATTAATGAGCCGACCTAGTGAGATTAACTTTAACATACTACCACACAGTGACAGGCAATTCGCATCCAGCTAACCCGCCGATTCTCAAGCTCCTCATGTACAGTAGAATAACGAAAAATATTGATTTCGTTAAATATTATGATTGAGATTAACTCGTTTTTACTCCGATTAATAAAATGATGCAGAAACTTAAGATGAAAATCAAAGTTGGTGTAGCATTGAAGTAATAACACTGAAGGATTAACATGTGTAGCAACTTTTTGAAATATTAACATGTATGAGAAAACAGAAAATTTTGGGACTGTCACTGACACATACGACTATTTTTATTACTGTTTAAAATGTTTCAGCTTTATAACAGGAGTGAATTTTAATCCATTTACTTGCAACAAAAGTGTGCCCGAAAATGCGAAATATAAAGATTCGATCAATAGCTTTATTTTGTATTTCAGGTGATGTGTGTTGCGTTAATTGGCACAGCTTTGACGCATACTGCAAACATCATGTCCTTTTTGACTGTGTATTTAAAGAGTTTTTAAATAAACTAATTTTCTCAGGCTCATCTATACCATAAATATCCCATAATGCAAGTTCATTTAGAACCAAAAATTGTAAGATTTCAGCTATCGATTGAATATATTATCGGTTCTTTCAAGAGTATCATTAAACCAAAGATGATACACTTAAATTCATCTCTTCACGTTCTTCTTTTTCCTTCCATTTGCTGACCTTGGACTATTTCTCAGGGGGGGGGGGGGGTGAGCCTACCCTAGCACCCCCCAAGCTACGGCCCTGATACTGAATATTCGGCTAGGGAATAGTAACTGCTTGGCCGAATACCGAATATTCGACTTGTCAAATACTTTTATATTTCAAAGTTTAAAGGCATTAAAATGTTAAATTTTAAAACAATTTTACATAATATTTAAAACAAACTTTTATTCTAATAAACAAGAGCTTTTTTCAAGTAAACTTTATGCTGAAAAAAATCTGCTTTGAGTTATTTAAGAAGAGGATAGTTATAAAAAAAATTTAATTAATAAAATTTTAAATTTCATGGCTTCTTCTGAGAATTAAAGCAAATGAATAAAATTTTCTTAAATTCTAAAACAAACATTTTAAAATCAAAGAGAAATTGTGAAAAAATTGGAAGAGAAATTGTGCAGGAATTTTGCTTGTCAGGAAGAGACTAAGATAAAAGTTAATAAATAATACAATCGATTCAAATTTTATAGGGTGACAACTTAGCAAGAATAACTGTTCTACTCCCTTTGATTAAAGCAATGAAGTTTTTAAATGCATCCTAGATCGGTGTCTGGAGTGGGCAATCATTTTCAGAGATTGTAAACGTTGTTCTTAAAATCTTAGCAAGAAACAGATTATTTACTGGACATATTTTGATCAATTAATTACCTATTGAGTTATAAGCGATTTTGATCACATGATAGATACATTTTTCATCCTTTCTTGAGTGGGTTTTATCCTTTCGCTTTATTTCGCTTCCATTCAGCTTTAACAGACTTTAATTAAAATTAAATTCTTAATAATTTAATTCAGTTATACTTTTATTCTTTTAATGACTTCTTTTAAAGGGCAAAATTAGCACTAGCCACAGGGCCAGCCAGTGAATGAGATAAAGTGACTACTGCAAAATTGGCTGTCAGCGGCCACCTTATGGCCACTTTCCTACAAGGACATAGTAAAATTTTTTTGCATTCCATCATGTTCTATTTTTTCTGGTTGCAATATATTTATTTGTGCTATTCAATTTTAGATTAATACTAATAGAAATTTTAACAAAAGTTTACTGTTTAGTATTTTTAAATAAATAAGTGGCTACTAGTTTAAAGAAAGTGCCCGCTTATAAAACTCGTACTACTGGCCACTGGCCAGTAATGAAATTTCCCAGTTTTGCCCTTTAATTCTTTCCATTCACAAATTTATTTATTCATCAGTTATTTTTTGTTTGTTTGTTTTATCACTTGAAATTAGCAATACCCAAAATAACCTATGAAAGTATTAAACTATACAGGTTATTATTAACGATAAGGATTGTCAGAAAAACAAAAGTTCATTCAAATAAAAAGAAACAGTGTTATCAGTCATTAAGCTGATTTACTGATTGTCTATATTTAATTATAAACACTTTGAATAGAAATGTTCTCAAATACAAAACATTTATCAATTTGTATATTTAACTACTTTCTATCACATTACTGTCATTTATATTTTGATTATGATTTAACTTTGTGGTGATGAAGATAAGAAATTTGATAGGGTTGGCAAGTTTCTTCCAAAGTGGAAAAAACCGGCTGGAAGAAATAGGTTTCTTCCAAGTGGAAAAAATGGAAGAAACTGTTATTCTTTAAGAATTTATCACTTAAGTTCAACTTTGTAAGATACAATAAATGTCTTCTTCTTATAACCTTTAGTAAATTAATTCCATAAGACCTATACAAATTTAATTATATATACTAAATTAATAATTACATCTCTTTTTTAGCGAAGATCAAACACGAAAACCTGTCTAAAGCTTTTCAACCAATGGCTAAATGAAGAAAAGAAATTTTATCCAAAATACACAAAATCAATTAAAATGTTATCCATTTCAATTTGACCAGCATACTTTTTAATTATTTAAACTTTTGAAACTAGTAGCAAATAGTTTCGGATCATTTACCAATGGTAGCATGAAACTCACTTAAATAAAAGACGATGCTTTTTCAAGTCCTACAAAACTTCAGGAGAGTTTTAAGCATATTTTGACATACCCATGCATATAATATATATTTTTAGAACATTAGTTTTTTAAATCAGCATTGAGATATGCATGCTAGATGCTAATATAAATAATGACAAATTTGTTTATTTACTGTGTTGCACAGAAAAATTTAAATAATGCATTTTTATATGAAAATAATGAATTTTTCTATGAAAAATAAATGATTTGTAGGTAATTTTTTTCCCCTTTTTACATAAATGGCATAATTAATAACAAAAAAAAAAAACATTCATCTACCTCTAAAGTTGTAAAATACATCACCTGTAAATGTCTGCTGAACCTGAAATTTGCTATTAAAAAATAACTTATTTTTCCAGAAATAATATTTTTAATATTAATTAAAATTTCAAATTTATATTTCATATAATTATACTTTGAGTTTAATTCTTTTACATAGTTAATGTACTTTAATGTTGAGCATCTGTTGGTTTCTTCCAGTTTCTTTCACTGTCCTGGAAGAAACCGGTTTCTTCCTGAAGAAATCCAACCCTGTATAAAAGCTATAGGGCATGCATAGGGGTATACATATTTGATGTGTATATTAAAGAGAATACACATTCAATAAATTTAAGTTAAAAAAATACTAATGTAGGAAGAATTAAAATTAAATGATAAGGGAAAGATGCCCAATCTTCCTTACTTTTTTTCCTCTGTTGTAGACAATTGTTTTGATTTTAGCCTTATATAGATTATTTTAAAAAGGAAAAAATTTTTCTTTTTAATTAAAAAGGGCTTTTGACTTGTTTTTTGTAGTGCAGTTGAACTCTGAACTTATGCACGTAATATTGAAACTCATTGTTTAGCTTATTCTAGTTTTAAGTAAAAGAGAATTCTTCTACTTCTAAGAAATACTTTTCCGCACATGCAATGAGTGTTTGTAGTGAAGATTTATTTTCCGAAGCTGCACAGATTTATAAACAGAAAAGAAACATATTTTCAGCCAAACTAATTACTTGAAAATTTGGCTGAATACTTGAATATTTGGTTTACATGCCATTCAAGACCTGACTCCCTGTTTTTTTTAATGGAAATTTTCTATTCATTTCTTCTATTACACAAGAAATGTAGGTTAATTTAAAATTGTTAGTCCTAATTTCTGTGAATTGATAGGATCAACTAATTTCGTGCGTATAAATGTTTAATTGGAGCTCAGAATTTCTCTTTCATGTTCATCACAATATCTTTGCAGTCCTCCTAATTTGATTTTTGTTCAGTACGGAATCTAGCCTAATTTGGGAAAGCTAAATGTAAGTCCGGTGACACTTTTTGGCCACATGCTGCTAGGTATTTTCTCTTTTCTGTCACACGAAAAAAATATCGTGAAATATGACAATTGAACATAAGAAGAAAAATCGTGAATTTCTTCGATCGGTCGAGAAGAATATCATGAAATTGCCGATTGGTCGCAGGATGAAATCACGAAATTCATTGATCTGTCGCAGGATAAAACTGTAAATTTTGTCGCAAAAAATCACCGTGAAATTTGCGGAGATTGCTGAGCACAAAAAAAAAAAAAAAAAAATTCTGAAATTCACAGGAAATTTTCTGAAAGGTTACAGCAGGGGATGGGAAGGGATTGGGAAATCCTCTCTTCATGCCAATTATTTTTCTTGCAGGTTAAGTAAATTCTGTTTTTGGTTTGGGTTGATTTTCAGACATGTAGATTTTTACAAGATGGGTTCGTGTTAAACCCAATTTCTCAAAAGTTAGTTCAGTATATTATTTCAGATTAAAAACTATACTAACAATAATAAACATAGATATTTGTAGTGTGCTGTTTTCTAGAGACCATTGCATCTTTTCTGTGTCTCTTTGATAAAATTCTTGTTTTTCCTGTGGTCCTTTGAAGAAATTCGATTTTTTTTGCAATCTTTTGAAGAAATTTGAATTTTTTCGCAATCCTTTGAAGAAATTCACTTTTCACGATCCTTTAATGAAATATGCATTTATTCAGCGGTTCTTTGACGAAATTCGCATTTATTCCTTGATCCGTTGATGAAATTCACCCTTTTCCACAATCTTTGACAAAACGCCCATTTATTCCATGATCCTTTGACGAAATTTTGTTTTTTCGCGATCTTTTGATAAAACTCTCATTTTTTCGCAACCCTTTGATAAAATTTGCATTTTTTTTTCTGTAGCCATTTGACTAAATTCACTTTTATTCCGTGACCCTTTGGTGAAATTCACATTTTTTTCTGCAACACTTTGACGAAATTTGCATTTTTTTTCCACGACCCTTTGACAAAATTCACGTTTTTCCGCGATCCTTTGCGAAACTTGTGTTTTTCCATGATCGTTTGACGAAATTAGCATTTTTTCTGCGATCCTTTGATGAAACTTGCGTTTTTCTGCAATCCTTTGACGAAATTAGTGTTTTCCCGCAATCCTTTGACGAAATTCCCATTTTTCGCAGACCTTTGATGAAATTTACGTTTTTTCCGCTATCTGAAAAAATTAATTTTTTTTTCTGTGATCTTTTGATGAAATTTGTGTTTTTCCGTGATCTTCTGCCACAAAATTGATTTTTTTCAACGAACGATTGACAAAATTGATTTTTTTCAGTGCCCATTTGTTGAAATATGAGACGTTTTTCTGCTGTATATTTTTAAGTCCGAATTGCCGAAGTGATAACCGATTTTTCATAATTTTCAGAAAATTCAAACAGAAGCCTCTGAATTCGTCAGTCGGTTGCGGAAAATAGCACGAAATTTATCAATCGATCTCGGGAGAATTTCAATTATTTTTTTGTTGTAAAAAACTCGAAAAATGTGTAAATCGGTTGTGCGAAAATATCAAGAAATTCGCAAGATGTTCGAAGTTGATCGTAGTTTCAAAATGCAAAATTTTCTGATAAATGGTTAAGTTTTTTGGATAGGAGCACCCTACCCACGATATTTCTGTGTGAGTGATTTCGAAATTTGGGGCACGAATCCCGCCATGCTGCCCTGAAATTCAAGTAGTAGTCTGTATTAAATTTATTCTGTTTAATAAAACTAGTCCATATATTACTATGTCTGTGTCATACTTATAAGTATTTTATCTTACAATAAAATTATTGCAAGTTTTTATTTGTACTTTTGCACATTAAAAGTTGAATTTTCACAAATTTATTGTAAACAAATGTACCACAATTTTATGGAAACATTATATACTTTATCTTTAATTAACTTTAATTTTTGTGTGCTTAATTTTGAACAAAATATTTTAATGAAAGTAATTTCATTATATTTTCTTTTGTAATTCTTTTTAAAAATTTATTTACGAAAGATTTTGTTCTTTTTACATGCAGCAGAGGCCTTTATTTGCATTATGTCTTGCCAATATCGATTTTTGACCACCAAATGATGTTTCAAGCCTGCATTATTCTGATTGGCTATGCATAAAATGAGTCAACCGTATAGATTAACCTTAGTTTTCCTGTCAAGTGCATGCTGTTCTCGAAAAAGGATATAATATGCAAGGTAAGTTTTTATAGTTCAAAAAACAGTTAATTTTACTCAAGTTTTATAAAAAGTATTTTACACCAGAATTTTTATTTAAAATCATTTAACTTATTAGTGTGTGTGGTTTATATATATAATTTAGTTATTTTAAAGAAATTTCTGTTTGAATAAATATTTTGAATGTACCCATCTGCTCCATTGGACTCATATGATAGGTGGAGAATTAAATATTTAACAAAATTACTCTTAAAATTTTAAAACAATTAAATTCTGATGCTATTTTAAATTCTAATATGAAAGGATCTAATTATATAGTGTTTGTGGTAAATCGGACCCCACTAAATCTGGTTGAGTGTATCGATTTAACTTTGAATTGCCATTAATGTGGTATAAAGGGTAATGGGTGTTCACACACTGCTCAATTCTGAAATTTTGAAGATGACTGGAAAATAAGCATGTTCTGTATTAAACCTAATTCTGACTGTGAGTTAATAGATCGGAGCATGCTAAAATTGGATTATAGCACTTGCATTAAACCGGATTCCACTAAATCATGCTGCATCCGCATGCGGTAGATACGTCAATGTAAATATGAATTCAAGACTAAATCAAACTTATAGTCCATTTCACCTTAACTTGGCAGTGTTAGATACCCTATGAGAGCCGAATTGCAGAAATTTGGATTTTTTTTAAAAATCTCTTTTGCATTTCAGCATTTTAATTTTTTTTCTTTTGGATAGCTGAGGTCGATCTCTACAAGGAACCTTTTTTACTTTTTGGGGGGTGGGGCTTTGATTTTCAGAGCAGGTTTCGAAAGTGAAATTATCCTAGTAAAAAAAAGTCTCTAAACAAAATAAAAAAAGTAAAAAAGAATCTTGAAGATCAACCTCAGCTATCAAATGCGGGGAGAAAAAAAAATTAAAATATTGAAATCAAATGAGATAAAAAAAAATTTTCTCCATAGGATTACGATTAGCAAGAAGGTGTTTTCATGAGTGAAGTAGCCTCTTAATAATAAACAATTGGCTCTCTAATTAGGAACATAATATACAGTTTTATGATTTAATTACTAAAATGATAATTAATAATTTAGTGTTAATTACGGAAAGAAAAATGTCAGGACGCTGTTCCAATATTGTTTAGTAACAACATAAGGAAAACAAAAGATAATAATTTTACAATCAGACGATATCATTCTTTCATCCTTCTGCAGCTCCAATTTGCTATAAATTTATAATAGCAAAAGCAGAAGGATTAAAAAAAAAATCCGGCTATTTACTCTTTTATTCACAGGACTTTATCTTTTTCTATGTAAAATGTGGATTGCGATAATGCTTTATCCGACATTTTTTATAATCCAAATAAGATTGATTCAAATAATGTAAAGTAACAAATTTTACAAATACTCAATTAATAAACAAACAAGTAATTACAATAACTAACAGAAAAAATAAAATATATATGAACGCGTTAAAAGTAAAAGCGGAAGCAAGCAGCAAGTATTATTAAAGCGATTCATAAGAACAATAAGAATTAGAGGTCTGCACGGACCAAAATTTCCAGGCCCGGTGCGGCCTGACTCACAGAAGAAAAAAATTCGGCTTAGCTCGGCCCGGATAAAAATTAAAATCTCGTCCCGAGCCCTGCCCGCCCTGAATGAATTTCTACAAAACATTGATTTTTACGTCTATTTGTTTAAAAATTTGTCTTGTATGAGGAGTTCTGACTAAAAATATTTATCTTAACTTTTTTTCATGTTCATTTTTATAGAAGTGCCAAAGGCTGCAATATTTACTTTTTTAATGAATCTATTTCTTGTATGTAAATGTGTCAGTTATCATTAATATTGTTAATCAATAATGTATTGAAGTGCTGAAAATCTGATACATGCTATACAGTAAAATCTTTTAAGGCTGTTCTTAACTGCTCTGTTCAACAAGCGCAAAATGTTTCGGCACATTTACAAATTCATTTTTTTACGAAAAGATATAAAATTGGAAAGCTTGGCCATGGAAGTGATTTGGAATTGAACTGTGTTTTTCATTTTTGGATGAATAAATTACCTATTGAGTTATAAGCGTTTTTGATCACGTGACAAACGCGTTTTAGCCCATCATGGTCTGTTTTTTTCTGCTTTCTTCGTGAACTTCGGTTCAAAATGTCAACTATGAGACTATTTTCTGAAAGATATATTGTGTTTGCAAAAAACGAAAAAAATAGCTCGATTGCATACTTTCTAGACAACACCTGCTAGTTTCATGCATTTCCGAACAAAAATAAATTAAAACTTATGTCAGAAAGTTGCCCTTTTGGATTTGAGAACACCCATAAGACAGAATTGCATAGAAAAGAAAAAAAATTCTTTATATACAAGTTCCCTTCTTAGCTAGTGTAAATGTATTATATATTCTTTTCTTACGTATTAGTACATTAATTTTGCATAGATCAACAAGTTTTTCAGTTTAAAATACGATTCTGTCATTTTTCACACGTTTTACCTTTTTTTTATGTAGCTATATTTTAATAAGTGTAGAAAGTTATTATTCTTTAAAAAGAATCTAATCTGTTTATCTAATAATTTTTAAAGAGAATAAAATGTCATGTAATTCAACTTTAATGTGTAGTTGTAGAATAATCGTGATTTAAAAATGTATACATTTTTTACAAAAATTTTTGGCCCAGGCCTAATTTTACTGATCTTTGAACGGACCAGGCCCTGCCGAGACAATGATTTTTATACGGGCTGGGTCAAAACTAGGACTGAAAATTTTTGGTCATAAAGGCTAGGAATGAAACGAGTCCCAGCTTGATCCTTCAGTAAAAAAGAAAAGGCCTGAACACGGCCCGGCCCGTAAAGTGTAGTCACTAGATTTGTGCAGAATTATGGAAGGTATCTTGTCCATAAAACCTATATATATATAGATGTATAAAGTTTTGAACTGGGGGTGGTTTTGGGTTCTAGGGGTCGTGATCGGCAT
>OZ010796.1:130611533-130851232 GCA_963932465.1 Maratus speciosus | reverse complement strand
GATCAACTCATAAAACTGCTACAGAAAGCAGTGGAGAAAGCAGTAATCTAGGCTTATCAGTTCAATGAAAGGTGGGGGGGGGGGGGGGGGGGGAGGTGATATAAAGAAAAACTTACTAAGACAAAATTGAAAAAGACAGGGGAATTTTTCCCTTTTAAGCAGGTTTTTGTCATAACAGGTAGCGCAATTCTAATACAATGAAATCTGCTTAGATGGAATCACATGGGACCAAACGAATTCCGTTTTAGACAGATTCCGGTCTTACAATAAGTGCAGATTCAAAAAATCTCAAAGGGCCCAGTGGCTTCTAAACCCAAAAAATCCAGTGACCACATTGTGAAACAAATGAATAAAAATAAAATAGTGTTTATAAGGGGGGGGGGGGGGGGACTAAAAAAAACCCTCAGGAGTTCAAAGTGAAAAATTTGAAATTGGATGTATGACATGTATGTATATGGGTAATGATATTAAATGAGACGAAGGATTACTAGTTTTTGAATATTTTATTTAGCAACATGTAATGAGCTGACCGCCTATGAAAAAAAACTTGTAATTTTTTCCTTTTTGATCTTAGTTCAGTTTATATATGTTTTTGCACTAAATATGTAACAATTTGTTTGCGTGACCTTAATTGATTTTATGTACTTGAAACTTTAGTATCTAATTTATTTTATAAATATTTCAACATTAAAACAAAAATTCAATATTTTAATATTTGATATAAAAAGGTTAATTCTAAATTAGAATCTAAAGTGTGTAATATGACTGAATGAATTTATTATTGCTGTTGCGATTCATTACTATGAATTTTCAAATTAATAAACAATAGTGCTAATTTTGTGTAATATTTCAAATGAAAATATGACTATTTCGATAAGTGCCAAAAGCTATTTTTTAAAAAAATATATCAAAATTGGTGTTTTAAAGCAATTTTTCAGCACAGACAAAGCAAAAAAAAGGTCCCCATGAGACATTAATCACACATGCCATAAACCAAAATGAAATTGCAATGCATTTATCAAACAATAAAAAACGACATTCCATTCCAAAGTACAATCTGCTAATTTCATGCTTTATGTTTAAGAATGAGTTTGCAAATGCCAGAAAATTTGTCACTGTTAAACGAATTTTTTTTAGGAAAGGGGGAGGGTATGCTTGGTTGGGTTGATTTTTGACGGCCGATTTATCTACTCGAGGGATAAGCCGGAGGGAGAGTGCCCTGTGTGGGAATCTTTCTAAGGGAGCCTAACCCGTATTTACGCTTGGAAATCCAAGGTTCGATGAAAACCACGAAAGCTCCGAATGATTAGGCCGACGGGCGCGATTGAGTTCGAACCCAGCATCCCCCGTCTACTAGCTTCGCGAGCAGAACCTCTCGGCCACTGGTGGGGCGGGGGGTGGAAATTAAGTATAATCTACTTTTAAGTATACTGTTGTACAGGGCTTGCCTTCACCTTAAAGTTAAAATAAAACGGAATTTAGATCTCGTTAGGTGCAGGGCATAGTGCAAACCTTTTTAAGACCCAATTTATTTAATTCTTTATTATGTTTTTCATGTAGAAAAAAACGTTTTTTAGTCTCATCGGAGGTCCCTATAATTACGGGGCCAGGCTGCATTACACCTGCAGACCTGCCAACCTTTGAAAATGCGAAATCGTAGCAACAAAATTTAAATTAATCTGGAGATTGGTTGGTTGGTTTTTCGTGTTTCACAGCCATCTTTTGACATTCGTAAAAGGAATAAGGTTTCCGTCTTTCAACTCAATATAGTAATTTTTTTCCTCTGAAAATTTCTATATGATTTTTAGAGTTTATTTTCGATTCGCAGCTTTTTTTTTTTTTAAACTTTTGTAAAAGGAGCCTGGTTCCAATTTTTTAGCTCAGTGCAGTAAATTTTGAGGGAATTCGCGATTTTTTTCCCGCCATCATTTCAGGATATTCACAATTTTTTTGCCACAATCGTAATTCACATTTTCCTATCATGATTCTTTGTTGAAATCTGCACTTTTTACCATGAACTTTTGATGAAATTCGCATTTTTTACGCGATCCTTTGACAATTTTGCGTTTTTTTTTACCACGATCCTTTGACTAAATTAGTGTTTTCTTTCTGCGATCTTTCGGTGAAATTTGTGTTTTCTTACTAATCTTTCGATGAAAGTTGCACTGTCTTACTGATCTTTTGACGAAATTCGCGTATTTTTCCTGCGATATTTTGACAAAATTCACGTTTTTGCCACGATCCTTTAACGAAATTTATTTTCTTCTGCGACCAATTGACGAAATTGATTTTTTTTACACGGTAATTTGTCGAAATTCGCGATAGTTTATCGCAAATCTTGCGATTTTGCACACTATTTCAAACCTTGCTCCTCAAGGAACCCCCTCCAGAATTATTAAAATGGTACACTTGTTTCTAAGGAAGGGAATTTCTGTATAAATATTTACAAAAACACGATCAGAGTGTTTTATGTTAAGAAGTTTTTTTTTTTTGCAGCCCAGAATTTTTTTTTCTCTCATGATCATTTTTTAATGTCCGAATTTTCGGACTAATGGCCAATTTTTTAAAACTTTCGGAAATGAAAACTAGGAAATTTCGGAACAGAATCACTCCTGAAAAATATGCTGCGGATAAAAATCGCAACTAGAAACATAAAATACTTTTGTGTTTTTTGCAAAAAATCGTAGTTTAAGACCGATTTCCGTAGCATCGTAGTTTATAGGTCCAAATCGTAGCAACTACGATTTTTTCGTAGCAGTTGGCAGGTATGCACCTGCCACATCCCTTTGCTGGTGTCCTTTTTTTTTGTATTACAGAATATGTGAAAATATACCCATAACAGTATGTGTTTACCTAAAAGTGCGAATTACATGAAAAAATATTTTTATATATTAAATACTCGTAAGAATCGTTAAAACATTTGCAATTCTAGACTTTGGGTAACCTTTTTCAAAAAAGCAATGAACACATTAATTTCAAAATTTTATGCCTCCTGAAAATTCATCATAAGCATCAAATACATATTAAAAATAAAGTTAAATATATATTGTGGCGAATTTTGAAAATCATTGAAATATTTTTACGATTTATCTTCGCAATTTTTATGCTGTTCTAAAAAGATTTTTTATGTGTAAAGAAACAAAATAAACTTAATAAGCATTAAAATTTTCAATCAGGAAAATAATAAATAAAGGAAAATTTTCAAAATCCATACGATACAATACAGTGTTCACATATTTAAGATTAAAAAGATGACGTGACATTAGCAGCAATAGTAAAAGGCAAGTTCTGGGATATTTACTCATTGTTAATTTAAAATGCCTTATCACATATGAACAGCTACTTTGAAATTTTCATTTAAGGATGTTCTCAAATCCAAATTTGTCTACTTTCTGATGCATTTTTTAATTTTGTTCGCAAACGCATGAAATTGGCAGTTGCTCTTAGTCAAAAACTATGCAATCAAATAGTTTTTTTCCTTTTTTTAAAATCTATTTTTGATCATTTCCTAGCATGTCCAATTTCTATTTTTTCTATTTCATTACATTTTTCATTATTATTTAATTTTATTTTTCAGCCTGGAACAAAATTTATTTTACCAATGACCATCTGTTTTCGTTCTCTGACTGACACCCATGAAATGCCAAATGACTGAAATATATTGCTCCATGTTTAACTTTTGGCCTTTTCAATTTGTAGTTATATTCATAGTATGATGAAATTATAAATATTAGTGTCTTTATTTGGAAAAACGCGCGAAAATATAATTTGATAAAGTTACAACCTTATTAAAACGTGGTAACTTGACTTTGAGTTGTCATCTTTCACAGTTTGTCCACCCATCAAAGAAAAACAAACTGGCCGTGCCATTTTACTAAAATCGTTTTGTGCCCACTCAATATTTTTGAAAATTTGGAGTCACTGTTATGTGTGATTCATGTCTCATGGGGACCTTTTTTTCGCATTGTCTGTGCTGAAAAATTGCTTCAAAACACCAATTTTGATATATATATTTTTTTAAAATAGCTTTTGCACTTATCGAAATAGTCATATTTTCATTTGAAATATTGCTCAAAATTCGCAATATTGTTTATTAATTTGAAAATTCATAGTAATGAATCGCAACAGCACTTTAGATTTTAATTTAGAATTAACCTTTTTATATCAAATGTTAAAAATTAAAATATTGAATTTTTGTTTTAATGTTGAAATATTTATTAAATTATATACTATAGTTTCAAGTACATAAATCAATTAAGGTCATGCGAACAAATTGTTACATGTTTAGTGCAAAAACATATATAAACTGAACTAAGATCAAAAAGAAAAAAATTACATGTTTTTTTTTCATAGGCGGTCACTCATTACATGTTACTAAATATTCAAAAACTAGTAATCCTTCGTCTCATTTAATATCATTACCCATGTACATACATGTCATACATCCAATTTCAAATTTTTCACTTTGAACTCCTGAGGGGGTTTATTTTAGTCCCCCCCCCCCCCCCTTATAAACATTATTTTTTTTATTCATTTGTTTCACAATGTGGTCACTGGATTTTTTGGGTTTAGAAGCCACTGGGCCCTTCGAGATTTTTTGAATCTGCACCTTTATTGTAAGACCGGAATCTGTCTAAAACGGAATTCATTTGGTCCCATGTGATTCCGTCTAAGCAGATTTCATTGTATTAGAATTGCGCTTCCTGTTATGACAAAAACCTGCTTAAAACGAAAAATTCCCCTGTCTTTTTCAATTTTGTCTTAGTAAGTTTTTCTTTATATCACCCCCCCCCCCCCTTTCATTGAACTGATAAGCCTAGATTACTGCTTTCTCCACTGCTTTCTGTAGCAGTTTTATGAGTTGATCATAAAACATTGGAAAACGAGTCAAACAAGCATTTGGAGTTCCTGCGTAGTTTGGCCATCTTATTCTTACCTCTGAGCTTGCCGATCTTACTCTGGTGGGGTTCACAGCAGGCAAAAGATCTCTGATTGGTTGGGTGGACGTTAGATTTTAACAGCCAGTGCTTTCCACAACCAGTTCAAGGGCCCTCTTGACAAAAAAGCCTAAGGATGAATTTTCCAATTCTCAAAGCTTATTATTGTTTTGACTGTATTGAGCCTATTTTAGAAAATGCAGTATGGAAAAATTTTCTGATTACATTCACAATTGATATAATCAGTAAAAATTATTAATATGTGTTAAAACAAGATTTAAACAATTGTGAAGACTGATTTAGGTTCTACTTTATAATTTATTATGATAAATTAATCTCAATTCAATCCGTTCAGAAGTAATCTATATTAATAAAAGAAAGGTGTTTGTGTCTCTGATGCTTAGGATAATCTACTACACGTAGAGGCAGGGTTGTTTGATTTAAACCACGCTGGTTTAAACCAAATGGTTTTTTTAAAAAAACCTTGCTGGTTTTTTTCTATTTTTCCCTAACGTTATCCTTTATTTTACACATTATTGAAAATGCAAAATCCAAGTTATGCAGAAGCTACAAGCAAAGCTTTAGAAAAATGATGAATTAATAAATTTGTAAAGTGACAAACATTTTTAATCAATCAAACTTTTCTTATAAGCTACATAGCAGACTATTTTTTCTAAAATTAGGTGGGAAGAAAAAAACAAGTAGTTATTTTTTTTCTTTTTTGTAAGCCTTTTATTTTTAAAAATAGCCAAAATGTCAAATTTGAGCTAAATAGGGTAATTCCGGGATTTATGCCGCACATTTTTTTAAATGTGTATAAAGTCCAATGGTGGACATAAAATAAAAAAAATCATGCTGTGCTATTTAATGTTAAATATACAACGTGTGTACTATGACAAAAATTCTCAAAACAAATTAATATTTTTAAAAAAAATTTTCTAAAACATTACACTGCGGCGCGTCACCCATACATTCAGGCTGAGACGCCGCACTTGTGCGGTAGTTATGCCGCGCTTGTAATAAGAACAGAATGAAAATATAAATAAAAATATTTTAAAAATAAAATCATATCTGGACTATAATTAGCGATGTAATAATAAAATGAAACTAAATGAGTACAATGAAACGTATTAGTAGATTCAAATTAATAATTGTTGCCTACTTTCACTAGTAAAATTATCGACTCATTTTTTTACATTAAATTTTAATTGCTATTTCAGCAACAACATAACACCAATGTATTAGAAAGGAAAAAGAAAAAAAAGGAAAATTGTGTTGACATAATTTATTTGTTAACCCTTGTGGGACCGGTGGCTTTTACACAAATTTTATTCAGTTTGTACCACTTTTTTAAAAGAAGTTACCTTTGCTTAAATAATTATGAAAATGCTCTAATTAAACAAAGCAAATATTACTTTTCTCTTTTACTGGTACCAGAAACAAATTTTGTAAGCTCTTTATGAAGGTGCTTATATGCACGCACCTATGGTCCCGAATGGGTTAAGAGACCTGTTTTTTCGATTACAATCTACAGAAAAAGTGTCAAAAAGTACATTCTTTATGTAACTACGTTTAAACACTTGATGCATTGAAGCCAATTACACTTCCTCTTTTTTGGAGTAGTTTTCTAAACATTCCTTGCAAAGAACATATGCGTTACGTGTAATCCAATTTTCATTATTATCATCTTGACTTGCATCTTTTTTGCCCTTCTTACTTTTTTTTCCCCTTTTTCTCCACTGGTTTTAGTAAACTTGATAGCATGCCTAACATGGTTAGTCTGTGCAAAAAGAAAACATGGCTGTTTGTAACACTTGGTAAAATCCCCTGAAAAAAAAAAGGCTGAACTTTCACGGCGTCATGCAACCGCGACCTTTTGACGAAATTCCCGTTTTTTCCACGACCTTTTGACAAAATTCCCGTTTTTTCCACAATCTTTAGAAAATATTACCGTTTTTTTCGGCAATCTTTAGACGAAATTCGCGTTTTTTCGGAGATCTTTTGACAAAATTCCCGTTTTTTCGGCGCTCTTTCGACAAAATTCGCGTTTTTCGCCGATCTTTTGACAAAATTCACGTTTTTTCGGCGATCTTATGGCAAAATTTGCGTTTTTCGGCAATCTTTTTACAAAATTCGCGTTTTTTCGGCGAAATTTTTACAAAATTCGCGTTTTTCGGCGATCTTTTTACAAAATTCGCCTTTTTTCGGCGAACTTTTTTACAAAATTTGCGTTTTTTCGGCAATCTTTTGACGAAATTCCCGTTTTTCCCGCGATCTTTTGACATAATTCGTGTTTTTTCTGCGATCCCATGACAAAATTTGCGTTTTTCCTGCTATTTGACGGAATTCCCGTTTTTTTCCGCGATCTTTTGGCGAAATTCCAATTTCTTTTGCGATCTTTTAACAAAATTCCAGTTGTTTCTGCGATCTTTTTTGAGAATAGGCGTTTATTCCGAAATCTTTTGCCGAAATTCACGTTTTTTTGCGGTCCCTTGACAGAATTCGCGATTGTTTGACAGATTTCGTGTTTTTTCCGCGATCTTTTGACGAAATTTGCGTTTTTTCTACCATCCTTTGACAGAATTCGCGTTTTTTACGCGATTCTTTGACATAGAATTCACTTTTTTTTGCGATCTTTTGACGAAATTAGTGTTTTTTAAGCGATCTTTTAGCAAAATTCAGAGTTTTTTCGTGATCCTTAGACGAAATCTGCGTTTTTTCGCGATCTTTTGGCAGAATTCGTGTTTTTTCGCGATGTTTCGACGAAATTCGTGTTTTTCCGCGATCCTTTGATGAAAGTTGCCATTTTCCGCAACCCTTTGACGAAATTTGCAGGGGTTTTCCGCGATCCTTTGACGAAATTGCGTTTTTTCCGCGATAGTTTTCGAAATTGGCTATTTTTTTCTGCGAACAATTGACGAAATTGTTTTTTCGGCGATCACTTGTCGAAATTTGTGATATTTTGTGCCCGAATTTTTTGACTGATGACCGATTTTTTTTAAATTTTGGAACAAATCATCAATGCGAGAAACGGCAAAAAAATCGGAAAAAACGGAAAACGACAAAAAGCGGAAAATCGCGGAAGAATCTCATGCCTTTTTAACTCCGGAATTTCCGGGGCACGTTTTATCAAATCCCCGGAACACAAACAGGCATGAGAAAAGCAAAAGTTAATAACACTTACGCTCGTATTCATGAATAACTTCGACCGAGGGTTAAACCGCGGGTTCAGTAACCCCAGGTTGGTATTTTCAACCGGAGTTGAAAACTCGTATTCACCGTTTACTTCGGATGAAAAGTTACCCAACTCGGGATTTCTCGACCTAGGTTGAACGAAATGTGTTTATTGGTTAAAAAAATCACATGCCTTGTTCGGTTTCGCGTCGAGACT
Organism: Maratus speciosus; assembly: GCA_963932465.1. NCBI lineage: Eukaryota > Metazoa > Arthropoda > Arachnida > Araneae > Salticidae > Maratus > Maratus speciosus. Next base: position 130,842,904 of record OZ010796.1, on the reverse strand, counting down.
TCGTTTGTTTATGTTTTGAAAGAAAAACGCCGATTAAAAAGAAAGAAAGAAAGAAATGGACGATTCAATGTAGTTTTTTTTTTTTTTTATCCCCGCAAAATGTATGGACAAAATAAAAACCTGTAATTACTAAATATGGATCAACTTAATTTAATTTCTTGAAAGTTTTAATATTTTTTAAACAATTATTTTTTTTTAAATTTATTAATGAGTTAGGTTAATGATATGAAACGTGTCAACTGCTAAAATAAATGTTAAAAGGTTCTTTTTCTAAATAAATTTTCGCATAGTTGCTAAAAAATGGAACTTGATTTGGGCCAAAACTAATGAAACTTGATTTGAATAAAAACTAAAATTTTATTTCAACAGCAATTATGATGATTTCTATTATTAATATCTCTAGTTAGCAATTAAACAATTTCTGATAATGAAAATATTAAAATGGAGAAAAAGGGGAAAAAAATTAAGAAAGTAGTCTGTTGTACTTTATATATACTATTTCTTTTTTTAGTATAGATGGTATCCCAGATGTATTAATTTTATTGTTTGGATTTTCAGCGAGCTAATTAAAATGTTTAATTCTAATTAAATTAGATAGTAATTAATATTCCAGGTTGACAGGAAAAAGTAGTGAAATAATATTAACAGAACTGCAGAAAAAGCGGAACATGTGATCCTAGCGGTGCCCTGGCACCAGGTACCAAGCCGCAGAGGCGCATATATTTATCACTTCCGAGCGATTGATAAACATTTTTCATTTAACTAGTCGCTAAATAAAACTCTATACTTCCTTTAAGTTTAAACTGTGTGCAGTGCCGATATTTTATAAGATATTATTTTAAGGAACACAAATATTTTAAACTTTTTAAGACTACTAGTGTATAGTGTATGAATTTCCATTCAACACATATAATAGAATAAGGCCTTTCCTAAATCATGATAAATGTATTCTGAATACTATCTGGACAAATAAATGTGAAATATTACAGAAAGTTGAATTTTTATCGACCAGCTTTTAGGACCTATCCCCACCTCTTCCCCGCCAGCCATTTGTATGAGAATATTTCTATTATCACATTTACAAGATCAAAGCTATTCACTTGATTATCTTTGACTATTTTTTGATAAATTAGCCTAATAATTACGATATATTATTACATGCACGAAGACACTTGTTTTTGGTTGCAGTGTTGCATTTGAAAAAATGTATTTATTTAGAAAATGTTATTTTATTTTCTATATTTTTCCCAGCTTCTTAATTTCATATTTTTAACTCATTTAGATATAACTTCATTAGATGTAATAAGAATCTCATTTAGAATAGAAATTAAAAGTGAGATTTTTTTTTTTTTTTTTTTTTTTTTTTTTATGATGACTGATTAATGATAGATTTCTAGACTAAATAGGCAGAGTAATGATAGTTTGTAATCTAACAAAACAACTCAAATTAATTATTAATAATTTCATATAATTTTACATTATCTAATAAATAAAATAGCTGTCTGTTTGTGAATCAGTGGAGAAAAACAAGTTCCCATTTGTACCACCCTACTCATTCCCTCTATATTTTTCTCTTTTTTGGTGTCATTCTTTAATTTAAGTAAATTAAACATTTCTGAAGATGCTGTGTAAGATTTAGAAATAAAAAGAAAGTTTAAAGTACATATTACCAAAAATAGAAGAATATATGTAATCTCATACATACACATACATATATATGATCTATACATTTTTTGACTGGTTTGTTTATATTTTTACATTATATCTCCTTCATTACATCTTGAATTGTTTGCTTTCATAAATACTCATGATCACGAAGAATTTATTTACCTTAAAAATAGTCATCATAATAAGCATAATGCAAGGGCTGATAAAAATATTTTTGGTGTGGGGATATTTAAAAAAAAAAAAAAGGTTTTTTTTTTTTTTTTTTTTTTTTTTTTTTTTTTTTTTACCAGCGTATTTTAACCCTTTAGTAATTTATTTTAAATTAGCTGTCAATTAAGAAGCAAAAATTATAAGTGATCTCTAAGAAAAGTCACAATTTCAGGAGGTAACATTGAAAAGTTATTCATTTTAGGATTTATTATTACTATTATTATTTTCGTATAAAATAGTACTAATGCAATATTTTATATTATGTATAATTTTGAAATTAAAATACAGTTGAAAAATAAATATGTCAAATTCCACAAAAATTGAGAAACATACGTAGAAGCTTACAAACAATCGTAAAAAAATCAATAAAGAAATAAAACTCAAATTGTTTAAATTTTAAGTTAAAATATCTAATTTATAGATCTGATTTATATTTATCTCAGTTTGTACATAAACAATAATATATCTTTTACACAATAGACCCAAAATTTAATTTTAAAACATTCTATAAGTACTGATCAAAAATCTACAGAAAATCTATGAATATTCTAAGATAATCTGTGTATTTCTTTACTTAAACAAAAATGCAAATTAGCCTGAGTCTCACATTTTAATTAGAACTTATGCAAGTATGGCGTTTATTTCGGTCCTGTTAAAATACATTTGTGAATTTTTTAACATCAAAATTGCAAAAAATAAATGACCTTAAATGCGACAGTTGTTACTTTAGAAGCAATTATTCGGCTGTTTAAGTAATATTGGCTATTTTTAAGGCAAATAAATTTTTCGCGACCACGCGTATTTATGTAAACAAACAATTCAACATATATTCAATATATAAGAGGCTATATACATAAATATAAACAAATCAGATAAAAATATTGAAGATAATTACGTATATATGAGATTACATACCTTTGCATAATGTTATTCCGTTTTATTTAATAGTAGAACTTCTATATTTTACACAGCACATTCTATCAGCCATTCTAAAATGGCGGTCCTCTTTCACTCCTTCCTCACTCTCACCGCTTGTTTTTCGTTAAATACGCATGCTCGGTTGAAAAATCCTGGGTTGAACCACCTGTAGACCAAGGTTGGGTTACTGAACCCGGCGTTAGATTTTAACCTCGAACCGGTTCAGTGGGGTTGACGGTGAATGCCATTTGAGTTTTCAACCCGGGTTTTCTGCATAACTCCAGGTCGAAGTTATTCGTGAATACGAGCGTTAATCATCCCGTACAAAACAAACTGCGGCATGTATCACATTTTCAATGGTGCAGACGCCGGCCATCACAGTTCCCTGCCATCGCTAAGGGGAATGGCGTAACCATACACACCCCAACAAACACTCGACTCAAGGCCGAATGGCATATATGTCGTGGCCAAAAGGAGTTAAGGCCATTTGTAACCAAACAATGTTGTACCGTAAATGACCCGCCGCTAGTTCCGGCAGCTATTGCCGGAACGGTAATGTTTCGGCGGTGAGAGAACTGTTGCATTTACTTTACCCGGCAACTCTTAAGGGGCGGTTTCTGGCAAAAATGTAATGGATCGTCATCGTTTAGAAAGTAGAGGGCTAATATCACCTAACCCGAATATTTAATTAAAGAGAGGAAATATATTTTTCTCTTCATTTCTTTCTAAGTAAGTTTATTTTAAATCTGGGTTTTAGTAAAAATATAAATATGTCGTGAGATTTACATTTAAAGCAGTAAAATAGATTACATATTTTTATTTAGTTTGAAAATATTTTACAAAAATCAAAAATTGTCCCCAAAATGTACATAAATTCCCTGTTTATATATTTTTTAAAAATATGGAAAAAAAACAACATAAAAGCGTTTAACGTTCTTGCCTTTAAAATATCTTTAAATAAATATATTTTGAACACACTGGAATAAAAAAGATTATATTTAATGGTTATTTTATATTGTTTTTGATTGCAAAGATAATCAGATAGCATAATATAAAATATATGCTGATTTGAATAATATATTAATAGCAAAATACTGCAATCTTCGGACCATATATACTACTTAAACATGTTTAAAAATTTATTGATAAATGTCAATTTATTTATGCTCTTTTTTTCTCAGCATTCATGAAAAAATATTTGTTATAAGGAAAAGGAGAAAATGTTTCAATAAGCAGTTATTCTTGAGCGAGGAGAGAGGGGGGGGGGAGAGAAAAGGTAACTTAAAAGCAGTTACTAAAACATGAATTTTTAATATCATTTGAAACATATTTCCATGTAAAAGAAAATACTGGAAAAGAAATTTTTGTTTCTGAATCCACCGTAACGGAAAATATAAATAAAATTTCTTACCTGTATTAAATTCCTAACAATTTAGATATATTTAATGATTTTACTACCATTATTTTACTCTTTAGAAATACAGATAAAACTAGCATATGCATAAAAATAATTAAGTGAAAAATTGCACAATAAATCAAGAATTTTCGCAGAATTAAGTAAAGAATTGCAGAATAAATAAAGAATTTTTGTTCATTATTATTTGGTTTCGAGTCCCGACCTGGATACATTTTCACCCAGTTGGAAAAATTATTTCTGGCAAAATTTAGAATACGCATTAAAATCTGACATTATATGAAAGTATTAAATAAAATGCGATATGTATATTTTATGCCCTAAAATAAACATGAAAAGGTTCTATTAATTTTTAGGCATTTCTTATAAATTACAAGTCTTGAGTCAAAAATAAGCCTTGATATATATATAGATAAACAAGATATTTTTTATGAGCATATCAGAATAAAATGGAATGCATGTTATTTTTAAATCTTATAATTTTTAATTGCGAAGATAAATGGGTAAAAATTTACAGAAAAGAGATGAAATGCCCATTTAAAGGATAAATCGGAGGAAAAAAAAAAGTGTTTTTGTGTTATCTGAAAACTGTATGGAGAGTTTAAAAATTCAAACAATGTATCTTAAATCTTTATTTCTCTAAAAAAAGAACGAAAAAAAAAGAAAGAAAAGGAAAACAAAGCTCTTTTTCCAAATGACTAAAAATAATATTAACAGAAAAAATATATGATTTATGAAAAAATGACTTATTTATTATAATAAGGTATTGGCTCATAAAACTACTCTCCCTCCCTCCCTCTCCAGAAAAATCAAATAGATGATGGGACCTTCAAATGGCTCAAGGTTAAGCAGTTTTGAAAGTTCTGGTCCGGTACGATAAGATGGGAGAGGGAGAAACTCTCAGAATTTTTCTTTAGCTTTGCGTTTTCATTTCTGCTTTGTCATTCGCGTTATTTACTTCATCGGAATAAGTGAACATGGTTTCAAAATGTAGCACGTATATCGGTAAGTTTGTTAGTTCATGTTGATTCATTACAAATTAATTAATTTCATTATATCTGTTTTTTGCATCATTTTATCTTAAAGAATATTTATATTTTAGTTTTTATAATTGCAAAAGAAAATGTAAAAGATATTTTCATTTTTAGTAAAATTCCCTTCAATAGTTTATTTTTAGTTTTTCGAAGTTATCGAATTTATTTTTAAACATTATAAATATTGGATGATATTGTTCTTTAAGGGTCTTGTACCTTTTAAACGCGTCGAAAATTAACGAAAACCTTCAAAGTTTGAATCTTCAAAACCTTTTTATGTATAAACATGAAATTTTGGATATTGATTAAACGGATTGTGCTTTGTAATATACTACAAACATAAATTTATTAACCCTTTACAGAATTTGTGTATTGTTGAAATCAAAATAGCTCTTTTTTTTTACCCCATAAGTCATTGCGCGCATATCTTGAGAAAGTATGTATGGATTAGCATGAAATTCGGTAAAGATACTAAACATATATATGTGTTTAAAATGATCTACTCTTAGTCTAAAATTATTTCATTAACTATAGAAAAAAAATATTTTCGTAAAAAAAAAAATAAAAACATATGTATTTTTAATGAATATAAATAGTCATAACTAAAAATATTACCATTGTAAATACTTAAAAGTAGATCATTTTAAACACACATATTTGTTTAATATATTTACCAAATTTCATGACAATCCATACATCCTTTCTTAAGATATTATGCGCGCAAGGACTTATGGTGTAAAAAAAGAGCTATTTTGATTTCAACAATACACAAATTCTGTAAAGGGTTAATAAATTTCTGTTGGTAGTATATTACAAAGCATAATCTGTTTAATCAATATCCAAAATTTCACGTATATACATAAAAAGGTTTTGAAGATAAACTAATTAAAACGTTGAAGTTTTTCGTTAATTTTCGACGCGTTTAAAAGGTACAAGACCCCTTAAAACAGTTTATTTTAGTTTAATTATAAAAATGTGACTTTATACTCGAGAAAATTTGAGTGACTAAAACAATTGAATTTAAATGAAATTTAGAAGTATCAAGATAAATTTAATATATATTTTTAAATCACTATTAAACTATTATTTACATAAAATATATAATGTGAACATTAAATAGTCCACAATATTATTTAAAAGGCGACTAAAGTAATGAAAAAGATGTTACAAGTTTAAAATATACATTTTATTTAAAATTTCTTAGTACTTTCAAGCCTTCCTAGCTCATCATCAGAGAATATCTTAATAACTAAATGTTGTTTATTTTATTTTAATGTGAGAGCCAATAATTACTAGAGTTGAAAGTAGAAGTAGCAGTAGCAGTTTCTTGGTTTGAATTTAATTAGAGGAAATATATTATTATTATTATTAATTACAGTTCCATTTATTTATGACATCACTCTGTTTCTCATAGGTCACTTTCCATGGATATAATTAAATTATTATTTTATGATATAATTATTTTTGTGTAAATAAATGGAACTGCAATTAATAATAATAATATATATTTTCTTTACTTAAATTAAATCCAAGAAACTGCTACTTTCTACTCAGTAATTATTGACCCTCTCATTTTCAAAACAAAGTGACGTATTTGTATAAATAAACAACATTTAGTTATTAAGATATTCTCTAATGATGAGCTTGGAAGGCTTGAAAGTACTAAGAAATTTTAAATAAAATGTATATTTTAAACTTGTAACATCTTCTTCATTACTTTAGTCACCTTTTAAGTAAGATTGTGGACCTTTTTAATGTTCACATCATATATTTTATGTTGAATCAAGGTGAAAAAATTGCGTTTCGTCTTATGATTCTATTATTTACATTTCTAATAATTATAAATAATTTTCAAGAATTTTGAAAAAGTTGAAATAATATATTTTTTCAAATGTTTGGCTATTAAACTGCAAGAGAAATAGTTAAATATTATCTGATAAAAGCAAAATTTTAAAATATGAGAAATATCATACTGTCATTCGTTAACTACATAAAGATTAAACTTATTTTTATGTAATATTTTAATAAAATGATCAGAAATGATGCAAAAATTTAGATAATAATGATTTAATAAAGCTTTGATGAATAAGCATAATTTAACAGATTTACCAACGAAGCTGTGTAAAATATAGTGGAAATTTAAGTAAAAAGAATATCACAAACACACACATTTTTATATAAAATATATAATAAACTATATTAAAATCACGTATATTATTTAAGCATAAATTCGAAATTTATTCTTCAAAAGAAAATACTTTTTAGAAGGTTAATTGAATGGTAAAATGTTTTGGCAGGTAAAAAAAAAAAAATCTTATAATTATTTAGACATACTTTTCAAGAAAATCAAGTTCATTTAACTTGAACTTTTTCAAAAATATTCAAAATACAATATTTGATAATGAATTGATTGATTAGTTTATTTTTTCAATTACACACTTTATAAATTTTTATGAAATGCAACTATTTAAAAATGCATTGCATATAAATTTTGTAAATATGTAAGTGAATAAATGAACAAATAAATTAATGCACTATGTGAAATATTGTGTTTTGGAAATTTTTTGAAAAAGTTCAAAGTGAAAGAATTTCATTTTCTACAAAAGTATATCTAAATAATTATAAGATTTTTTTAATCCTGCAAAAATATTTTATCATTTAATTAGGCTGATAAAAAGTATTTTTTTTTTATAGAATAAATTTTGATTTATTCCTAAACAATCGTTATGGCACAACAGTGGCAAGTGATTACATTTTAAATAACCCTAATAGGCTTTTTTGTATGCAGCTTTGGGATTAATTTAATTTATGACAACCACAAATGGCAGAACAAAGGCAAGCTTCTGGTTAGCTTTTATTTTTAGTGGCCATTAAAAGAATAATTGTGGGCAGTTTAAGGCTATCTAACATTTTCAGCGAAAAGTTAGTGGCATGATTGTGGGCAACTTCTTGTATTTACGGCCAATTATCTTGTGGCCTTATTCTGTCCGGCGTGACACTTTTTTTACGGAGCCGTAACTTTCACTGATAGCGGGCCACCATCGAACACTTTCGGCCAAGGCTAACGAACCCATCAGTGGCCCATAAGTTCGGTGTTTGTTGGGAGAGTACTCTATACAAATCCTACACTTAGTTTTGACTTCGAAATCATGCCTGCATTTAGTAATTAGTGTATGAAAAGTATTTAAACATAACGTGTTTAAAAGTTTGGACAGTAAAATCATGCACTTACGTCAAATTAAGGATCGTACTTCTACAAAGTAAACATCAAAATGGGATTCACGCTATACACTGATTAAAATAATGTCATTGCGCACCTGTACTGTGCGTTTGACGACCATCTATCGATAATTAAAAGAAATACAAGGGGTGTGGCATCTATCCTGTATGCGGCGACTCTCCCAGAGTTACCCTATATACTTTTACTACGTAGATTGCTTGATTAGTTAAGATTTACTAAGAATTACATATGCCTCAATGATGACATAATCATAAGTAATTCTCTCCATTGGTTACTTTTTGTTCTGTATGCTAATAAAAGATTGGCTGTGAGTTTTCTTTGCCGTATCATGGCTACTGGGTTTAGTATACCTTTCTTTTTCTTGCATTCCTACATTGGGATTGGGGTTTTGCATTATGATTTTATTCTGTTACCAGCAGGGTTGGCACAGTTTAAATCAATTGGTTAACCAACTGGTTTTTTAGAAAAGATCCAATATAACATTTTGTCATTTTTGTAATTTAAGTGTTTCAAATTATTGGATATAAATAATTTCTACTTTTAACAGTCTTATCCCAGCAATCACTGTAAGACATAGTGAGCCTAGGTTATATTTGTGTGCATGTAGAATGCAAATTGCATGAGTTGATGAACATATCTGAATTTCGAAAGAGAAAATTTAAAACTTGTGAATTTAGCAAAGTAAAAATAGATTAAAAATAGTCACTATTTTGAATGAAATATTTTCCTTTGAGGAAACGCAGATTATTTACAATTAATAACATAAAATGACCTTTAAAATTTCAGTCAAGCTGTAAAAGAAAATTTTTGTTGATTGGGGAGATTATCTTTTAAGGCTGTTCTCAACTGCTCTATTCAACAAGTACAAAATGCGTTGACACATTTACAAATTCCTTTTTCATATAAAATTGGAAGGCCTGGCAATGGAAGCGATTTGGAATCTGTGTTTTCCATTTTTGATAAATAAATTACCTATTGAGTTATAAGCAACTTTGATAATGTGACAAAGATGTTTTTAACCTTCCTTGAGTAGTTATTTTTCTTTTGCATGGAAATTCGGTTCAAAACGCCAACTTTGACACTATTTTCTAAAAGATCTATTGCGTTTGCAAAAAAAAAAACGGAAAGCGCGGTTCCATTACATAGTTTCTGAACAACAGCATCTGCTAGTTTCATGCATTTCTGAACAAAAATAAATTAAAACTTACGTAAAAAAGTTGCCCTTTCGGATTTGAGAATAGCCTTAAGAATAAAAAAGAAATTCAAGATACGAAGTCGAATAAGAGAACTTTAAAAATTGGGTGCTAGTGAAGCACCTGTTTACTTTTAACTAAAATATGCAATAAGATATATTTAAATTGTCTGTTGCATAATCAAATCCACTATTTAGATCTGACAAAAAAATGGGAGGAAATCAAGATACGGTTTGCGTGAGACATAACAGAAAAAAAAAATTCATAAAAATGCCTAAAAATATATATTATTAATTTTTAGTTTAGACATTTAGAAGTAATATGTATAACATAGTTTAGAAAAAAAAGCCTGCGTATTAAGTCTGATGGCTGTTTAAATGTTTTAGTGGATGACAAATTTTATAAATCTACTTTCCATTTTAAGATCAATGTTTTCAGTAGTCTAAAAAAGCTGGTAAATAAGTATTTCTGTTTATTTTCTGTTGCCTTTTTTTTTAGACCTGGCAGTTTCTGAGGAGAAGTGTCAAATGACAATACACAATACTTCTTGAAACGTGTAAAGACTCTACTGCTAAATTAAAATAATTCCAGGAATTCTTTACAAAAAAAGCTTTACTTTCAATAAAAGATAATTTTCCAGGTAGTGTTCTAACAAAAAAATCAGATACCTCAGATTACAAATATTTAAAAGAAATTATTTTGAATAGCCATGGGAAAGTATATTTATGAAATTACACCATATATTTATTTATAGTACTAATAATCACAAGATTATTTATTATGATTTTCAAGGTATCACTGTTTCACTATGTAGAGCATTTTCTTCATGGAACATAGGACATAGCATATACTTAAAATATTTAAATTTTAAATGATTTCAATTTTCTACATAATTGATTGTAATTATCTAATTTAAATTATTTTATATTACTTATATATGCAACAATGTTTATTTTTATCAATAAATATACATGTATATGTAATAGGAAAATATATTTAAAAAAAAACCCAGTTTAAACCAAAAAAAACCAGGTTTTTGGGATTTTTTTTTTAAAAAACCTGTTTTTTTACTAACCGTGATAAATACATATAGCAGAGTTTCCCCCAGACAGTTTCTGGAGGGTGCTGCACCCTGCCTGCCCTTAGGTTTACAAAATAGCACCCCTCTTGCCTCTCATTTGAAAATTTAGCTCCCTTGTTGCCCCCTCCTGAAAAAAGTGCCTTTACTCCTTTGTTTATTAAAAAATTTACTTGCATAGTAAAAATTGACTCATTGCTATCTTCAAAATAGTGTTCAGCCTATTAAACATTAAAAAGTAGTTTTAAAAATCAAAAGAATGCCTTTAAAATTTTCAAGAAATGCCCTTAAGAATCCAAAACATGCCCTTTGGAATCCAGAAGTCCCCTTTTCCCACAAGCAGCACCCTGCCCTTTTTTAAACCTGGGGGAAACTCTGCATATAGCAATTATTATTATTTTTTTTTTTTAAAAGACCTTTCTCATAGTTTATATAAATATTTTATTAATTTCAGCCATTTTAGCGAAGCCAAAGTTAATTTAGAATCTAAGGATTCTAGTAAAGAAGGTAGTGATCGTAATTGGGAGAGACTTCTTAAGTTTCACAAGTAAGTAATAAAATTTTAGCAAAATTATTTCTTTGTGTGTAAAGGTTCAAATGATTTTTTTTTTTTAAATATTGATTTTAACAAAAAAACAATTTCATGTATTGTTTGAAATTTTGTGTATACTTTCCCAGAGTTTCCCCTAGATAGTTTCAGGAGGGTGCTGCACCCTGCCTGCCCTTACGTTTACAAAATAGCACCCCTCTTGCCCCTAATGAAAAACATTAGCACCCTTGTTGTCCCCAGCTGGAAAAAGTGCCTTTACTCCTTTGTTTATTAAAAAATTTACTTGCACAGTAAAAATTGACTCATTGGTGTCTTTAAAATAGCATCCTGTGAAATATTAAAAATCAAAAGAATGCCTTTAAAAATTAAAAAAAGTGCCCTTAAGAATCTAAAACATGCCCTTCGGAATCCTTAAGTGCCCTTTTCCTACAAGAAGCAGCCCGCCATTTTTTAAACCTGGGGGAAACTCTGCTTTCCTAAGGTTATTAACCCTTTCAAGGGTGGTGCTGGTAACGATATCAGTTCAAGAAAATAGAAGACAATATCGTTGCAGCAGTTTTAAAATATATTTTAGTGTATAAAAATATAACTATATTTATATCGGATTTATTTAGAATTATTATTATTTATATGTTTTTTTTTATCTGTATAATAAAATGTATGATTTCATATATATATTAGGAAGACAGTGTTTACAAAGAAGGTTACATACAGGTGGAGATTTATCTCAAAAAGGGGATCTTTTATCCGGAGCCAGAGAGTCTGATTTTAACAATACGTTTGACATTTTAGTCAAAATTATATTTACGACAGGCTCATGGATATTTTATGAGGGTCCATAAAGTGGGCCACACACGGAGTATGGCAGAGGGTTTTTTTACTCCCAGTGCCCCTTTTCAAGGGCAGGGCGCAGTCTGTTCCCGCACGATCCAAGTACAAATCAGGGTTGTGAGCGGGGTTTTTTTTTTTAGGGGTGACAGTCGTGCTTTCCGTGGATTGAGCAAAGAGCTTCAAGTGCGTCCCCCCTATTGTGACAACTAGGACTGGGCGATGTAGAAATTTCTTAAATCGATTTATCATCCATCCAACATCGCGATTTAACACCGATTTTACATTTTAGAATATGGAAGCCTATTTTTTAATTTTTAGTAACAAAATACGATCTTTATGTGCCCCCCCCCCCCTCCTGTATTATTTAGTATACTTAGCTTTTAATTTGTCAAATAATTTTGAAAAGAGGTATATTTTACACATAAAAAAGCTTTGAATGTCCCAAAACACTAGTTTTTTTTTTTTTTTTTTTTTCCATTTTAAAAATTAGTGACCTATTGTAATATATTTTATAAACTCATTCTATAAGAAGTAATATAAAAGAAAATTTTTTTTGTTGTTGTTGTTGTTGTCTGACTTGTTATGCATGCTACAATCTAAATTCCTTAAGGGGTGGGGGGGGGCTTCCCCTAGCCCACTCAAATAGCACTTCATTGCTAACAGCCTACATACACCTTTTTTTTTTTTTTTTTTTTTTTTTACAGACACAGATTTAAAAAGTTACTGAGGTAAAACAGAAGCATATTAAAAGACATCAATGATGAATTTAACTATTCATTTACCATGATGAGAAAAGTAGTAAAAAAAAGGGGGGGGGGGGCAGATATGAAAAATAAGGTGCAATTTTATATCTTTTTAACTTTTAGATTAAAATAAGATTTGTTTAACATAAATGCTGACATTTATATAGTGGATGGAGAAGGATTGAAAGTGTGACCCTTGACGCACATCACTGAAATTGCTGATTTTTTTCGTGGTTGTTGCCATCCTTTAAGATTAGTAATAAAATATAATCTTAAAATATATCTCTTTTTAATGATAACAAAATGTCAAAAAAGCAAAAAATCGCAGATCTGCAGAAAAATCTAATGAATGCCTCCTCCAGCCCTCCCTCATTCTGCTGTAAAAATAAAGTTACTTGACTCATTACAGAACTTTATTAAAATATTTAATTACAAAATAATAATAAATTAAAACTAAAATATTCCCATAATACCTAAACATATGAAAATTAATTTTTCATGAAAATAATGCATAAAAATATAAACTAAAAATGGATGAATTTGGATATAAATAGTGAATCAATTTCAGCAAGATACTCAATCCATGTGACTGGCATTGAAATCGGATGTCAAATCTGATGCATGACTATTTTAAAATATTTTAATTAATTACAGAATAATAAAAAATAAAGAATATGTATTAAAATATTACCCAAACATGTGAAAAATGAATGTTTCATTAAAAGAATGCATAAAAATAAAAACTGAAATTCGATGAATTTGGATTTTAAATATGAAACTTTATTCTTTTTTTCCAACCATAAATACTCAATCAATTTCAGGAAAAAAAATATTATTAGTAAAAGAAAAATATTTCATATGGATCACGGCCAAATAGTGATACACAAAACAATGCATAACTATACCTTTAAAATAATTTCATTAATTACAAAATAATAGAAAATAAAAAATAAATGTTAAAATATTACTAAAACATGTAAAAAATGAATTATTCATCATAAGAATGCATAAAAGTATAAACTGCAAGTCGATGAGTTTGGATTTTAAATATAAAACTTTATTATTATTATTTTTAATCATATAATGCTGAATGAATTTCAGGAAAACAATCTTTTGAAACAATGCAAGATTCTACTTTAAAACATTTTAATTAATTACAGAATATTAGAAAATAAAAAATACATATTGCAATATTACTCAAATATGTGAAAACTTAATTTATCATCAAAAGATTGCATTAGCATATAAATTGAAATTCGATGAATTTGGATTTTAAGATTTAAACATTACTTTTTCCTTTGAACTTTCCACTCTATAAGTTCTTAATTTCTGAAAAATACACATTCCAATCTCGTAAACTCTGAATCTTGTTTACAAAATAAATAAATAAATATCAATTCTTACTTAAATCATCGGTTTCTTAAATCGCCTTTTTTCTTAAATTGGATCCTGCTAAATCGATTTAACACCAGCTTGTCTTGTTTTCATTAAATCGGATCGTCCTAAATCGATTTAACACCAGCTTGCCTTGTTTGTCTTACATCGGAAAGCATTGAGGCTTGCAGTGTTTGCTTAAATCGGATCCTCCTAAATCGATTTAACACCAGCTTGGCATGTAAGTGGCAGATACATCAAAGTAGATAAATCGGTTTTCCGATGTTAGCTCTGAATCAGTATTTTGTTTTAAATCGATTTAAAGCCAATGCTAAATCGCAATTTAAGACAATGGCTAAATCGCGATTTAAGACAATGGTTAAATCGCGATTTAAGATAATGGCTAAATCGCGATTTAAGACATTGGCTAAATTGCGATTTGACATTAGCTAAATCGTGATTTCCGATTTTAGCTTAAATCGATTTAAGACCAATAGTTAAATCGGATTTCTGATGTAAGCTTTAAATCGATTTAAGGCCCAGGCCTAGTGACAACTGTGTCTCTTACGTAAGAGAAGTAAAAGACACAGTATCAGAACTACTTGAGTTTTTCATCAGATACAGAACCACCTGAGTCTTCATGGGACACAGTATTCCTTCGGTTGGCAAATGAGAGAGTTCTCCTTGCATTTAAAAAAATGTACCTTACTCCTAAGCCTGTGAGGTCAAGCCCAGCAGGGAGCGCTGCTTACATGCAGTATCTACTAAGTGTTAGTAACATGTCATTACTTAGATGCTCCCATACATTATTCATAATTCGATTTTCACCGTATTTGATTTACCTGTTTTAGGGTACATAAACAAACACCGGTTTTTATAGATCTGGTTCAGCGACCTACTAGATTTATAGTACGTTTTTTTTTTTCGCTAAGCTCCGTTTGTAGAGTTGGAATTTCTAAAAGGATTTTAGTGTATTCATAATTTGCGATGTGCCTACCTGTTATGGATCTAGTGCTACTTCAGCTATATTGATGTCAAAATGTATAAATTTTTGTTTTCTACTTATAATTGTGTATTTTAATGATTAGGGATTTTTTTTTTTTTTTTTTTTTTTGCTACCAATTGGTACTCAAGTAATTAAATATTTTAGTAATGAATAATTTTAAATTAATGGTAAAATTAATATGACAGGTTTTGTTTTATTCTCTAGAACATGCGTGTCTTGTGACACACTTTTCTTAACTTGTAAATATTTTTCTTGTAAATAAAAATATGTTAATTATTAATCTTTGGATTATGTCTTTTATACACCATGAGTCTGGTAACTTATTTTAATATTAGTTTTTGTTTCAGGTTTGGTTCGAATTCTTAATGTTTATTTGAGGTGTAAATTTTATAGGTGTAACTTGGTTATTTATGGGGTCTAAAAGGTACTTCTTCCTTGACAAATGACACAATGCAATTGGGGCTGTTTTGGAGATAGTGTCTCCCCCCCCCCCCCCCCCATAATCGGATGGAGTCACGTCCTTAACTCCTATAGTTATACCATTAGTACTCCTATATATGATACAAATTCTGGTTATATATGACTATTATATTAAAATTTTCCCAGAACTTTTTGCTCAACTTAATATAAAAAAAGGTTCTTAAAAATGAACTTAAAAAGATTGAGAGACATAATATGAATATTTTAACTTATGGATTTTCAGCTCATGTCTTAAATCTTCTAGCAAAAGACAATAAAATCTCTAATATAAAAGCTCAAGTTTTAATATTATTAAATATTTTCGAAATGATCACTTTACTTCAGCAAAGCTTCGGGAAACAGTTGCTAAAAAGCTTGAGTTACCATCAGGTGTCAGGTGGAATTCCATGTTGGACACAAAGTCTTACATAAGCAATTTGTCACAAATTTTCAAAATTTGTGAAGATAATCTAGAGAAAATCAATTCTGATATTTCTAAGAAAGTCCATAGACTTGCAGTTAAAAAGAAATGTTGAAGATTATATATCCAAAGGCTCAAACATATTGCAATTTCATGTGACAAAGCTCAGAGTAATAATTGGATTATTAGTGATGTAGTTGAAGTTTGGAAAGATTTTTAAAAAGAAATGTCAGAAATATGTGCTGCTAGTAATCTTACCATGATTGCAAAAAACATTGAAAAAGCCATAGAAGACAGATATGAAATGGCCATGACATCTGTACATTTCTTGGCAGACATTACTGATCCATGCTTTAAAAAAGAATCACAATTGATGAGACAGAAAAAGGCATGAACCTTGCAGTCGAATTATGTCCTGAACTAATTCCTATAATTATAAACTATAAAGCTAAGTCAGCTCCATTCTCCAGTTATATGTTTGACGCTATTAATAATAATGCAAAAAAGTAAATAAATATGATATGCTGTCAGTTACCAATCATAAATTCACTGTTCAAGAATCGAATAAAGTGCACAGTTTTGTAGAAATAACACCTTTATCTTGGTGGATAAGCTTTGAAAAACACGTCGATAAAAATATCATGCTGATCACAAAACAATTACATACAGCTGTGTGGATGGTTTAGAAAGAGTTTTCGACTTTTGGCTCTGTGCCGAGCAAAACTAAAAACCAGTCAGGTTTTGATAAGGTTGCCAAGCTTGTTACAATTTTTAAGAACTTAATAATTAGATGTTTTAGTTTAGAATAAAAAATTAATTTTTAATTAATATTTGGTATTTATTAAATAATTTTTTTCTTATTTGCTGTTTTTTGAAAATATTTTCATCCTTTATATTTAATTTAATAATTTTTGCTCACTTTAATGAAAATTGTGCTGTTGAATCAGAAAAAAACGTTTAAAACATGTTTTAAACAGAAAAAAAACACGTTTTTTGTTTTTTTTCTAAAAAAAAAAATGTTTTTTTCCAACCCTGATCATATATAGTATTTACTTTCATAGGGCCTCTGAAGAACACCGATATTTGCTAAAGAAAAAATGGTTTCCTCATATCAAGATCTTAAAGAATGAACTAGATCATAACGATACGTAAGTAGTAATAAATTTTTAGGAAAAATGTTTATTTTACATAATAGAAATTTATTCTGGGACTCCAGCTCTATCGTCCTTCCATTACATCACCTCACACCACTACCCACTCCATGAAGTTGTTTCACACTAGATATTTCACAGTTCCCTGCCATCGCTAAGGGGAATGGCGTAACCCCACACACACAGTACTCTATACAAACCCTACACTTAGTTTTGACTTCAAAATCATGCCTGCTTTTAGTAATTAGTGTATGAAAAGTATTTAAACATAACGTGTTTAAAAGTTTGGACAGTAAAATCATGCACTTACATCAAATTAAGGATTGTACTTCTACAAGTAAACATTGAAATGAGATTCACGCTATACACTGATTAAAATAATGTCATTGCGCACCTGTACTGTGAATTTGACGACCATCTATCGATAATTAAAAGAAATACAAGGGGTGTGGCATCTATCCTGTATGCGGCGACTCTCCCAGAGTTACCCCATATACTTTTACTACGTAGATTGCTTGATTAGTTAAGATTTACTAAGAATTACATATGCCTCAATGATGACATAATCATAAGTAATTCTCTCCATTGGTTACTTTTTGTTCTGTATGCTAATAAAAGATTGGCTGTGGGTTTTCTTTGCCGTATCATGGCTACTGGGTTTATTATACCTTTCTTTTTCTTGCATTCCTACATTGGGATTGGGGTTTTGCATTATGATTTTATTCTGTTACCAGCAGGGTTGGCACAGTTTAAATCAATTGGTTAACCAACTGGTTTTTTAGAAAAGATCTAATATAATATTTTGTCATTTTTGTAATTTAAGTGTTTCAAATTATTGAATATAAATAATTTCTACTTTTAACAGTCTTATCCCAGCAATCACTGTAAGACATAGTGAGTCTAGGTTATATTTGTCTGCATGTAGAATGCAAATTGCATGAGTTGATGAACATATCTGAATTTTGAAAGAGAAAATTTAAAACTTGTGAATTTAGCAAAGTAAAAATAGATTAAAAATATTCACTATTTTGAATGAAATATTTTCCTTTGAGAAAACGCAGATTATTTACAATTAATAACATAAAATGACCTTTAAAATTTCAGTCAAGCTGTAAAAGAAAATTTTTGTTGATTGGGGAGATTATCTTTTAAGGCTGTTCTCAACTTGCTCTATTCAACAAGTACAAAATGCTTTGACACATTTACAAATTCTTTTTTCATATAAAATTGGAAGGCCTGGCAATGGAAGCGATTTGGAATCTGTGTTTTCCATTTTTGATAAATAAATTACCTATTGAGTTATAAGCAACTTTGATAATGTGACAAAGATGTTTTTAACCTTCCTTGAGTAGTTATTTTTCTTTTGCATGGAAATTCGGTTCAAAACGCCAACTTTGACACTATTTTCTGAAGGATCTATTGCGTTTGCAAAAAAAAAAAAAAAACAGAAAGCTCGGTTCCATTACATAGTTTCTGAACAACAGCATCTGCTAGTTTCATGCATTTCTGAACAAAAATAAATTAAAACTTACGTAAAAAAGTTGCCCTTTCGGATTTGAGAATAGCCTTAAGAATAAAAAAGAAATTCAAGATACGAAGTCGAATAAGAGAACTTTAAAAATTGGGTGCTAGAGAAGCACCTGTTTACTTTTAACTAAAATATGCAATAAGATATATTTAAATTGTCTGTTGCATAATCAAATCCACTATTTAGATCCGACAAAAAAATGGGAAATCAAGATATGGTTTGCGTGAGACATAACAGAAAAAAAAAACTCATAAAAATACCTAAAAATATATATTATTAATTTTTAGTTTAGACATTTAGAATTAATATGTATAACATAGCTTAGAAAAAAAGCCTGTGTATTAAGTCTGATGGCTGTTTAAATGTTTTAGTGGATGACAAATTTTATAAATCTACTTTCCATTTTAACATCAATGTTTTCAGTAGTCTAAAAAGCTGGTAAATAAGTATTTCTGTTTATTTTACTGTTGCTTTTTTTTTTTTTTTTAACCTGGCAGTTTCTGAGGAGAAGTGTCAAATGACAATACACAATACTTCTTGAAACGTGTAAAGACTCTACTGCTAAATTCAAATAATTCCAGGAATTCTTTCCAAAAAAAAGCTTTACTTTCAATAAAAGATAATTTTTCATGTAGTGTTCTAACAAAAAAATCAGATACATCAGATTACAAATATTTAAAAGAAATTATTTTGAATAGCCATGAGAAAGTATATTATATTTATGAAATTACACCATATATTTATTTATTGTACTAATAATCACAAGATTGTTTATGATGATTTTCAAGGTATCACAGTTTCACTATGTAGAGCATTTTATTCATGGAACATAGGACATAGCTTATACTAAAAATATTTAAATTTTAAATGATTTCAATTTTCTACATAATTGATTGTAATTATCTAATTTAAATTATTTTATATTACTTATATATGCAACAATGTTTATTTTTATCAATAAATATACATGTATATGTAATAGGAAAAAATATTTTTTAAAAAACCCGGTTTAAACCAAAAAAAATCAGGTTTTTGGGGGTTTTTTTTTTTTGAAAAAAACCTGTTTTTTTACTAACCCTGATAAATACATATAGCAGAGTTTCCCCCAGACAGTTTCTGGAGGGTGCTGCACCCTGCCTGCCCTTAGGTTTACAAAATAGCACCCCTCTTGCCCCTCATTTGAAAATTTAGCTCCCTTGTTGCCCCCTCCTGAAAAAAGTGCCTTTACTCCTTTGTTTATTAAAAAATTTACTTGCATAGTAAATATTGACTCATTGCTATCTTCAAAATAGTGTTCAGTCTATTAAATATTAAAAAGTAGTTTTAAAAATCAAAAGAATGCCTTTAAAAATTTCAAGAAATGCCCTTTAGAATCCAAAACATGCCCTTTGGAATCCAAAAGTGCCCTTTTCCCACAAGCAGCACCCTTCCCTTTTTTAAACCTGGTGGAAACTCTGCATATAGCAATTATTTTTTATTTATTTATTTATTTTAAAGACCTTTCTCATAGTTTATATAAATATTTTATTAATTTCAGCCATTTTTGCACAGACAAAGTGAATTTAGAATCGAAGGATTCTAATACAAAATTTAGTGAACGTAATTGGGAAAGACTTATGAAATTTGAGAGGTAAGTAATAAAATTTTAGCAAAATTATTTCTTTGTGTGTAAAGGTTCAAATGATTTTTTAAAAAAAATATTGATTTTAACAAAAAAACAATTTCATGTATTGTTTGAAATTTTGTGTATACTTTCCCAGAGTTTCCCCTAGATAGTTTCAGGAGGGTGCTGCACCCTGCCTGCCCTTACGTTTACAAAATAGCACCCCTCTTGCCCCTAATGAAAAACATTAGCACCCTTGTTGTCCCCAGCTGGAAAAAGTGCCTTTACTCCTTTGTTTATTAAAAAATTTACTTGCACAGTAAAAATTGACTCATTGCTGTCTTTAAAATAGCATCCTGTGAAATATTAAAAATCAAACGAATGCCTTTAAAAATTAAAAAAAGTGCCCTTAAGAATCCAAAACATGCCCTTCGGAATCCTTAAGTGCCCTTTTCCTACAAGAAGCACCCCGCCATTTTTTAAACCTGGGGGAAACTCTGCTTTCCTAAGGTTATTAACCCTTTCAAGGGTGGTGCTGGTAACGATATCAGTTCAAGAAAATAGAAGACAATATCGTTGCAGCAGTTTTAAAATATATTTTAGTGTATAAAAATATAACTATATTTATATCGGATTTATTTAGAATTATTATTATTTATATGTTTTTTTTTTTTATCTGTATAATAAAATGTATGCTTTCATATATATATTAGGAAGACTGTTTACAAAGAAGGTTACATACAGGTGGAGATTTATCTCAAAAAGGGGATCTTTTATCCGGAGCCAGAGAGTCTGATTTTAACAATACGTTTGACATTTTAGTCAAAATTATATTTACGACAGGCTCATGGATATTTTATGAGGGTCCATAAAGTGGGCCACACACGGAGTATGGCAGAGGATTTTTTTACTCTGAGCGCCCCTTTTCAAGGGCAGGGCGCAGTCTGTTCCTGCACGATCCAAGTACAAATCAGGGTTGTGAGCGGGGTTTTTTTTTCAGGGGTGACAGTCATGCTGTCCGTGGATTGAGCAAAGAGCTTCAAGTCCGTCCCCCCTATTGTGACAACTGTGTCTCTTACATAAGAGAAGTAAAAGACACAGTATCAGAACTACTTGAGTTTTTCATCAGATACAGAACCACCTGAGTCTTCATGGGACACAGTATTCCTTCGGTTGGCAAATGAGAGAGTTCTCCTTGCATTTTAAAAAATGTACCTTACTCCTAAGCCTGTGAGGTCAAGCCCAGCAGGGAGCGCTGCTTACATGCAGTATCTACTAAGTGTTAGTAACATGTCATTACTTAGATGCTTCCATACATTATTCATAATTCGATTTTCACCGTATTTGATTTACCTGTTTTAGGGTACATAAACAAACACCGGTTTTTATAGATCTGGTTCAGTGACCTACTAGATTTATAGTACGGTTTTTTTTCGCTAAGCTCAGTTTGTAGAGTTGGAATTTCTAAAAGGATTTTAGTGTATTCATAATTTGCGATGTGCCTACCTGTTATGGATCTAGTGCTACTTCAGCTATATTGATGTCAAAATGTATAAATTTTTATTTTCTACTTATAATTGTGTATTTTAATGATTAGGGATTTTTTTTTTTTTTGCTACCAATTGGTACTCAAGTAATTAAATATTTTAGTAATGAATAATTTTAAATTAATGGTAAAATTAATATGACAGGTTTTGTTTTATTCTCTAGAACATGCGTGCCTTGTGACACACTTTTCTTAACTTGTAAATATTTTTCTTGTAAATAAAAATATGTTAATTATTAATCTTTGGATTATGTCTTTTATACACCATGAGTCTGGTAACTTATTTTAATATTAGTTTTTGTTTCAGGTTTGGTTCAAATTTTTAATGTGTATTTGAGGCAGCGGTAGAAATGATTAAAAAAAAGTCACTGGTCTCAAGGACCAGTAAACATCAGAGTTTACTGGTCCGCAGACATCGTCACTGGCCCCTACATAAAATTATATTAAGTACCTTTAACCCTTTGAGTGACCCCCCCCCCTCTCCTCCTCCGAGAATATAAACCAAATTTCCTTTCAGTTACCCAAAATTTTCGGCATAATAAAATGTAAAATTATAATTTGCTAAAATTAAATAAGTAGTACATTAACAAAAACTGAAATTATTAATTATGTATTTTATTTCCGTTTATTTATTTTAACTGACTAAGTTTTTATGCTTATTGTAATGTTTGGTTGCGGTTTTTGTCAGGGATGGGAAAATTTAAGTTTACCTGTCAGAGAGGGAAAAAAGTTACTTGCTTCATCGGAATGTTAAAAGACATATTGAATAGATTTTTTTTTTTTTTTTTTTAAACCAAAAATTTTCTAATTTACCAATGTTTTTGAAGACAAAATAATTTGTATTTATCGCTAATGCTGCTTGGGAACAAGCATTAACAAATGTTATTAAATACAAGAATATTGTTTTGAATTTTTGCTTTATGGGCATGCAGTGCTCATACATGCAGTATTTTTTACTTACTGCCACATGCATGCACAAAATTTTTTGTTTATTTTTTTACTATTTGCTTTTTACAAATTCCCTTTCCCCTCTCTTTTTTTAGAAATAACGTTTGGAAAATTTTGGTATTTTGTTTTGAAAACATCATTGTTTTTTATTGGGCTTAGATCAATTTTAATATTTATATGAATCTCAGAATCATTATCATTACAAAATTTTATATTACGTAGAAGATCTTTATAACGCAAACCTAAAAACGCAAGGTTGTGTGTTATATAGAATTTTGCGTTATATGGATCACATAATTAAATTCACCTTGTAAACATGGCCAAATATGTCTGAAACATATCAAAATACATTAGAATATCTTTATACTGCATTCCTTGTTACCAAGAAATATCCAAATTATAAATTTTTGCATAATATAGGTCAGACATTGTTAAATTTACTTTATAAACATAATCCAAATATAACTGACAGAACCATCCCTTATATTAGACATTTTCAAAAATGTTTATTGTAATAATAGCATTTTTTTTCAGTAAAAAGGTCTTAAATTAGAAGATAAAGTTGAACTAATGTATCAAATTTAGTCCTCTAGAGAGTAGCAATATTTTACAATGTGAAAATGCAGAATAATATTTTGTATTTATCGCTAATGCTGCTTGGGGACAAGTTTTATAACAAATGTTATTAAATACAAGAATATTGTTTTGAATTTTTAATCTTATCTGTTAACCTTATGTTAATTTTTATAATGAAATTGAATGAGTTTTTGTATATCCCTTGCATATTCTCCCTTGATTGCCTGTCATCTTTTTTGTTATGACCGACATTCTTTTAGCGATTTTGCAAGACTATTTTCTGCGGTAGAATTGATTTAAAAAAAAAAAAAAAAAAAAAAATCGCTGATCCCAAGGACAAGTAAACATCAGAGTTTACTGGTCTGCAGACATCGTCACTGGACTGCTACATAAAATTATATAAGTACCTTAACCCTTTGAGTGACTCCCCCCCCCCCCCCAACCCTCCTCCTCCAAGAATATAAACCAAACTTCCTTTCAGTTATTCAAAATTTTCGGCATGATAAAATGTAAAATTATAATTTGCTAAAAATTAAATAAATAGTACATAAACAAAAACTGAAATTATGTTTTTTTATTTCCGTCTATTTATTTTAACTAAGTTTTTATGCAAATTTTATGCTTATTGTAATGTTTGGTTGCAGTTTTCTCAGGGATGGGAAAATTTACGTTTACCTGTCAGAAAGGGGAAAAAGTTACTGTTAGTTACTGGTCCTTCGGACCACTAAATTTTTTAAATTAGTGGTCCGATTGAATTTTTAGTGGTCTCGGACCAGCGGACCACCAAGGACTTCGAACGCTGATTTGAGGTGTAAATTTTATAGGTGTAACTTGGTTATTTATGGGGTCTAAAAGGTACTTCTTCCTCGACAAATGACACAATGCAATTGGGGCTGTTTTGGAGATAGTGTCTCCCCCCCCCCCCCCATAATCGGATGGAGTCGCGTCCTGAACTCCTATAGTTATACCATTAGTACTCCTATATATGATACAAATTCTGGTTATAGATCTGGTTATATATGACTATTAGATTAAAAATTTCCCAGAACTTTTTGCTCAACCTAATATAAAAAAAGGTTCTTAAAAATGAACTTAAAAAGATTGAGAGACATAATATGAATATTTTAACTTATGGATGTTCAGCTCATGTCTTAAATCTTCTAGCAAAAGACAATAAAATCTCTAATATAAAAGCTCAAGTTTTGATATTATTAAATATTTTCGAAATGATCATTTTACTTCAGCAAAGCTTCGGGAAACAGTTGCTAAAAAGCTTGAGTTACCATCAGGTGTCAGGTGGAATTCCATGTTGGACACAATAAAGTCTTACATAAGCAATTGGTCACAAATTTTCAAAATTTGTGAAGATAATTAGAGAAAATCAATTCTGATATTTCTAAGAAAGTCCATAGACTTGCAGTTAAAAAGAAATGTTGAAGAATATATCCAAAGGCTCAAACATATTGCAATTTCATGTGACAAAGCTCAGAGTAATAATTGTATTATTAGTGATGTAGTTGAAGTTTGGAAAGATTTTTAAAAAGAAATGTCAGAAATATGTGCTGCTAGTAATCTTACCATGATTGCAAAAAACATTGAAAAAGCCATAGAAGACAGATATGAAATGGCCATGACATCTGTACATTTCTTGGCAGACATTACTGATCCATGCTTTAAAAAAGAATCACAATTGATGAGACAGAAAAAGGCATGAACCTTGCAGTCGAATTATGTCCTGAACTAATTCCTATAATTATAAACTATAAAGCTAAGTCAGCTCCATTCTCCAGTTATATGTTTGACGCTATTAATAATAATGCAAAAAAGTAAATAAATATGATATGCTGTCAGTTACCAATCATAAATTCACTGTTCAAGAATCGAATAAAGTGCACAGTTTTGTAGAAATAACACCTTTATCTTGGTGGATAAGCTTTGAAAAACACGTCGATAAAAATATCATGCTGATCACAAAACAATTACATACAGCTGTGTGGATGGTTTAGAAAGAGTTTTCGACTTTTGGCTCTGTGCCGAGCAAAACTAAAAACCAGTCAGGTTTTGATAAGGTTGCCAAGCTTGTTACAATTTTTAAGAACTTAATAATTAGATGTTTTAGTTTAGAATAAAAAATTAATTTTTAATTAATATTTGGTATTTATTAAATAATTTTTTTCTTATTTGCTGTTTTTTGAAAATATTTTCATCCTTTATATTTAATTTAATAATTTTTGCTCACTTTAATGAAAATTGTGCTGTTGAATCAGAAAAAAACGTTTAAAACATGTTTTAAACAGAAAAAAAACACGTTTTTTGTTTTTTTTCTAAAAAAAAAAATGTTTTTTTCCAACCCTGATCATATATAGTATTTACTTTCATAGGGCCTCTGAAGAACACCGATATTTGCTAAAGAAAAAATGGTTTCCTCATATCAAGATCTTAAAGAATGAACTAGATCATAACGATACGTAAGTAGTAATAAATTTTTAGGAAAAATGTTTATTTTACATAATAGAAATTTATTCTGGGACTCCAGCTCTATCGTCCTTCCATTACATCACCTCACACCACTACCCACTCCATGAAGTTGTTTCACACTAGATATTTCACAGTTCCCTGCCATCGCTAAGGGGAATGGCGTAACCCCACACACACAGTACTCTATACAAACCCTACACTTAGTTTTGACTTCAAAATCATGCCTGCTTTTAGTAATTAGTGTATGAAAAGTATTTAAACATAACGTGTTTAAAAGTTTGGACAGTAAAATCATGCACTTACATCAAATTAAGGATTGTACTTCTACAAGTAAACATTGAAATGAGATTCACGCTATACACTGATTAAAATAATGTCATTGCGCACCTGTACTGTGAATTTGACGACCATCTATCGATAATTAAAAGAAATACAAGGGGTGTGGCATCTATCCTGTATGCGGCGACTCTCCCAGAGTTACCCCATATACTTTTACTACGTAGATTGCTTGATTAGTTAAGATTTACTAAGAATTACATATGCCTCAATGATGACATAATCATAAGTAATTCTCTCCATTGGTTACTTTTTGTTCTGTATGCTAATAAAAGATTGGCTGTGGGTTTTCTTTGCCGTATCATGGCTACTGGGTTTATTATACCTTTCTTTTTCTTGCATTCCTACATTGGGATTGGGGTTTTGCATTATGATTTTATTCTGTTACCAGCAGGGTTGGCACAGTTTAAATCAATTGGTTAACCAACTGGTTTTTTAGAAAAGATCTAATATAATATTTTGTCATTTTTGTAATTTAAGTGTTTCAAATTATTGAATATAAATAATTTCTACTTTT
The DNA here is from genome assembly GCA_963932465.1 of Maratus speciosus. Classification (NCBI taxonomy): domain Eukaryota; kingdom Metazoa; phylum Arthropoda; class Arachnida; order Araneae; family Salticidae; genus Maratus; species Maratus speciosus. Next base: position 130,816,081 of record OZ010796.1, on the reverse strand, counting down.
AACAGTCTTATCCCAGCAATCACTGTAAGACATAGTGAGTCTAGGTTATATTTGTCTGCATGTAGAATGCAAATTGCATGAGTTGATGAACATATCTGAATTTTGAAAGAGAAAATTTAAAACTTGTGAATTTAGCAAAGTAAAAATAGATTAAAAATATTCACTATTTTGAATGAAATATTTTCCTTTGAGAAAACGCAGATTATTTACAATTAATAACATAAAATGACCTTTAAAATTTCAGTCAAGCTGTAAAAGAAAATTTTTGTTGATTGGGGAGATTATCTTTTAAGGCTGTTCTCAACTTGCTCTATTCAACAAGTACAAAATGCTTTGACACATTTACAAATTCTTTTTTCATATAAAATTGGAAGGCCTGGCAATGGAAGCGATTTGGAATCTGTGTTTTCCATTTTTGATAAATAAATTACCTATTGAGTTATAAGCAACTTTGATAATGTGACAAAGATGTTTTTAACCTTCCTTGAGTAGTTATTTTTCTTTTGCATGGAAATTCGGTTCAAAACGCCAACTTTGACACTATTTTCTGAAGGATCTATTGCGTTTGCAAAAAAAAAAAAAAAACAGAAAGCTCGGTTCCATTACATAGTTTCTGAACAACAGCATCTGCTAGTTTCATGCATTTCTGAACAAAAATAAATTAAAACTTACGTAAAAAAGTTGCCCTTTCGGATTTGAGAATAGCCTTAAGAATAAAAAAGAAATTCAAGATACGAAGTCGAATAAGAGAACTTTAAAAATTGGGTGCTAGAGAAGCACCTGTTTACTTTTAACTAAAATATGCAATAAGATATATTTAAATTGTCTGTTGCATAATCAAATCCACTATTTAGATCCGACAAAAAAATGGGAAATCAAGATATGGTTTGCGTGAGACATAACAGAAAAAAAAAACTCATAAAAATACCTAAAAATATATATTATTAATTTTTAGTTTAGACATTTAGAATTAATATGTATAACATAGCTTAGAAAAAAAGCCTGTGTATTAAGTCTGATGGCTGTTTAAATGTTTTAGTGGATGACAAATTTTATAAATCTACTTTCCATTTTAACATCAATGTTTTCAGTAGTCTAAAAAGCTGGTAAATAAGTATTTCTGTTTATTTTACTGTTGCTTTTTTTTTTTTTTTTAACCTGGCAGTTTCTGAGGAGAAGTGTCAAATGACAATACACAATACTTCTTGAAACGTGTAAAGACTCTACTGCTAAATTCAAATAATTCCAGGAATTCTTTCCAAAAAAAAGCTTTACTTTCAATAAAAGATAATTTTTCATGTAGTGTTCTAACAAAAAAATCAGATACATCAGATTACAAATATTTAAAAGAAATTATTTTGAATAGCCATGAGAAAGTATATTATATTTATGAAATTACACCATATATTTATTTATTGTACTAATAATCACAAGATTGTTTATGATGATTTTCAAGGTATCACAGTTTCACTATGTAGAGCATTTTATTCATGGAACATAGGACATAGCTTATACTAAAAATATTTAAATTTTAAATGATTTCAATTTTCTACATAATTGATTGTAATTATCTAATTTAAATTATTTTATATTACTTATATATGCAACAATGTTTATTTTTATCAATAAATATACATGTATATGTAATAGGAAAAAATATTTTTTAAAAAACCCGGTTTAAACCAAAAAAAATCAGGTTTTTGGGGGTTTTTTTTTTTTGAAAAAAACCTGTTTTTTTACTAACCCTGATAAATACATATAGCAGAGTTTCCCCCAGACAGTTTCTGGAGGGTGCTGCACCCTGCCTGCCCTTAGGTTTACAAAATAGCACCCCTCTTGCCCCTCATTTGAAAATTTAGCTCCCTTGTTGCCCCCTCCTGAAAAAAGTGCCTTTACTCCTTTGTTTATTAAAAAATTTACTTGCATAGTAAATATTGACTCATTGCTATCTTCAAAATAGTGTTCAGTCTATTAAATATTAAAAAGTAGTTTTAAAAATCAAAAGAATGCCTTTAAAAATTTCAAGAAATGCCCTTTAGAATCCAAAACATGCCCTTTGGAATCCAAAAGTGCCCTTTTCCCACAAGCAGCACCCTTCCCTTTTTTAAACCTGGTGGAAACTCTGCATATAGCAATTATTTTTTATTTATTTATTTATTTTAAAGACCTTTCTCATAGTTTATATAAATATTTTATTAATTTCAGCCATTTTTGCACAGACAAAGTGAATTTAGAATCGAAGGATTCTAATACAAAATTTAGTGAACGTAATTGGGAAAGACTTATGAAATTTGAGAGGTAAGTAATAAAATTTTAGCAAAATTATTTCTTTGTGTGTAAAGGTTCAAATGATTTTTTAAAAAAAATATTGATTTTAACAAAAAAACAATTTCATGTATTGTTTGAAATTTTGTGTATACTTTCCCAGAGTTTCCCCTAGATAGTTTCAGGAGGGTGCTGCACCCTGCCTGCCCTTACGTTTACAAAATAGCACCCCTCTTGCCCCTAATGAAAAACATTAGCACCCTTGTTGTCCCCAGCTGGAAAAAGTGCCTTTACTCCTTTGTTTATTAAAAAATTTACTTGCACAGTAAAAATTGACTCATTGCTGTCTTTAAAATAGCATCCTGTGAAATATTAAAAATCAAACGAATGCCTTTAAAAATTAAAAAAAGTGCCCTTAAGAATCCAAAACATGCCCTTCGGAATCCTTAAGTGCCCTTTTCCTACAAGAAGCACCCCGCCATTTTTTAAACCTGGGGGAAACTCTGCTTTCCTAAGGTTATTAACCCTTTCAAGGGTGGTGCTGGTAACGATATCAGTTCAAGAAAATAGAAGACAATATCGTTGCAGCAGTTTTAAAATATATTTTAGTGTATAAAAATATAACTATATTTATATCGGATTTATTTAGAATTATTATTATTTATATGTTTTTTTTTTTTATCTGTATAATAAAATGTATGCTTTCATATATATATTAGGAAGACTGTTTACAAAGAAGGTTACATACAGGTGGAGATTTATCTCAAAAAGGGGATCTTTTATCCGGAGCCAGAGAGTCTGATTTTAACAATACGTTTGACATTTTAGTCAAAATTATATTTACGACAGGCTCATGGATATTTTATGAGGGTCCATAAAGTGGGCCACACACGGAGTATGGCAGAGGATTTTTTTACTCTGAGCGCCCCTTTTCAAGGGCAGGGCGCAGTCTGTTCCTGCACGATCCAAGTACAAATCAGGGTTGTGAGCGGGGTTTTTTTTTCAGGGGTGACAGTCATGCTGTCCGTGGATTGAGCAAAGAGCTTCAAGTCCGTCCCCCCTATTGTGACAACTGTGTCTCTTACATAAGAGAAGTAAAAGACACAGTATCAGAACTACTTGAGTTTTTCATCAGATACAGAACCACCTGAGTCTTCATGGGACACAGTATTCCTTCGGTTGGCAAATGAGAGAGTTCTCCTTGCATTTTAAAAAATGTACCTTACTCCTAAGCCTGTGAGGTCAAGCCCAGCAGGGAGCGCTGCTTACATGCAGTATCTACTAAGTGTTAGTAACATGTCATTACTTAGATGCTTCCATACATTATTCATAATTCGATTTTCACCGTATTTGATTTACCTGTTTTAGGGTACATAAACAAACACCGGTTTTTATAGATCTGGTTCAGTGACCTACTAGATTTATAGTACGGTTTTTTTTCGCTAAGCTCAGTTTGTAGAGTTGGAATTTCTAAAAGGATTTTAGTGTATTCATAATTTGCGATGTGCCTACCTGTTATGGATCTAGTGCTACTTCAGCTATATTGATGTCAAAATGTATAAATTTTTATTTTCTACTTATAATTGTGTATTTTAATGATTAGGGATTTTTTTTTTTTTTGCTACCAATTGGTACTCAAGTAATTAAATATTTTAGTAATGAATAATTTTAAATTAATGGTAAAATTAATATGACAGGTTTTGTTTTATTCTCTAGAACATGCGTGCCTTGTGACACACTTTTCTTAACTTGTAAATATTTTTCTTGTAAATAAAAATATGTTAATTATTAATCTTTGGATTATGTCTTTTATACACCATGAGTCTGGTAACTTATTTTAATATTAGTTTTTGTTTCAGGTTTGGTTCAAATTTTTAATGTGTATTTGAGGCAGCGGTAGAAATGATTAAAAAAAAGTCACTGGTCTCAAGGACCAGTAAACATCAGAGTTTACTGGTCCGCAGACATCGTCACTGGCCCCTACATAAAATTATATTAAGTACCTTTAACCCTTTGAGTGACCCCCCCCCCTCTCCTCCTCCGAGAATATAAACCAAATTTCCTTTCAGTTACCCAAAATTTTCGGCATAATAAAATGTAAAATTATAATTTGCTAAAATTAAATAAGTAGTACATTAACAAAAACTGAAATTATTAATTATGTATTTTATTTCCGTTTATTTATTTTAACTGACTAAGTTTTTATGCTTATTGTAATGTTTGGTTGCGGTTTTTGTCAGGGATGGGAAAATTTAAGTTTACCTGTCAGAGAGGGAAAAAAGTTACTTGCTTCATCGGAATGTTAAAAGACATATTGAATAGATTTTTTTTTTTTTTTTTTTAAACCAAAAATTTTCTAATTTACCAATGTTTTTGAAGACAAAATAATTTGTATTTATCGCTAATGCTGCTTGGGAACAAGCATTAACAAATGTTATTAAATACAAGAATATTGTTTTGAATTTTTGCTTTATGGGCATGCAGTGCTCATACATGCAGTATTTTTTACTTACTGCCACATGCATGCACAAAATTTTTTGTTTATTTTTTTACTATTTGCTTTTTACAAATTCCCTTTCCCCTCTCTTTTTTTAGAAATAACGTTTGGAAAATTTTGGTATTTTGTTTTGAAAACATCATTGTTTTTTATTGGGCTTAGATCAATTTTAATATTTATATGAATCTCAGAATCATTATCATTACAAAATTTTATATTACGTAGAAGATCTTTATAACGCAAACCTAAAAACGCAAGGTTGTGTGTTATATAGAATTTTGCGTTATATGGATCACATAATTAAATTCACCTTGTAAACATGGCCAAATATGTCTGAAACATATCAAAATACATTAGAATATCTTTATACTGCATTCCTTGTTACCAAGAAATATCCAAATTATAAATTTTTGCATAATATAGGTCAGACATTGTTAAATTTACTTTATAAACATAATCCAAATATAACTGACAGAACCATCCCTTATATTAGACATTTTCAAAAATGTTTATTGTAATAATAGCATTTTTTTTCAGTAAAAAGGTCTTAAATTAGAAGATAAAGTTGAACTAATGTATCAAATTTAGTCCTCTAGAGAGTAGCAATATTTTACAATGTGAAAATGCAGAATAATATTTTGTATTTATCGCTAATGCTGCTTGGGGACAAGTTTTATAACAAATGTTATTAAATACAAGAATATTGTTTTGAATTTTTAATCTTATCTGTTAACCTTATGTTAATTTTTATAATGAAATTGAATGAGTTTTTGTATATCCCTTGCATATTCTCCCTTGATTGCCTGTCATCTTTTTTGTTATGACCGACATTCTTTTAGCGATTTTGCAAGACTATTTTCTGCGGTAGAATTGATTTAAAAAAAAAAAAAAAAAAAAAATCGCTGATCCCAAGGACAAGTAAACATCAGAGTTTACTGGTCTGCAGACATCGTCACTGGACTGCTACATAAAATTATATAAGTACCTTAACCCTTTGAGTGACTCCCCCCCCCCCCCCAACCCTCCTCCTCCAAGAATATAAACCAAACTTCCTTTCAGTTATTCAAAATTTTCGGCATGATAAAATGTAAAATTATAATTTGCTAAAAATTAAATAAATAGTACATAAACAAAAACTGAAATTATGTTTTTTTATTTCCGTCTATTTATTTTAACTAAGTTTTTATGCAAATTTTATGCTTATTGTAATGTTTGGTTGCAGTTTTCTCAGGGATGGGAAAATTTACGTTTACCTGTCAGAAAGGGGAAAAAGTTACTGTTAGTTACTGGTCCTTCGGACCACTAAATTTTTTAAATTAGTGGTCCGATTGAATTTTTAGTGGTCTCGGACCAGCGGACCACCAAGGACTTCGAACGCTGATTTGAGGTGTAAATTTTATAGGTGTAACTTGGTTATTTATGGGGTCTAAAAGGTACTTCTTCCTCGACAAATGACACAATGCAATTGGGGCTGTTTTGGAGATAGTGTCTCCCCCCCCCCCCCATAATCGGATGGAGTCACGTCCTGAACTCCTATAGTTATACCATTAGTACTCCTATATATGATACAAATTCTGGTTATAGATCTGGTTATATATGACTATTAGATTAAAAATTTCCCAGAACTTTTTGCTCAACCTAATATAAAAAAAGGTTCTTAAAAATGAACTTAAAAAGATTGAGAGACATAATATGAATATTTTAACTTATGGATGTTCAGCTCATGTCTTAAATCTTCTAGCAAAAGACAATAAAATCTCTAATATAAAAGCTCAAGTTTTGATATTATTAAATATTTTCGAAATGATCATTTTACTTCAGCAAAGCTTCGGGAAACAGTTGCTAAAAAGCTTGAGTTACCATCAGGTGTCAGGTGGAATTCCATGTTGGACACAATAAAGTCTTACATAAGCAATTGGTCACAAATTTTCAAAATTTGTGAAGATAATTAGAGAAAATCAATTCTGATATTTCTAAGAAAGTCCATAGACTTGCAGTTAAAAAGAAATGTTGAAGAATATATCCAAAGGCTCAAACATATTGCAATTTCATGTGACAAAGCTCAGAGTAATAATTGTATTATTAGTGATGTAGTTGAAGTTTGGAAAGATTTTTAAAAAGAAATGTCAGAAATATGTGCTGCTAGTAATCTTACCATGATTGCAAAAAACATTGAAAAAGCCATAGAAGACAGATATGAAATGGCCATGACATCTGTACATTTCTTGGCAGACATTACTGATCCATGCTTTAAAAAAGAATCACAATTGATGAGACAGAAAAAGGCATGAACCTTGCAGTCGAATTATGTCCTGAACTAATTCCTATAATTATAAACTATAAAGCTAAGTCAGCTCCATTCTCCAGTTATATGTTTGACGCTATTAATAATAATGCAAAAAAGTAAATAAATATGATATGCTGTCAGTTACCAATCATAAATTCACTGTTCAAGAATCGAATAAAGTGCACAGTTTTGTAGAAATAACACCTTTATCTTGGTGGATAAGCTTTGAAAAACACGTCGATAAAAATATCATGCTGATCACAAAACAATTACATACAGCTGTGTGGATGGTTTAGAAAGAGTTTTTGACTTTTGGCTCTGTGCCGAGCAAAACTAGAAACCAGTCAGGTGTTGATAAGGTTGCCAAGCTTGTTACAATTTTTAAGAGCTTAATAATTAGACGTTTTAGTTTAGAAAAAAAAAATAATTTTTAATTAATGTTTGGTATTTATTAAATAATTTTTTTCTTATTTGCTGTTTTTTGAAAATATTTTCATCCTTTATATTTAATTTAATAATTTTTGCTCGCTTTAATCAAAATTGTGCTGTTGAATCAGAAAAAAACGTTTTAAACGTTTAAAACATGTTTTAAACAAAAAAAAAAACACGTTTTTTGTTTTTTTCCAACCCTGATCATATATAGTATTTACTTTCATAGGTCAGCTGAAGAGATGGAATATGCGCGTAAGAAAAAAAATCTCCCTCCCACGAAGATAGACGAGACGAAGTTTGGAAACTATAAGAATGAGCTAAAAGATAACGATATGTAAGTAGTAATAAATTTTTAGGAAAAATGTTTATATTTTACATAATAGAAATTTATTCTGGGACTCCAGCTCTATCGTCCTTCCATTACATCACCTCACACCACTACACACTCCATGAAGTTGTTTCACACTAGATATACTTACTGAGTACTATATTTTCGGGTATATAGCCTGCGGGTTATACAAGAAAAAAACATTTGGAATAGCCGCCGCAGCTTATACAATGTGCGGGTTATACAAATATTTTTTTTTCTTTTTTTTTTTTTTTTTAAGAAACGGAAAATGTGATTTTTCTAAAATTTTTAAACCCCAAAAAATTTCAAAAATCTTCGAAATTTGTGAATTTTTTTCGCTATGCCGCGGAATTTAAAGAATTTTCCTTTGTTTGTAATGTTTTTTTTTATTTAAAAATGAAGAAAGTTCATTACGCAAAATCCCGATTGTAAGCCCGCCCCTTTTTTAAAAGAAAAAGCAGTTAAATTTGTGAGGGGGCTTATAATCGAGATTAAAAAAAAATATTTTAAAACCTGTTTTATCATTAATTTAGAAGTAAATAAGGTAAATACAGGGGTGGGAATCTTCCATATTTTGACAGCTTTCCGATTTGTAAAAAGAAAAAAAAAATCTAACCCCCCCCGCCCCCCCCCCCCACAAAAAAAAAATCCCTCCAAAAAAAATCTAAGCAAAATTTTAAAAAATTATTTTTTCAAATTCACTTCTTTATTTATTTTACTGCAACAATATTTAATCAAACATCTTTTAAATTTTCAGAAAATTTGCAGCAGTCTTGCTTTATAAACCTGCAAAGTTGCAGCAAGCTCAGCATGACAAGACAAAGTTCATAACAAGATACATACTCAATGTACTACAAGGTACATACTCAATGTACTTTCAGTTTCAAAGCTTGAAACTGAAACAAAAAATTATAAACACAAGTAATAAGATAAAAATTAGTATACATAATTCACTTTATCCATTTAATCTTATCTCCTTTTAAGTTATAAACACAATCAAGAGTTAAAATTATAATAAGAAATTTACTTTATTCATTTAATTATATCAGTATATGTAAGAATGTTTCTATTTTAATGTGTGACATTTTCGTATTCTTTCATATAATCTTTAAAATGTGTGGTATGTGTAGAGCCATGATAAAGAATTCCAAACCAGTACGTTAGAGTCTAATTTAATGTATTCTTCTGAATATTCATATTTTTTTTTTTCAGACATAATGCTTTCACAGTTCCATTCTAGCAGTTATAAGGTCTTATTTGACAAATTTTAATAGAAGTTTATATTTTTTTTTCGTAGAAAATATTTATAGGTGTATTAAAAATAAATTAATCCAAATTTTGTATGAATTATCTATAAACCACCTTTTTGAAAAATAAAAGCCGGCTTTTTTTAAGTGGCTAAAATAAAAATAAAAAGCCAACCGGCAACCCTGGTACCCAGAGAACAAAATCTAGAGAATATTTTGGAACTAATGTGCCAAAACTATAATTTTTTCCCCCTCTGGATAGGGAAAGGATGGATTTTTTTTAAGAAGGGAAAAAAAAATTCTCATTTAATAATGTTGTTGAGAGTTTCTCCTGTATTTAAATGAACAAGTATCCCCCTTTAAAATTATTTACATATGATTATACAATCACCAAAAGGTGCCAAAAACAGAAAATTGAATCCCCTTTAATGAAATCATCAATAACTAGAATTTTGAGAACAACACATGAGTACATCAATAATAATATGAGTACCAAGATAATATAACTAGAAAAATAGAATGAAGTTACAGGAGGAACTCACTATACTTTAATGAGACCCTGACATCCCTCTTCACAGCAGTTCAACAAATTTTGAGCTAGAAGGAGCTAAAATAGCAAAAATGATGAACATGAATGTCAAAACCCCTTTGAAGCAACCAAGTCGATCGTACAGATTTAAAATAAAAAATGAACTCTTTTCATAAGATAAATCGCGTTGTGTTATGAGAATTAAACTTATTTAATATGAACTTTATCATCTATTTAGAATCTTAAGTGTTTACCGAATACAGTGACAGAGAACTGAATATTAATTTCCTACTGATTCTTCGTTAAAGTGCTAGATGATATAAATAAGTGTACTCTTTTGAAAGTATAAAAATTAACAAGAGTAAAATTTAACAAAAGTATTTTATTAAGAGTTCAATGAAGGTAAATTTTAACTAAAACACTATCTTTAAATTATAAAATAAGCATGAGTTGCTTTGACATAATAATGCAATTATCATATTTTCACAAGAATATGTTTACTTAAGCTTTTACCTTAAATAACAGACCAAAAGTTTACTTGACATAATAATAATCCGATTATCATACATTTTCACAAAATATGTTTACTTAGCCTTTTACTTTAAATAGCAGACAAAAAGTTTACTTAAATTTTGATTATTCACAACAGTACCAGCATGAAATTATTTTAGATGCCACCAATAGATGTAGCTACTTGTTCTACCAAACTCCTCAAATTTTCCAATGTTTGGGAGAAGCCATTATCCCACTAAAGTAGGATGGTCAAGAATCTGATTGAAAAGTAAATTTTTTCCCTTTTCAGTAAAATAAATAAGCGAAAAAATATCTATTATTTCATTGCAGATATGTATATTAACAAGTCTTTGCATATCTGTAAACTAATTTTAGGATGTATTTAGATGTTATTTGAATTTAATGTACTAAAAAAATTTGAATATATTCCAGAAGTATAGGTGGGGCTGAATGGGCCACCTTTGCGCCTTTGCCCTGATCATGAAAATATGGTTTTTCTGTTTGTTTTTTTTTTGTTTTTTTTCTCTTTAAATATGAAACATAACTGGCTGTCATGGATTTAGATTAAATTACTGTCTAGTTAGAATAGGTTTATAGTGATGTCTAAGAAATGATTTACACATTTTCACCCTAAGAAATATTAGTTATTTATTAGAAACATAAGTTAAATTATATAAATGATTAAAGTGAACTGTTCAGTTGTTGACCACACCTACCAGTATTTCCCCATTTGATATAAAACAAGAATATTTGCTTATATTCTGAATCTGATGGGTAGAATAAATAATATCAGAAATTTACAATATAGTCAATTAATAGGCAGTTCAAGCGTGTTTTACAACCATGTCGTTTAATATTAATTTTGAAAAATCTAAATTTCATTAAATCAAAGTGTATTATCTGTTATTTTTATGCATATTTTATGTTGTTTCTTATAATTTCATTATTTTTTCATTTTTCTGCTACAATTATGTGATTTAATAATATCACCTTTGATGTTTATAAATGTTGATAAGCATTGTGTATTACTTACTATTTCAGTATGCTTTTGATCATATCAAGTCAAGTGCCATTCATATTATCATATTTGGTGAATAAAAGATTAATTACACATTTTTTCATTGAATTCATTTAGTGGCCCATTCATTACCTTCAATGGCCCATTCAGCCCCATGGGTGGGGATGAATGGGCCAAATTTCTATATTTTTATTTTCTATTGTCATTCATTATGGACATTTTCTAATCCAATTTTTATGACTTTTTTATATAACCAAATAAGTAAAGTAACTAAAGAGCCAATTCTGAGACAAAAAAAAAAAAAAACTAGAAAAAATTACAAAAATTAATAACTAAAAATTGGCCCATTCATTACCACTCTCCCCTACTTTGTCTACATGGTCAGAAAGTTTATTTTCTTAACTATAGGATGGGACTCCACCATAATGCTGGTATTCTCACTTTTTCACTAGGGCAAATCCATGACCCATACCGCTAAGCACTGTCCTCCTTCTGCTCTTGAGGAATGAATAAATTCCAATATAAATCATAACCATGCAGAGAATCCAAGTCAGGGCAGCTCAGGCAAGCACCCAATCTTTAGGCCACAGTCCTCATTACTATTTCTCCGGTAAGTGCCCAATGTTTAGGCACACAGATGACACGACCCTTCCGCCGCTTAAAATCATCGTATCACAACGCCTCGTGAGACACACCCATGACAACACGAAAAGCATGTACGGGTAAAGAACCACCACGATAATCCGAATCTCGATCCCTAATGCCGTTCGCAAAAGGCTCGTAGATTCACTGTAAGCCGGTCTGTTACCACCTGCATCGGTGCCTGTTCACTTGTAAACCTTTCTAGATTCAAAAATTCTTTGTAAACCTTTAATCTAGGCAAAGGTACAATAAACACATCATGCCTGCTATAACAATGTGAAACTTTACTTGTTTTTTAGTATAAAAATATGACAGTTCCAGGCATGATCATCAAAATGATTTGTAATCAGTTTTTTTTTTTTTTCAATTTTTCTTCAATTCACCTTGCGTTATAAGTAATTGTTGTCTTATGACAGAATTTTTTTTCTTCTGTACTGTCACTCTGGAAATTCACTTCAAAATACCAACTTGACAGCTTTTCTGATTTTATCGAAAAAACTGTTTAGTTATACAGTCTCTGAATAAAAGAACCCTGCCAATTTCATGCACTTATGAATAAAACAAATAAAAATGTGTCAGAAAGAAGTCAATTTCAATTAAAAAACTACCCTTATGGAGACTTTAAGCATGAAATATACTAAATTAAGAACAACTAAGAACTTTTTGCCAGAGCCTTTCATGTGAGACGAATTTTAACACAGCATCATAAATAAAATACTATTAAAAATCTAAAAAAAAAAAAAAAAAACAAGCTTCTACCATTTTTTGTTCAACATGAACAATTGAAACAGTATAGTATTTTATCGGTAGGGGTGCTCCACCCCTATTTAGACTTTCTTTTTTACCACATGAATATACAAACAAAAAGTTAAAAATTGCTTTCCACAACCAGTTCAAGGGCCCTCTTGACAAAAAAGCCTAAGGATGAATTTTCCAATTCTCAAAGCTTATTATTGTTTTGACTGTATTGAGCCTATTTTAGAAAATGCAGTATGGAAAAATTTTCTGATTACATTCACAATTGATATAATCAGTAAAAATTATTAATATGTGTTAAAACAAGATTTAAACAACTGTGAAGACTGATTTAGGTTCTACTTTGTAATTTATTATAATAAATTAATCTCAATTCAATCCGTTCAGAAGTAAGCTATATTAATAAAAGAAAGATGTTTGTGTCTGTGATGCTTAGGATAATCTACACGTAGAGGCAGGGTTGTTTGATTTAAACCACGCTGGTTTAAACCAAATGGTTTTATTAAAAAAACCATGCTGTTGTTTTTTTTTTTATCTGGTTTTCTTCTATTTTTCCCTAATGTTTTCCTTTATTTTACACATTATTGAAAAATGCAAAATCCGAGTCATGCAGAAGCTACAAGCAAAGCTTTAGAAAAATGATGAATGAATAAATTTGTAAAGTGACAAACATTTTTAATCAATCAAACTTTTCTTATAAGCTACATAGCAGACTATTTTTTCTAAAATTAGGTGGGAAGAAAAAAACAAGTAGTTATTTTTTTTCTTTTTTGTAAGCCTTTTATTTTTAAAAATAGCCAAAATGGCAAAATTTGAGCTAAATAGGGTAATTCCGGGATTCATGCCGCACATTTTTTTAAAATTTGTGTATAAAGTCCAATGGTGGACATAAAATAAAAAAAATCATGCTGTGCTATTTAATGTTAAATATACAACGTGTGTACTATGACAAAAATTCTCAAAATAAATTAATATTTTTAACAATTTTTTTTCTAAAACATAACACTGCGGCGCGTCACCCATACATTCAGGCTGAGACACCGCACTTGTGCGGTAGTTATGCCGTGCTTGTAATAAGAACAGAATGAAAATATAAATAAAAATATTTTAAAAAAAATTCATATCTGGACTATAATTAGCGATGTAATAATAAAATTAAACTAAATGAGTACAATGAAACATATTAGTAGATTCAAATTAATAATTGTTGCCTACTTTCACTAGTAAAATTATCGACTCATTTTTTTAACATTAAATTTTAATTGCTATTTCAGCAACAACGTAACATCAATGTATTAGTAAGGAAAAAGAAAAAAAGGAAAATTGTGTTGACATAATTTATTTGTTAACCCTTTCGGGACCGGTGACTTTTACACAAATTTTATTCGGTTTGTACCACTTTTTTAAAAGAAGTTACCTTTACTTAAATTATGAAAATGCTCTAATTAAACAAAGCAAATATTACTTTTCTCTTTTACTGGTACCAGAAACAAATTTTGTAAGCTCTTTATGAAGGTGCTTATATGCATGCACCTATGGTCACGAATGGGTTAAGAGACCTGTTTTTTCAATTACAATCTACAGAAAAAGTGTTGAAAAGTACAGTCTTTATGTAACTACGTTTAAACACATGATGCAATGAAGCCAATTACACTTTCTCTTTTTTGGAGTAGTTTTCTAAACATTCCTTGCAAAGAATGTATGCGTTACGCGTAATCCAATTTTCATTATTATCATCTTGACTTGCATCTTTTTTGCCCTTCTTACATTTTCCCCCTTTTTCTCCACTGGTTTTAGTAAACTTGATAACATGCCTAACATGGTTAGTCTGTGCAAAAAGAAAAGCAAAAGTTAATAACACTTAATCATCCGGTACAAAACAAACTGCGGCATGTATACCGGAATGGCAGGGCGGCATGTATCACATTTTGCATGGTGCAGACGTTGGCCATCACAGTTCCCTGCCATCGCTAAGGGGAATGGCGTAACCATACACACAGTACTCTATACAAACCCTACACTTAGTTTTGACTTCGAAATCATGCCTGCATTTAGTAATTAGTGTATGAAAAGTATTTAAACATAACGTGTTTAAAAGTTTGGACAGTAAAATCATGCACTTACATCAAATTAAGGACTGTACTTCTACAAGTAAACATCGAAATGGGATTCACGCTATACACTGATTAAAATAATGTCATTGCGCACCTGTACTGTGCGTTTGACGACCATCTATCGATAATTAAAAGAAATACAAGGGGTGCGGCATCTATCCCGTATGCGCCGACTCTCCCAGAGTTACCCTATATACTTTTACTATGTAGATTGCTTGATTAGTTAAGATTTACTAAGAATTACATATGCCTCAATGATGACATAATCATAAGTAATTCTCTCCATTGGTTACTTTTTGTTCTGTATGCTAATAAAAGATTGGCTGTGAGTTTTCTTTGCCGTATCATGGCTACTGGGTTTAGTATACCTTTCTTTTTCTTGCATTCCTACATTGGGATTGGGGTTTTGCATTATGATTTTATTCTGTTACCAGCAGGGTTGGCACAGTTTAAATCAATTGGTTAACCAACTGGTTTTTTAGAAAAGATCTAATATAATATTTTGTCATTTTTGTCATTTAAGTGTTTCAAATTATTGGATATAAATGATTTCTACTTTTAACAGTCTTATCTCAGCAATCACTGTAAGACATAGTGAGCCTAGGTTATATTTGTGTGCATGTAGAATGCAAATTGCATGAGTTGATGAACATATCTGAATTTCGAAAGAGAAAATTTAAAACTTGTGAATTTAGCAAAGTAAAAATAGATTAAAAATATTCACTATTTTGAATGAAATATTTTCCTTTGAGAAAACGCAGATGATTTACAATTAATAACATAAAATGACCTTTAAAATTTCAGTCAAGCTGTAAAAGAAAATTTTTGTTGATTGGGGAGATTATCTTTTAAGGCTGTTCTCAACTGCTCTATTCAACAAGTACAAAATGCTTTGACACATTTACAAATTCTTTTTTCATATAAAATTGGAAGGCCTGGCAATGGAAGCGATTTGGAATCTAACTATGTTTTCCATTTTTGATAAATAAATTACCTATTGAGTTATAAGCAACTTTGATAATGTGACAAAGATGTTTTTAACCTTCCTTGAGTAGTTATTTTTCTTTTGCATGGAAATTCGGTTCAAAACGCCAACTTTGACACTATTTTCTGAAAGATCTATTGCGTTTGCAAAAAAAAAAAAAAAAAACAGAAAGCTCGGTTCAATTACATAGTTTCTGAACAACAGCATCTGCTAGTTTCATGCATTTCTGAACAAAAATAAATTAAAACTTACGTAAAAAAGTTGCCCTTTCGGATTTGAGAATAGCCTTAAGAATAAAAAAGAAATTCAAGGTACGAAGTCGAATAAGAGAACTTTAAAAATTGAGTGCTAGTGAAGCACCTGTTTACTTTTAACTAAAATATGCAATAAGATATATTTAAATTGTCTGTTGCATAATCAAATCCACTATTTAGATCTGACAAAAAAATGGGCGAAAATCAAGATACGGTTTATGTGAGACATAACAGAAAAAAAAACTCATAAAAATGCCTAAAAATATATATTATTAATTTTTAGTTCAGACATTTAGAAGTAAAATGTATAACATAGCTTAGAAAAAAGCCTGTGTATTAAGACTGATGGCTGTTTAAATGTTTTAGTGGATGACAACTTTTATAAATCTACTTTCCATTTTAAGATCAATGTTTTCAGTAGTCTAAAAAGCTGGTAAATAAGTATTTCTGTTTATTTTACTGTTGCCTTTTTTTTTTTTAACCTGGCAGTTTCTGAGGAGAACTGTCAAATGACAATACACAATACTTCTTGAAACGTGTAAAGACTCTACTGCTAAGTTCAAATAATTCCAGGAATTCTTTACAAAAAAAGCTTTACTTTCAATAAAAGATAATTTTTCATGTAGTGTTCTAACAAAAAAATCAGACACCTCAGATCACAAATATTTAAAAGAAATTATTTTGAATAGCCATGGGAAAGTATATTATATTTATGAAATTACACCATATATTTATTGATAGTACTAATAATCACAAGATTGTTTATTATGATTTTCAAGGTATCACTGTTTCACTATGTAGAGCATTTTATTCATGGAACATAGGACATAGCTTATACTAAAAATATTTAAATTTTAAATGATTTCAATTTTCTACATAATTGATTGTAATTATCTAATTTAAATTATTTTATATTACTTATATATGCAACAATGTTTATTTTTATCAATAAATATACATGTATATGTAATAGGAAAATATATTTTTTAAAAAAGCCCGGTTTAAACCAAAAAAAACAGGTTTTGGGGGTTTTTTTTGAAAAAAAACCTGTTTTTTTACTAACCCTGATAAATACATATAGCAGAGTTTCCCCCAGACAGTTTCTGGAGGGTGCTGCACCCCCTGCCCTTAGGTTTACAGAATAGCACCCTCTTGCCCCTCATTTGAAAATTTAGCTCCCTTGTTGCCCCCTCCTGAAAAAAGTGCCTTTACTCCTTTGTTTATTAAAAAATTTACTTGCATAGTAAAAATTGACTCATTGCTATCTTCAAAATAGTGTTCAGTCTATTAAATATTAAAAAGTAGTTTTAAAAATCAAAAGAATGCAAAAATTTCAAGAAATGCCCTTAAGAATCCAAAACATGCCCTTTGGAATCCAAAAGTGCCCCTTTCCCACAAGCAGCACCCTGCCCTTTTTTAAACCTGGGGGAAAACTCTGCATACAGCAATTATTTTTTATTATTATTTTTTTTTTTTAAAGACCTTTCTCATAGTTTATATAAATATTTTATTAATTTCAGCCGTTTTAGCCAAGCCAAATCTTGTTCAGAATCGAAGGATTCTAATCAAGAAAGTGGAGTATTTAATTGGAAGAAACATATGATGAATGAGAGGTAAGTAATAAAATTTTAGCAAAATTATTTCTTTTTGTGTAAAGGTTCAAGTGATTTTTTTTTTTTTAATATTGATTTTAAATAAAAATCAATTTCATGTATTGTTTGAAATTTTGTGTATACTTTCCCAGAGTTTCCCCTGGACAGTTTCAGGAGGGTGCTGCACCCTGCCTGCCCTTACGTTTACAAAATAGCACCCCTCTTGTCCCTGATGAAAAACATTAGCACCCTTGTTGCCCCCAGCTGGAAAAAGTGCCTTTACTCCTTTGTTTATTAAAAAATTTACTTGCACAGTAAAAATTGACTCATTGCTGTCTTTAAAATAGCATCCTGTCAATTAAATATTAAAAATCAAAAGAATGCCTTTAAAAATTAAAAAAAGTGCCCTTAAGAATCCAAAACATGCCCTTCGGAATCCTAAAGTGCCCTTTTCCTACAAGAAGCACCCCGCCATTTTTTAAACCTGGGGGAAACTCTGCTTTCCTAAGGTTATTAACCCTTTCAAGGGTGGTGCTGGTAACGATATCAGTTCAAGAAAATAGAAGACAATATCGTTGCAGCAGTTTTAAAATATATTTTAGTGTATAAAAATATAACTATATTTATATCTGATTTATTTAGAATTATTATTATTTATATGTTGTTTTTTTTTCTGTATAATAAAATGTATGATTTCATATATATATTAGGAAGACAGTGTTTACAAAGAAGGTTACATACAGCTGGAGATTTATCTCAAAAAGGGGATCTTTTATCCGGAGCCAGAGAGTCTGATTTTAACAATACGTTTGACATTTGTCAAAATTATATTTACGACAGGCTCATGGATATTTTATGAGGGTCCATAAAGTGGGCCACACACGGAGTATGGCACAGGGTTTTTTTACTCCGAGCGCCCCTTTTCAAGGGCAGGGTGCAGTCTGTTCCCGCACGATCCAAGTACAAATCAGGGTTGTCAGCGGGGTTTTTTTTTAGGGGTGACAGTCATGCTGTCCGTGGATTGAGCAAAGAGCTTCAAGTCCGTCCCCCCTATTGTGACAACTGTGTCTCTTAAGTAAGAGAAGTAAAAGACATAGTATCAGAACTACTTGAGTTTTTCGTCAGATACAGAACTACCTGATTCTTCATGGGACACGGTATTCCTTTGGTTGGCAAATGAGAGAGTTCTCCTTGCATTTTAAAAAATGTACCTTACTCCTAAGCCTGTGAGGTCAAGCCCAGCGGGAGCGCTGCTTACATGCAGTATCTACTAAGTGTTAGTAACATGTCGTTACTTAGATGCTCCCATACATTATTCATAATTAGATTTTCACCGTATTTGATTTACCTGTTTTAGGGTACATAAACAAACACCGGTTTTTATAGATCCGGTTCAGCGACCTACTAGATTTATAGTATGTTTTTTTTTTCGCTAAGCTCAGTTTGTAGAGTTGGAATTTCTAAAAGGATTTTAGTGTATTCATAATTTGTGATGTGCCTACCTGTTATGGATCTAGTGCTACTTCAGCTATATTGATGTCAAAATGTATAAATTTTTGTTTTCTACTTATAATTGTGTATTTTAATGATTAGGGATTTTTTTTTTTTTTTTTGCTACCAATTGGTACTCAAGTAATTAAATATTTTAGTAATGAATAATTTTAAATTAATGGTAAAATTAGTATGACAGGTTTTGTTTTATTCTCTAGAACATGCATGTCTTGTGACACACTTTTCTTAACTTGTAAATATTTTTCTTGTAAATAAAAATATGTTAATTATTAATCTTTGGATTATGTCTTTTATACACCATGAGTCTGGTAACTTATTTTAATATTAGTTTTTGTTTCAGGTTTGGTTCGAATTCTTAATGTTTATTTGAGGTGTAAATTTTATAGGTGTAACTTGGTTATTTATGGGGTCTAAAAGGTACTTCTTCCTTGACAAATGACACAATGCAATTGGGGCTGTTTTGGAGATAGTGTCTCCCCCCCCCCCCCATAATCGGATGGAGTCACGTCCTGAACTCCTATAGTTATACCATTAGTACTCCTATATATGATACAAATTCTGGTTATAGATCTGGTTATATATGACTATTAGATTAAAAATTTCCCAGAACTTTTTGCTCAACCTAATATAAAAAAAAGGTTCTTTTCAGAAAATATGACAAACAGCATTGTACACAATACTCTGTAATCAGAATTGAAAAATAAAAATTGGATGAAAAATGAGCAGGTTTACTAAAAAATGTTTCACTGTGCATGCACAAATAAAATGTAATATGCATATTATATTAGCTAAGTATATCGAGCAACTTGTGTGAAAGTCTCAAAATCGTAGCTTGAAAATTCTGAAATTATCATTGGTAGAATAAGCTCGAAATCCGTTGTTCCCAAAATGAAGCGAAAATATAAGGGTCTGTACCCAAAAACAGTAGTATGTGCAATATTGTGTATGTTATATTGGTACTAATTAATGGCTATATGGATATAACCCCTCATCTTTTTGCTTCATTTAGGGAAAAACGGATTTCGAGCTTATTCTATCAACGAATATTTTCAGAATTTTCAAGCAATATTTTTGAGACACTCACGAAAGTTGCTCTATACACTTAGCTAATACATTATGCACATTATATTTCGATTGCATTCGCGCATGCGCAGTGAAACATTTAGTAAACCTGCTCATTTTTCATCCAATTTTTAATATTTTTTTTTTTAATTCTGATTGCAGGGTATTGTGTACGATTTTGTTTCTCATATTTTCTGAAAATAACTTTTTTTTATATTAAGAACTCTACAAATTATAAGCAAAAAACTTTGCAAAATTTGGGGTAAACTTTATAAAAACTTTAATTTCTCTACGAATATGCACACTATTCTCATAAAAATGAACACAGTTTATTGCAATAAGGCACTTAATCAATCTACTGTGTTGAACGCTTTTCCTACATTGGTTTTTACATGGTTATCCAAAAGATATTCGTTATTTTTCAATTTGTTGTCGGTCCACTATAGGGTTTCGGGAAAAAAAAAATCTTCACGGAAATATATGACCTGTTCTACTTTGTTTACACACCTGGAGTTTCAAGATAATTCCTCATATATTTTTCTAGATATTTAAGAAAACGTCTAAAATCGCAAGTGACCGGTCACCTTTGGCCATATAGTGTATAAATTTATTAATGAAAGCTTCAACTGAAAATATGAATTACGCATAACTGCCATCTCTTCTGCCTTTTTGAACTACAAAATTTAATAGTAAATTTTATCTTTTTAATCGCCGTAATCTGCTGATTAAATAAGGCAAAATCTTCTATTAAATTTTTGTGGTACAAAAAGAGTAACAGTAGGCAACTATGATGAAGCATTTCTGGGTTAATACACCATCCCCTGTATACTAGACCTGAGCGCTGACACAAAAATAGCATCTAGACGGTTGTAGATGGATATTTTTAAACGTATGTACGGTCCAATAACCCACCAGTATTTAGAAAAAATTTCGTTTACTTGTTTAATCTCAGATAATAAGCTCGAAATCCATTGTTCCCAAAAAGAAGCAAAAAGATGAGGGGGTTGTATCCAAATATAGCAGTACATGCAATATTGTGTATGCTATCTTGGCGCGAATCAACAGATATTTGATACAACCCCTCATCTTTTATTAAATATCTAATTAAACTATATTTTAAAAGCTTTAGATACTATTTTATAAAATGAACACGAAACTTAATAACAAGCAGCATAAAATCTGAAATTTTATCATAATATTAACTGTTACAAAAAGTAGAAAAGCATATTGCATTAAATAACTCAGTAAAACCTTTTTCCTGGAATATACAACGAAATAACTTAACAAAATATTTTTCAATGGAACACACAAAAGCAAATTTATTATAATCAAAAAGTAAAAAAGAAATAGATAGTGATTAAATAGCTTAAACTTTTACATAAATCTTTCTTTTACCTGAATATTAATATTTTTTACGATATTTTTTTTTAGTGAATTTAATTCAGTTTCAATTGCTTCTTCCAATTTATTTATTTTTCTTTTTTCATTTACTATCTTTTTTTTATTTTGCACCTATTTTACAAATCTGATTTAATAACATGATTGATGATAACAGAATCATAAACATATCTGATTAACCACAGGGTTCCCAGCAAAACATGTCTGTCAATTTCCTTGACCAAATCTCAAAAAATTCCACGACCAAACGGGCATACTATGAAATTCTGTATTTATTTCAGCAATCCTTTGACAAAATGAGCAATTTTTTTTTCTCAGTTGTTTGACGAATGTCACGATCCCTTTCTCCAAGAACGTTTGAAAATTTTCAAATCTTTTTTTTTTTTTTTTTTTTTTTTTCTGGAGGGTGTGTGTGTGTGTGGGGGGGGGGGTCAGATTTTTCTATGACTTTTTAGAAGATATTTTTAAATTTAATTTTCCTAAATATTTTTTTTTTAAGTTTCCTGACTTTCTATGGTCGCTGGGAAACCTGTATCTATTTTGAATTGTCTAAACATTTGATGTGATCTGTGATTAATCTTTATAAAGACAATCATATATAGTATTTACTTTCATAGGTCCATTGAAGCCATCCAAAAATTACTCAAGAAAAGACATTTTCCACCCATAAAGATAGACGAGAAGAAACCTTCCAAACCGGCCGAAATCGAGACGAAGTTTGGAAAGATAGATGAAAATGATATGTAAGTAATAAATTTTTAGGAAAAATGTTTATATTTTACACAATAGAAATTTATTCTGGGACTCCAGCTCTATCGTCCTTCCATTACATCACCTCACACCACTACTCACTCCATGAAGTTATTTCTCACTAGATATACTTACTGAGTACCATATTTTCGGGTGTATAGCCCGCGGGTTATACAAGAAAAAAACGTTTGGAATAGCCGCCGTGGCTTATACAATGTGCGGGTTATACAAATATATTTTTATTTTATTATTATTTTTTTTTTAAGAAACGGAAAATGTGATTTTTCTACAATTTTTAAACTTGTTAGTTTTTATTTATTTAAAAATGAAGAAAGTTCATTACGCAAAATCCCGATTGTAAGCCCGCCCCTTTTTTAAAAGAAAAAGCAGTTAAATTTGTGAGGGGGCTTATAATCGAGATTAAAAAAAAATATTTTAAAACCTGTTTTATCATTAATTTAGAAGTAAATAAGGTAAATACAGGGGTGGGAATCTTCCATATTTTGACAGCTTTCCGATTTGTAAAAAGGGAAAAAAAAAATCTAACCCCCCCCCCCCCCAAAAAAAAAGAATTCCCTCCAAAAAAATCTAAGCAAAATATAAAAAAAAATATTTTTTCAAATTCACTTCTTTATTTATTTTACTGCAACAATATTTAATCAAACATCATCTCCCAGATAGCATTTTAAATTTTCCGAAAATTTGCAGCAGTCTTGCTTTATAAACCTGCAAAGTTGCAGCAAGCTCAGCATGACAAGACTGAAAGTTCATAACAAGATTGCAGCTGATTCGGCATAACTTGGTTTTTTAATATAGATTTTAGTCTGCCAGAGATTTCTACCAGGATATGCGCAGGCAGACTAAAATATTATTAAAAGACTATTTTACTTTAGCTTGGCACCTATATGTCAAAATTAATATTTTTACCCAATGGCCGCTGGCCAGTACACTGATTTTTTTCACTGGCCACTTTTTTTTAACTACTGGCCAGTAATAAAGTTATGAACATTTCATATAAAATTGTGTTTTTTCTAACTATCAGCATTGAAATTTACTAATATCTTTCACATACCATTCAAATAGGATTAGCCTTAACTTGGAAAAAAAAAAGTCATTACATCTAACAGAAAAATATAACCAAGAAATTATTGTAGTCAAACATATTTAGACATACATAATGTAATCCATAAAAGATGCAAGAAAATTGAAATATATTTTAAGAATTATTATAATAAAATCTTGAACATTTTATTTTTACTATTAATTGCAATGAAATGAAGTATTATAAAAAGTGTTATTTTTAACACTAATGTTTATCAATCACATTAGGTCTTCATGACCTAACAGAGTCTTCCCACCAATTTTTTATTGCTGCAGCAGAATCATATTCATTTAATTGGATTTTAGATTGTTTAACATTTTATTTAACATGTTTAACATTTTAGATTGTTTAGGTTTGTTCCTCTAACAAACCAAAAAACGGTATTGATGGTCGAAAGTGCAATTAACCCTCCCCAGGAGAGATAAGTTCATGACCTTTGAACTAATAAGGATTAATTATCTACTGTCCAGGGGTGACTCAGCTTTAAAAAAACTTCTGAAATTTACAGCAAACTTTCTAAAAGGTTACAGCTGAGGGGGGGGGGGGGGGGAAGAGATAGGGATCCCCTCACAACACTAACTATGCATTTTTTCAGCGGTCCTTTGACTAAATTTATGATCGTTTGACGAAATTTGTGGTTTCTTTTCGCCACTCTTTGAAGAAATTTGCGTTTTGCGGCGATTTTTTGACGAAATTTGCGTTTTTTTCGTGAGTTTTTGACAAAATTTGGGTTTTTCGCGATCTTTACACGAAATCTGAGCCTTTCTTTGCGATCTTTTGACGAAATTTGCGGGGTGTTTCGACAAAATTTGCGTTTTTTCCGCGATCCTTTGACGAAATTTGCGTTTTCTCGCGATCTTTCAACGAAATCTGCGTTTTTTTCACGATCTTTTGACGAAATTTTTAAGGGTTTTTTTCGCCATTCTTTGAAGAAATTAGCGTTTTTCGGCGATCTTTTGATGAAATTTGCGTTTTTTCGTGATTCTTTGACGAAATTTGCGTCTTTTCGTGATTTTTTTTGACAATCTGCGGTTTTCTTCGCGATCTTTTGAAGAAAGTTATCATTTTTTCCCACCATTCTGTGAAGAAATTTGCGTTTTTTTTCCGCGATTTTTTGACGAAATTTGCGTTTTGTCCGCGATCATTTGACGAAAATTGCGGGTTTCCCCCCCCCCCCCCCCCCCCCGAGATCCTTCGACAAAATTTGCGATTTATTTTGCGATCCCTGGTAGATTTTTTTTGCGATTCTTTGACGAAATTTGTGTTTTTTCTTCGATTTTTATATGAAATTCGCTTTCTTACGTGATGCTTGACGAAATTCGCGTTTTCCCCCGCGATTCTTTGACGAAACTCACTTTATCCCCCACGATTCTTTGACGAAACTCACTTTTTACTTCGCGATTCTTTGACGAAACGCTTTTTTCCCCGCGATTCTTTGGCGAAATTGGTGATTTTTTCTCTGCAAACGATCGACGAAATGGATTTTTTTTCGGCCGCCATGTCGAAATTAGCAATATTTTTTATGTGCGATATTTTCTAAATTTTCGAAAAATTCGGAATAGCTACTTTTCTTACGTTCGGGAGAATCGCCGATCTGGACGCCGGCCGTAAGTTCCGAACAAATTTCACCCCTTTCCTCCCTGGCGTCGATACATCTTTCAACCATCGCGTTTGGCAAGTTCTGCCCATTAGGTTTGGCGAGTGAGGACAATAAAGTTAATCGCCACGTTTTAAGTGTTACTCGACGTGTGGCGGGTGCTAATTTTGTGCTATATTGGCACCGGTTTTATCCAGTAACTCGATGTGATAGTGATGCCAAAATGACGACTTGGTGCCTGCGTATCATATCGTACCAAGAAATGTCGAGGCAGACCAGTCATTCCTTAATCTACCCCTAATAATCTTGTCCTACATGAAGACTACATGTAGTAACTCGATGACGCGTTAAAACCGCCAAAATTAAGAATTGGCACCCCACTCTGCTCTGCTCGTCATGCCTACTGGTTATATTCATGAATTAATTTATATCTGTATTGTATGCATTTGAAATAGCCAGTATATAAGTTCATGCAAGATCTGATTGCTTTTTAAACCCCCTTTTTTTAGGAAAGAAATCCTATATGCTAATGAATGCAGAAGCCTGGCCAGAGCCAAAGAAGAAAAAGCTGTTGAAAAAGGAAAGTTATTAGTGGATTTGGCAAAGATACAACTCGAAAGGGAAGATACGGCATGCAAAATGGTTAAAGAAAAAACTCGAAATGAGGAAATTAAACTCCATAACGAATTACGTGAATTACAGCTACAACAAAAGATGAACGATTTGGAAGAATCCTATAAAAGAAGATAACTTTCTTTTTTGGATAAAGGTAACGATAAAACTTTTTGGAAGATAAAATAATTTTAAAAAATCAGATTTAAATCTGATTTTTTTATCAATTGATTTAAACAGGGTTGCAAAAAACCCGGATTTTCTATAAAATATTTAAGAGTTACTTTAATAGATTACTTTTTATCTGTATTCTCCACTAAGAACACATTTTTGTGACAAATCGTTAATCTTTTGTTATTTATTAATCAAATAATGCTTGATAATATTTTCAAGATAGCTATGGTTCACCGTATAGAAGTTTATTTTTTTAATATAGCTGTTACTAAAAATATTTAAATTACAATAAGTCAAATTTGTATCCAGTTGGGAACTTATATTATGAAGTTGCATGTTGTTAAATCTTAATATAAAAAAACATTGTCATTTTTTATCTATGCAGAAGGGATGAATGGGCCAAATTTCTATATTTTTAATTATCATTCATTATAGACATTTTCTAATCTAATATTTATCACTTTAGATAACCAAATAAGTAAATGCCAATTTTGAGCCAAAAAAATTATTAGAAAAAATTACAAAAACTAAAAACCAAAAGTTCACAAAGTTTTTGAATGATTAACTTTGTTTTTGACTATGTCCAGGACATGTTTCAATTTCTGCTGGTATTTTTAGTGTTTAATTAAATGTTTTTATATATTTTTTTTTATTTAAGTGTAATCAAGTCTGTCTAATGTATGTATATTAATTTAAAGATTTTAATTCAGACGTTAAAATGTTTGTATCTTCAAACCCAAAAATTTGCCCATTCATTACCTACCACTCTCCCCTATTTTTTCTTTTTCCTTGAATAATTTTCACTGATTCTAGCTTGTATGTAACTTAATATAACATAAATGAAACCATAATAAGAAATGTATAAACCAGGGTCGGCGAACCTTTTTAGATCCGCATGCCAATATTAAAAAATATATATATATTCAACTGAACATGGCGTGCCAACAACGCTCCCCCCCCCCAGCATCTCATTCCTGCAAAAAAATAGCGAATTAATTTAATAATGGATTATAAGTTAGTTTAATTTTAATAATAATAAATAATAGTGTCAAAATTATATATCATTATTAGATTATTATAAATATAGTAGTTAACATATATATGGGTAATACCAACATACACATTGTAGAAATAATTACAGAAAAATATAATTATAGTTTTTATTTCATTTTACAAACGCTTTTAGCGATCAAATTATTTTTTTCATAACTTTTGAAAAAAGTCATGCTTTTTTAGTTTTATTAATACTTTTGCTATTTTAACAAATTAAAGATCAATTATCAAATTCTAGCAAAAGTTAAATAAAGCCTCATGTGCAGGTCAAAATGCTTTAAATTATGCAGAAATATTACAGTAAAGAATAATTTGATTTGCTAGATTTCTCTCTATGTGAATCATAGGTGCCATCATAACGAAATCCAGGAAATGGGAAGTTGGGAAGGGTCAAATATTTCTAAGCGAGAAGATCAGTGATATAACAAGTACACAAGTACCTATTGTAGAAAATAAAAGCTATTTTCAATGAAGCTCGTGTATTAATAAAAAAAGAATAAAGAGATGCAGAATTTTAGGAATTTTACTGAATTTTGATTTAAAAATTCAATAAACAGCGGGCCAAAAATATTTTTCCATGTGCCAGTTACGGCATGCGTGCCATAGGTTCGCCAACCCTGGTATAAACCTATATTATTTAATACATAAGAGCAAATTACATTACCTTTCAACGATAAAAAGCCAAAGCGTGTAAAAATGGTGATTTGAGGATTAGTCCAGTGAGCACTCTGGATAAAGGTCAAAATTGGGAAATTTCATTACTGGCCAGTGGCCACTTTCCTTAAACCAGCGGCCACTTCTTTATTTAAAAATACTAAACAGTAAACTTTTGTTAAAATTTCTATTAGTATTGATCCAAAATTGAATAGCACAAATAAATAATGCTAATATAAACATATTGCAACCAGAGAAATTAGAATAACATGATGAAATGCAAAAAAATGTACTCTCTCCTTGTAGGAAAGTGGCCATAAGGTGGCCGCTGACAGTGGATTTTTTAGTAGCCACTTTTTCTCATTCACTGGCCCTGTGGCCGGTGGCTAGTGCTAATTTTGACCTTTAACTCTGGATCACATTTTGAAAGACTGCACTATGGTTCTCTGCAAAGTCACTTGTACTATTCCTTCAGTGTCTCCCACATTATTTTTGTCTTCAAAATAACTGGATTGAGTTATAGTTTACATAACATATAGTTGACATAAATTTCTAAAAGTCAAATTCCGACCTATTTATGTGTTTTTAACAATTTCCAACATAGTTGAAAGTCTTTATGGATTCGATTTGTCTGCCCATCTGTCTGAACTCTAACTTGTATTAATATAATTTGTATTGCTGTGTAATTGATATATGTTATTAAGATTGTTTTATTATGTTCGGTATTGAAAATAAAGTATGTATCACTTCAAATGCTATGAAAATCAAATTAAAACATAAAAGACATTAATAAAAGTTTTCTTCATTCTATTTAAAAATCCTATAATACATAATTGATTCAATGATATACCATGATAGGTAATGATTCTAGGTTGCCATGGCGATTAAGCCCTTTTAAGATGAATTCATATTACTTCCGTATTACTGAATTTAATATGTAGAATCATAATAAATTTTGTATTCATGCCCTTTTTGCCCAAGAGTGTAACACTTATTGCACCAAGATCTGAATATTTATAAAACTAGTTAATACTATCCACACACCTGATTTGCCACATTTGATATTGCAATTTCTAACTTGTTTAGGATATATAGTAGGCTTATCCTTACAAATATGATACAAATAAGCAAAAATTCAGTGACTTTTACTGGAACTGTATATATACAGTTCCTGTAAAATTCTCTGAATTTTTTAAATGTTTCTAAAATTTGTTAAACTCAAAAGTGGAAGTTCTCCTTTACAGTGAAGATAGTTCCCAATGGTATTGATCAACAGCAAAAAAATCAAAATTTTTAGGATTGGCATTTTCGAAAAAAAAATTTTTTTTTCAAAAAGGTTGCCACAAGAAAAGTTGAATACATTTTTCAAAATTGGGTATGTCATTTTAAACAGAAGAATATTATCTTTAAAATAAAATAAACTGCAACAAAATATCTTGCACCATTCTAGAGATAGAGCACTTTAAAATTTTTATCGAAAATCACGAATGAGAAAGGATGCCGGGGATGTCATCTTTGGCAGCCTGTATCTCAGGCCAGGAATTTTTTGGGCAAAATGAAAATATACAAGTATCTTACTTTTTCTTAAATTTTAACATATGTTCAATTCAAAAACTTCTGAGACTATGAAGGTAACCCCCCTGCCTGAGTTGATATGGATTCAGCCCTATATACTTTATCTAGTCATTCTAAACAATTTGGAAAGGTATAGGAAAGGAGGGATTTTTGAACAACCAATTATCTTCTTTAAAAATAATGTTTATTGTTTGTTTACATATAGATGGCAATACATTTGCTATTCTTGTAGTAAAATAAAGTTGATGGCTACCTTTTTGTTTTCAAAGTGGTGAGTGATTTTTCTATCTTCATTATAAACTAATGAGAATAAAGTTGTAAGCAATGATGCCCTATAATTTTGTTGTTAATTTAATATTTTTAAAAACAGTTTTTTTTAGTTTACAGCATTATTGTTTTCAAATAATTAAGCCTAACTATATAGTTGTTCTTAACTTTATATGTTGGAGGTATCACTGAAAAATAAAAACCAATCTTAACACTTACCTAGCTTACCTAATTTGCTCTGACACTCACAAAAAGGATAAAGATACTGTTGCTGCATTTTTGAATGTGCTATATGAATCAATTCTTAATGAAGACGTTGTCCCATCTACTTCAGTAGCAGCAACTTCAGAAATAATTTGGAGCGATGGTCCTTCATCGGAATTTAAAAATCAATACACATTAAAATTACTGCAACAGTTATATCAGAAATTTAACAAGCCCTTTCAATGGAAATACTTCACCACGTCCCATGGGAAAGGGATTGTTGATGGGATTGGGGGAAATGCCAAATCCCTTGTACGTGCAGAAGTTATGAGCAAAAAGGCAAGAGCAACAATTGTTCAATCATCGTTAGAGTTTGCCAATGTAGTCAGCACCTTAATGCCAAAAACAAAAGTCCTTCATGTGTCTTCTACAGAAATAAAGAGACTAATAGCCGAGATGAACCCATGGACAAATTCAATTGCAGTACCAGGAATCCGAAAAGTGCACATGATAACGTGTGACCATGATGGTAACGTGCAGCTATATAACACATCGCAGGATAAAACAATATTTGAAAATGCAGGTCCCAGTGTTCATTCAGCTTATGAACAGTCAGATAGTGACAGCATTGATGATATAGATTTTGGATCTCCAGAAACTTCAAAGATTAATGATTCTGAAGAATATTGCATTCCAAAACAAGGAAGCTTTATTCTTGTTGATTACAGCACAAAGAAATCAAAAAAGGTATTTCTTGGACAACTAGTTCAGTCCGACCTTCAAAGGTCTGAACATGAAGTATCATTCCTACGATCAGTAGATGACAAGAAAAAAGCATTTCGTTTCCCTGACAAAGATATAGCTTGGATCTCTGATGAACAAATAGTCACAGAAAATTGCTTTAAATTAATTAGTTTTGCCCAAGGACTGTATACATTTAACACTAAAGTGAATGTATTTGAATGATTTGTCAACTGTAATTAAAAGTTATCTGATAAATCATTAATATTAAAATAATTGTTTTGTGCATCATTTAATTTTTATATTATACTGTTTATTTCAGATTATTAAGTTCAGTCTGTAAACTTCTTTTCCACAGATAATGATCATTTTAATGCTTATCATGGAAAACTTCACACAAGGTCAAGGTCACACACGTCACAATACTATTTAATTTTTTTTAGCCCAAGTATTTCTAGCTCAGATTTCTAACACCACTTTTTTTAATAGTTGAAGGCTTATAAACAATATTTTTTATTTTCATGAATATTATAATAATTCACAGAAATATAGCAATATGTAAGAGACATTAAGAAAAATGCTTACAAAATGGTCACACACATCACACAAATTAAAAAAAAAATTATCTATAAATGCAATATAAAAAATTTCCAACCATGGTGATTATGTTTCAAGACAACTATGAAATATACTAAAATATTGTTTTCAAAAGGAAAAAAAAAATTTCACACTTAGAATAATTACAAATGTTTTGAAAATGTTGTCTGAATGTCACACGTCATGCTGGAATGGCCCTTTTAACCCTTTTCGGTGCAGGTTATTAAAATTTTTGAAATATAATGAAAAAACACAATGAATGGGATCTGTTGGTTGTCTGGACACAGATTTTAAAGAAAAAAAAAACTTACCTCCTTCCATGGGGGGGGTGGTGTCCTTTTTAAGGGACACCGTGCGTGTAGAGCAGTTGATTCGTAGAAAAATCTTCTGAATGGATTGCGTAAATTTCTTATAAGAATAACAGCAACTATGTATATTTTAAGTTTTTAAACATTTTTATTTGTGTTCGAAGAAATTTAAAATGATTTTAAAAAATTTAAATACAAAATTTAAAATCTACTACAAAAATTATTTTAAATTAAGTAAATTAAGCAAAATTAAAACTAATTCAATTTAATACTAATATAAACTAAAAATTAAATTTGACTAAATAAAATAGGAAAATATTTAGGAATACAAAAAGGTGAATAAACAAAAGAAACAAAAAGAAGTTACAATCTTCATGAAGAAACATGTGAAAGATTTAACAATTTGTAGTGCTGTCATCTAGCGGAGTGTTAGAAATACAAAGTTCTAAGTGGGCAGTGTCCTTAAAAAAGGACACCTAGGAAATGTCGATTTAGATAGAACAAAGAATGACTTTGGATTTTATACAAAATTAGAATTAATACCGCAAGGATATTGGAAAAAAAACAGCTGCTTCATTTTTCGAAAATCGTAATTTTTAAGAACAAAAAAATTCCATATTTAACTCTAGAAAAACAGTAATTTTAAATGTAAGATTAATACTAGAATAAAAGCCATAATTTTTAGTGCTGTCATCTATTATGGTAAAATGAAACTAATTGCAACTTTTTTTTTTTTCAGTTTTTGAAATTTCAGCATTTTTTGAAATTTTTTTTTTCAGAAAATTTTGAATTTGGTGTCCTTTTTCAGGGACACCGCACCAGAAAGGGTTAATTATAGGCCCAGAAAGCAACATATCTTCGCATCTTTCCTAGAAAAAACACTAACAAAGCAGAATCCGATGAGAGATGTTAAGGCGTATTCCAATCCAAACTGCTTATTTTCTGATTCATTTTTAAATTCATTTTTGCACTCAAATGGATCAAACTATGGGTGCAAGAAGTATATCCAAGCCAAGACTGAAAATTTTTCTCAGTATTAGAAATATTCAAATGAAAATGGGCTAGAATATTTATATGCTTTGCATTATGGCTAAAAATTGCTCTTTTACAATAAAAGAAAGTGATTAACATTCTTGATATTAAAATTGCTATTATTTAAGTATAAAAAGTAGAATTTACTATCAGTCAAATAAATCTTCAAGACTGAAATCAGTCCTGAGACTGAAGGTCTTGCACCCATGCATCAAACTAGGAAATTCTCTTATTTAGAAACTACATAATGTGCCGTGCTTCTTGATTTTTTGATAAATGCAGAAAATATTGTAAAAAATGCTGTCAAAGTTGGCATTTTGAACCGAATTTTCAGAAGCGGGAGATCTGAGAATGAAAAAAAGTGTCATACTGAGAAAATAATTATTTTAAACTCAAATTCTAATTAATTGAGTGAAAAATTAAATCACACGGCCTCTTATGCATCTTTTCAAAAATCACCCCAGCAAGTTTCATGTTTTTACTTTTAAAAATGAGTCTGAAAATGTCTCAGAAAATTTCGAGCTGTTGAGGGTGGAAAAATATTTTTTCGAATACACCCTTAAGACTTGAAAAATCCTGGGTGCCCAGGACACTTTTTCAGAAAGCCTCTCATTTTTAGCCCCAGTTTGGAGAGTTGCCAAAAGAGAGAAAGCACAGCTAGCTCTATCGCCAACTGTCGTCTATGTTTTTTTTTTTTTTGTTTTGTTTTGTTTTGATCTGAACTTGAACGTGAAATGGCAGCAGATGAAAAAAAATCTCTGTGTGTGTGGGGGGGGGGGGGGGGGAAGAAATTCAGAATGATTATCTATGGTTATTTCAAAGTAAAAAATAAGATAATGAGAGCAATTTTAAAACTTTATATGCTGGTAAAGAAGGGGGGGAGTGTAATTTAAATAATTAGTTACTTATCATTTATACAAAGTGAGAAATAGAAAAAAAAAACAAACTTAAAAAAATCAAAAACTTTAAATATTTAACATTTGTATGTTTGGAAGGAGAAAAAAAAAAAGGGAAACTTTCTTTTTGGGGGGTGCAGAATTCGAATAATTTATTAAAGTAAAAAATAAGACTTTTTTTTTAAAGGTATGTTCTGAAAAAATTAAAATGTGTGATAGAGGAACAAATAAAAAGGAAAATGTTTTTCTTTCCTTTCCTCCTTCCTTATTTTGAAAGAGGGGGGAGAATTTAGATGGGAGATTACTTACTGTTACCTCAAAATCAGCAAAATAAATAGAGCAAAACAGTAAACAAACTAAATTTAAAATGAGTGCTACAAGAGCAAAAGAGAAAATCAGATTTTTTTTTTCTTTTTTGGAAAGACATGAGAATTTAGATGGTAGATTATTTATTTATTGTTACTTAAAGATCAGCAAATAAGCAGAGCAAAACATTAAACAATTGGGACAGTAATTTTTTTTAAACAATTTTTAAGTTTGTGTGTCTATGCACTGTTAGAGATAAAAGAAGGCACAGTAAACATTTCGGACAGGATTTAAATAACAGATCATTTCCTTATTCCTTCTGAAAAGCAAAAAGAAAATTTAAATGGTCTAAAATTAGTGTGCTGGGAGGAGGAGGAAGAATTTTGCAAGGGTGAGGGTGCCTCAGACGAATGATCATTCAATTATAATCATTTTAATTTTGGGCATATTTTATTTTTTTTAATGAGAATTTATTATTTTAAAATGTGTACTGGAGGAGCAAAGAAAGGAAGGAGGGAGGGATTGTCAGAAATTTCAAGGGAGAGAAGAATTCAGATGATTTGATAGAGTAAGAAAAATCCCTATGTGATATATTAGTATTTTAAAGTAACTAATAAAACAACTAGGGCAAAATAATATTAAGAAATGGGGAAAAATTTTAAAATAAAAACTTTGGAATTTTAAAGATTTTGAATTGTATGTGCTGGGGAAAGGCCATCATTTTTTTTTTTTTTGGGGGGGGGGGGGGTAAAAAAAGAGATGATTATAATGATAAAGGTTTAACACCATTAAAATGAATTGTAATTGAATTAATTGCATGTTTCAACTTGCAATTAATTTAACTGCAATTGATTTAATTACAGATACAACTAAATTATATTTGTCATTCAATTCAGTTCAGTTTAGTTGCAACTTGCTATTAACTTCTAATTGTAATTCAATTAAAAGCAATACAATTTTATCCATTATTTCAATAAAAATATATTTGATTAATGCTTAACACAGCATACAATTATGCTGCTTGATAAAAGCACTAAATTGAATCAGTAATAAGAATAATCCTTTAAGAAGTTTAGTTATCATAAATAATAGGTTCGTTCGATTAATAGAGTATAATAATATTTGTTACAAGAAAATCTTTACTTCTGGTTCAGGGTCGCAAAACTAGACTTTTTTCCACCCAGGACAAACATGGATTTTGGCTCCCCCACCCCTTTTCCGCAAAATATATTTACAAAGAGAATTTTACTAATTTTCTAATAGCCAACTTATTTTAAAACCTAAAATATGTAAGACTGAACTACGTAATCTACAATGGCAGATCCAAGGAGGAGGTCACAGGAGTCATACTCATGACTGCCCCCCCCCCCCCTCACACCAACAAAAATAGTCTAAAGATCATTTTTTAATAATAAAATAAAAGGTGGCCATAATTAAACTGACAGTACTCAGTGTTCAGTAGCGGAATCTAATTGAGAGAATGACGCCAAATTTTGTAAGAAGATTAAACAAGAAAGGGGATGAAGGATTTCATGAAAAAAATAGTGTCAAAAAGTCACCACTAGGGGAATATGTGGCGCTTTGTAACAGAAAAGTGAGTTTCAAAACATGCAGAATCAATACTGAAATCAAATTACCTTTTATTTAGCACATTTGACGACTTTAGCATTGATTCTGTATTTTTTAAAACTCTTTGTTACACAGTACCACATATTCCCCTAACGGTGACTTTTCGAAAAAAAAAAATTTTTTTTTCACAGAATCCTTCATCCCTTGTCTTGTTTTAATCTTCTTACAAAATTGGCATCATTCTCTCAATTAGATCGTGCTACAGAACACTGAGTACTGTCAGTTTAATTATGGCCACTTTGCATACAGTAGAGTACCACTTAACTGAGTTTGCGCTTTAACCGAGTTATTTTCTTCTGATGGACTCATGGCTTCCATTATCATGAAACAGCCATTATAAATGAAGTGTTAGGTGAAGATGAAAGAGCAGTTGTAAAAAGTTAGAACTCTGATTTTCTGGTCAGAATGGGAAAAATAAACTGGGCCATATATATATATATATATATATTGGGGGGGGGGGGGGGGCAGAGGCTGCTCTGTCATCTTTACCTAACACTTCATTTATAATGGCTGTTTCATAATGAAAGCCATCAGTCCATCAGAAGAAACTGATCCATTCCAAAGGTATAACCCTTCATTTTGCACCTCTTCATTCTGGCACTCGGGGCGCATGCCCACCCTTAGTTTCGGCCCTGTCTGGTTTTATTTTTATATTTTAAAAATAAGTTCTGCAATTTCTTGGAACGTTACAAATTAATTAAATAACTAAACTGGAAAAAATATTTTTTAATTATATGTACTGTGAAATTAAAAGCATTTAAATCTCAAAAAGCTCCTTGTTTTAAAAGTAATGTACCTATTAAATATGAACCACAGTATAAAGTATTTCTTCATGAGTCATTCCATGTTAATTCGGAAAGGCTTTTGGTAAAACTGCATGTGTTTGTTATTAAGATATGATCACCAGTATTTTTTTTTAATTCCTTGGTGAAATAGTTTGAGAAAAAAAAAAATCTAAAGTTTGAAAAACTGCCGTCAGTTGACATTCTTGGCTGCTCAGTTTTCAAATACAGCAGTGCATAAATATAGTCATATTTCAATATGTAATCTACAAATCATCTTCAAATAATTTATGCATGATAAATAGGGTGTGCAGATTATGAAAAATATTACTGTTACACTCATAACATTAAGTATCTAAATTTTCTTTTTTTAATTTGAAATCATGAATTTTGTATGAAAAATAATCAGTGATGAAAATTGGGAAATAAAAGTAGGTGACTACTGTGAAAATCTTTAGCATCAAAATTTTTAGTTGCAATTTCTAAAATTCATTTTTGACATTACTGTATGCTACTTTTTAGAAAAGCAGAAATACTTGGTTACCTTTTGAGAGGTTCTTAATTTCCAAGATTATAATAACTAAAGCAACTTAAAATTGAGGTTAAGCTTTTTTTAATTATTGTTATATTTAGAAAAATAAAAAAGTGCACTTAAGACCGACTTAAGTGTAGTGGAGTGTATACGGAGGTATACGCCATATACCTTCTGGGTTTTTTAAAAAAAGCTCCGTATATCCTCTGTCAAAACTATAGTGTATACTCGAGGCATAAAGTTAATGAATTTAGCGTATACCCTCTAGGTTTTTTACAATTACAACACTGCTTAAGAGGCTACTTCAGTCAATTGGAAAACCGAAATCCCCTAACAGAGTGATAATGTTGCCACCGGGGAGGTGTATCCCAATCAAAAAGATTGACACGTTAAATGACCAATTATATTCCCCAAACTTGTAAACAAAAAAATGGTCATCTTACAGCATAAAACTAGACAACCTTTGGTGGGAGGATTAGACATCCTGACCAGAAAAAAGTGATTAGCAGACAGGATCCCAATTGCACCTTCTTAAAGTAGTTTTCAAGTCTAAATAGAATATTTTCCAATACATTTTTTAAATCTTATACATATTTTTAAATGCACGGAATTTACCGATATTCTTATTCAGATATTAAAAAATCAATTACTTTTTTCAGTACTTCTTAGTTATCCCGTCGACCAAATTACTGTCGCCAAATTGTAAGATTAAATGCCAATAATGGTTGCCATTAATTGTAAGATTAAATGCCAATAATGGCCAATAAAACCATTAATTTGACGTTTTATTTGTATTCTTATTAATGTTTTACTAATTTGTTCTTTCGTTATTTAAAATAAAAATTATGTCAATGTGTATAATTTGGCGAAATTGATCGATGAGATAACTAAGAAGTACCCTTTTTTCTTTTTCTGATGAAGGCAAAAGATTATTCTGTAAATGATGTCAAAGTTGATATTTTTAGTTTGTTTTAGACACAGCAATCAGGAAAATGTTATCCTGTAGCAATATTATAATTCCAAATATATTTAAATATATATCTATATAAATATAAACAAGAAAAAATTTCATGCATTAAGAGGCTATTTTAGTCAAATTAAAAAAATTTATAAAGATATCTCGGTTGCATTTCAATATTTTTAAATGATTTTTTTCTTTTTTGCATTAGATAGCTGCGATCGATCTGTACGAAGGTCGTTTTTTTACGTTTTCGATTTTGTTTACTGCAGATATTTTTAGTAAGGACACTTTCATTTTCAGAACCGGTTTCGAAAGTGAAAGCATCCCCATAAAAAATTCTGCAATCAAAATTGAAAAAGTAAAAAACCGCCTCTGTACAGATCGATCTCAGCTACCCAATGCAAAAAAAAAAAAAAATTAAAAATATTGAAATGCAACAAAGATATCTTTAGAAATTTCATCTATAGGATTAGCATTAGCGAAAAGGTCTTTTTGGTTGATTGACATAGCCTCTTCCCGGTTGCATTTCATTATTTTTAAATGGTTTTTTCTTTTTTTTTTTTTGCATTGGATAATCCCCATAAAAAAAATTCTGCTGTCAAAATCAAAAAAGTAAAAAACGTCCTTTGTGCAGATCGATCTCAGCTATTCAATGGAAAAAGAATCATTTAAAAATATTGAAATGCAACCATGATATCTTTATAAATTTCCTCCATGGGATGAGCAGGCATGCAAGTACAATAATGCTTCCAAAAAAGTGAGAAAAGTAACAAAAAACCAAAAAAAGTGACTGAAAAGTGACTAAAGCGAAAAAAAAAAGTGACATGAATGATACAAGACAGATTTATTTTTTCAATCAATTTTTAAGTTAAACTATGTAAATAAAACACCTTTTTACTTTTTAGATGAAAATCCTCTACCAAAAGGTTGACTAAGATCAAATCTCAGTTTTACTTAATCATATAAAACAAAAACTGCAATGATAGCATAATAAAATTTTAAAATGGAATTATAATAAGTAAAGTGGTTTCTCACAAAAAATGGCAAGGGTCCTACTTATCACCTTTTAATTGCCACTATTTCTAAAAAACAACCTCCATTTTATTTTTACAACATTTGCAATAGAAATCTACTGTTTGCAAATAGTGATATTAAAATAGGTCACTGGTAGGATCCTTGAAATATTTTCTGTGACAAACTAATTATAATTGCAATTAACTATATAAAAAGAAACTAGATGTCTAAGAAAAATGGAAATAAAGAAAAGTTAAAATTCTAGTGCTAAATTCACCATGAGTAAATAATTAAAACTCTTAGAGAAAAAATGCAAATGCATTAAATTGCTTACAATGCATACATATCATATAAATATATTTAAAATATATTAAAAATCCATAAAACTCCAAAATGTTTTCAGCCGATGCACTAGGCCATCATCATTGAAAAACTAAATGTCATGTCTGCTTGCACCTACTTGAGAATTGTCCGGGAGAGACCATTCTGGATTAAAGGTGGTACAAAAGACAGAAAAAGGTATTCAAATGCCCATCAAAAACAGTTTTCATCTACTATCTAACAATACCTTCCTAATTCCATGTATGTCATATGACACTATATCATTACAAACATCTTTTTAAAAAAATATTTCAAGAGATTACCTTATAATGGCTTCTTTGGTATTACTTGTACAAAAAATAATTTTGGATTTATTAAATTTTACTTTTAAAGGCTGAATTTGAGTTAATCTTGCTAACACACTATGGGGGTCGATTTAATCTAAGGTCTGCTTCACGTTCCTTTATTGACTTTATTCCTCAAATCTATCCT
Source organism: Maratus speciosus (assembly GCA_963932465.1). NCBI lineage: Eukaryota > Metazoa > Arthropoda > Arachnida > Araneae > Salticidae > Maratus > Maratus speciosus. The sequence goes on along the minus strand of OZ010796.1, from coordinate 130,777,030 downwards.
ATACTGCATCAGCAAGATTAGCTCAAACTCAGCCTATAAAAGTAGAATTCCATCTACTTTTGATGACCATAGAGTTTGGAAGGAGTTGTTAGAAAATAGATGAAAGCATGTTTTTGATGAACATTTGAATACTTTTTTTCTGTCATCTTATCTTCTGTACCACTAGAATGGTATCTTCTGGACAAAACGTTTCAGAGTTTAGTGGATTTTTAATATTTTTTTATATGATATGCATGCACCTTTTGGCAATTTGGTACATTTTATTTGTGTTTTTTCTAAGAATTTTAATGATGGAAACAAAAATGAATACCCAGAAAGGTAAAAAAAATCTTATTAATTACTCTAATTATTTAAATGTTAAAATTTATATCACAAAACTTTGTGCTAATTTAAAAACATATTAAATAGTTTCTACTACATTGTTCAGAAAGAAATAGAATGACATCAAGATGATTATGCAAAAAAGTGTCTTTTTAGGGAACTTTGTTTTTTATCGCAAGAATGAAAACAGAAAGAGAATTGTGACTGGAACTGAAATTCAATGAATAGTGTAATGCACTATGGATCTTACGGTCATGTGATGGTATTCCTTTAATTTTTGTAGTTCATAATAAGCAAGAAAATCATAATACAGTTTAAACAACAAACTTTTCTTAATGTGCACATGCTTGTTTTAACTGTGTCCTCATATTAGCCGGCTCATACTAACAGGATTCGACTGTATTTACACATGGCTTTTTGTGTGAGAATATGAACAATTATTGATGTTGAGGATATTGACAAAATCTGAAAGATAAAAATGTTGGTTTTAATTACACTTTTACAGACATCTCTTTTTAGTCAAAAAAAAGTGACTTTAAAAAAAAATAGTGACTAAAAGTGACAAGTTTTAAAAAAAGTGACTAAAAGTGAGAAAAGTGACTAACTTGCATCCCTGGATGGGCTTTACCGAGCGGGTCTTTTCGCAAGACTGAAGTAGCCTCTTAGCATCACTCACTGATGATTTGAATTGCAACAAAATATGCTTATTATTTAATCAAATTGTTTATAATAATTTTAAAAATTATTCGACTGTCTTTCAGAAGGGTAAAAAATAAAAGAACAACAACTTATACACTATACAGAAACATATTATCTGTGTATTCTGATTTCACTGCAATGGAAAGTATTTGCTAAATGTTTGTAAATTAGCTGAAATTTTTGGTGAAACACTCAAAAGAAATCTTTCTTTAAAGTTTGAGAAATACATTTCTCAGTTTTAAACTAGTGTAATCCCATTTAATAATGAAACTGTACTGTAGATATCTTTTAGTTAACTATCTAAAACAAATGTTTAATATTTATAAAAACTAATTACATAAGAATTACCTTATAAATTATAGAAAAAAGATATAGTAAATTTAAATACAAATATATTTATTCTCTGCAATACATCTATTCATTTTTAATGACACTAGTCAACTATTAAAAAGCAGAAAAACCAACGTTTAAAATGCACAAATAATATATGAAAAGCAGCAAACAGCTGTTTCGAATCTACTAGCGAGATTCTTCTTCAGTGCAAAAGAACAGCGTGCTAGAAAAAGCAAGGCTGAGCAAAATCATAGACAGAGACGCGCTGGCTTTTATACCCTATGCGGGTGGCGAAGGCACCGAAACAACCAATGAGAGAGAAGCAGTGGAAACGACTGGGTGGACAAGTAGCGACATCTACCGGAGAAGTAGAGAAAAGAAACCAAAAAAGGGGAATTAAATTAACGCTTTCCAAATACTTGGAAAATCTGGAGTACTAGATAAGTCATTGACTAAAGAGTGAGAATTTTTAATGATATGGTAAGCTTCCCAAAAATCAAGATCAAGGTTAGAAGAACATTTTTGGATAATGATGGCTGAGGAAAAATCGAACCTATGTTGAGAATACCAAGAATGTTGAGCAATAGAAGAACGTTTGAGCTCCTGATTTTTAACATAACCTTCATGCTCTTTTAAACGAAATCTAAGAGCACGTTTAGTCTGACCAATATAAGAAAGACCACACTGACACGAGATCTGGTAAATGCCCCAATTATCTAGGCGATCAACGGCGTGTTTGAGATTTGAAAAAGTGGATTTTATTAACAGGAGAAAAAATAACTTTAAAATCAAACCTTCTTAGGATTTTAGCAACTTGCTGACTGATTTTAGGAAAAAATGGTAATACAACTGAAGTATTAGAGTTTGAATTAGAATGCTTTTCAGAATGGTCGGATTTCATCAATTTCTTATAAATAGAATCGATAATATTAGAGGAATAACCACGATCGACAGCAATAGCTTTGAGGTAATTAAGTTCAGCACTAAGTAACTGAGGAGTGGAACAAATATTAGTAGCCCGAAAACCAAAAGTATTGAAAGCAGCAAATTTCTGGTTAGGGGGATGAGAAGAATACCTGTGAGGTGGGAGACTGACAGCAAAAGGTTTACGAAAGACGGTAGTCTGAAAGCCATTTTCACAACGAATAACAAGGACATCCAAAAAAGAAAGACAGTTATTGGTCTCAATTTCAGAGGTAAATTGAATGCAGGGATCAATGGAATTCATAATAGAGAGAATATGATTAATATCCGAATTCATTTCAATCAGGACATAAACATCATCAACATAACGAACATAGAACGGAAATTTTAAGATTTCAAAAAGCTTGACCTCAAAATAGTGCATATAAATATCGCATAAAATTGGACTAAGAGGATTACCCATAGCCAAACCGTCAATCATACGGAAGAAATTACCATTGAAAACAAAAGTATTTTGCGACAAGCAAGCGCGAGTGAGAAGTATAAGTTCCTCGATTTCAAAATAAGAGAAATGGAATTCACAAAGCCTTTTTCTTGAGGCAATCTAAAGCCCCCTCAACCGGAACGTTTGTAAATAATGATTTAACATCAAAAGAAACCATCATGTGACCCTGCGGCTTAAAATTATGAAGTTTTTTAACAAAATCAAAAGAATTCTTAACAGTGAAACAGTTACTGCTCAAAAGTGGGGAAAAAACAGAAACTAAATATTTGGCAAGCTTATAAGAAGCTGTACCGATACTAGAGACAATAGGTCTAAAAGGAATGTCAGGTTTATGGACCTTAGGTAAAGCATAAAACCTGGCACAATGCGCAATAGATGGAATAAGGGACTTCTTAAAGTTAGCAGGAATAATGGAAGAAGACTTAATGGCAGACTTAATAGAGTTAATTTCACTAGTGGAAGGGTCTTTGCGGATATCCACATACGGACCATCATTAATTAATTTATGGGTTTTTTCCAAATACGTAGATTTGTCAAGAAGAACAATCTGACCACCTTTGTCGGCCTTAGTAATAATTAAGTTTGGATCAGAACGCAAATTTTTCAGACATTGTTTAACAGGATGTTTAAGATTGGGTTTATAAACATTAGAATTGAAATCAACAGTATTGGCAATGAGATGCCTAATAGACTCTTTTTGAGAAGAAGATAGAGCGCTATGCTTAAAGGCTCTTTCAATAGGAGCAATAAGATTAGGTAAAGAAGGAATAGCAGAGACAGAAAAATTGTTATTCAATTTGAGAGCATCGAGCTGATTGTTACTTAATGGAACACTAGAAAGATTGACAACAGCATTTTGGTTAACAAGAGGCAAATTACTGCAGTTATTAGCGACAGAACTTCCACAAAGCACATTAAATTTCTTCTTTAAAACCGAACAATGAACAGAAGAAGCTGTGAGAACTCTGCTCCATGACCTTCTGTCTCGCTAGTAGATTCGAAACAGCTGTTTGCTGCTTTTCATATATTATTTGTGCATTTTAAACGTTGGCTTTTCTGCTTTTTAATATTGTTGCACAAAGGCTTTATTTGCTATTTTTAACTAGTCAACTATTTTTATTTACTTTCTGCCCCCCCCCCCCCTTTCCTTGCTGAGCGGGGATGACAGCTTTCTTTTGAGAATGAGAAACTTTTTCATTTTGATGTTTACACAATTAAAAAATTCTATCGGCATTATACTTCAAAAGTGAGAAAGAAAAAAAAATGATTATAAATCTGTTTTAATTCCAAATCAATAATATTTTTTTTTTTTTAATCTTTATCTTTATGTTTAGATTAGATGCCTAGTAAAACAAATTGTCTGAAATCAGCATCTATTTTCATCTTTCGGGAGTGTGCATTTAAACTTTCTTCTGTGTCTATGCTCCGAAAGGAAAATCTTAGTTTTCTTCCTACAAGTTGCTTTAGCCAGAATCCTACAAATATGTTTAGCCAAAAGCGACATTTCACATCTTTCCCATTTTAGACTCTCCATTGAGTAAATCGATGTCGTTTGTCCCTCTTTTTTCTAAGAGGGCGGTTCTTGGCTAAGGCAGGATTTTCAGCCTTTCTGGCTGTTTTAAAGAAACTTGTTTCAACTTTACATAAATGCAGCATAGATTTTTAAAAAATTTTAAGCAAAATAAAAAGCATTTTTGGAAAGTGAAAATAAACTATGCATGCCCTTTTACCAAATTTTAAAATGTCAAACAGATTTTTCACGATAAGACACTAAAGATGAACCTTTAAAGAACCTAAAATAACGCATCTAGAACGCCTAAAAATTAAAAAAATTAAATTTTAAAATGGCGTGTATAGTTTAAGAGTACAGCTTTTGAAAGCCCCCAAAAATACCAAATTCGAGCAAAATAAATAAATAAATAAATAAAAGTTATAAATTTCTCTCATTGAAATAACATTAGCTGCTCTATCTCTGAGCGTTATTGAAGTAGCCTCTTAAGGCTCCTGTCTTTACTGGCAATCATGAACTAATGTTATGGGGAGGGATTTTTCTAATATCTCATTTGCACTTTGACATTTTTAAATGGTTTATTTACTTATTTATTTTTTGTATTCGATAGCCGAGGTTCATCTGTACATCGCACCTTTTATACTTTTTCAATTTTGGTTGAGTGTGATGTAGAGACTGACCTCAGCTATCCAATGCAAAATAAACGGTCAAGTGCGAGTATTACTCATGCCCAGAGGGTACCGTACATAAAATATGAATTATTAACTGTATTATTAAAAAAATTAGTGGTGTACGGAGTACTACTTTGGCCGAGTACCGAGTAGTTGTGTAATAAGAAAAAACACCCTGATGTGCACATAATGTGAGCTTAGGTGTACATGTGTGTACATATATATACGTGTACATATTGTATATATATACCTGTGTGTACATATATATATATAATAGATGATGATTTGTAATTATATTATGGCTATATATATATAATATATTGCGAGTGTTCCGGACTTGTATAGGGAGTCGCGACTCGTTCACTTCCCGGCATGTGTCCGTGCAGCCAGTTTCTCATATAGAAGGACATCTTGGGGATGACATCTCTTGTGGTATAAATAAGTTAGACTCAGGAACCTCTTGGCGGGCCGAACTCATTTATTTCACCGCTCATCTTACAGTCCGATTTGTGAGTTTGGCCGGGGGGCCCTCGAGCCACTTCTGTCGCTGATTTTAAGAGCTACATCGTCATAGGTTTTGCAGGCATCTCAAAAGTGCAAATTCCCTCATGTTTGGCGCGGGTTTTAGCTAATATCATAGGATTTAACATATTTTCCAGCAGAGGGCATAGTTGTAAATTTGGGAGGAACATTTCTTTAATTGGTTGATTGTCCAGGCTCAGATGCCAGACCTGGGCTTGGACGGCCTGGGAATCGGCTAACAACTGAATGAGAATATTTCGAACGTCAGCATTTTTACTCTTAAAGATCGTCCAAAAATGATATCTGAAAGTAATAAGACGTATTGCTGGGAAACAAAGTTACAAGGGGTAAAACTGTTTTTTGAATGAGATTTAAAGTTAGGAGAAAGAAACTTCAGATTTTAATTTAAATTTTTGAAATTGAATTTGTTATTTGGAATTTTAAAGGGTTTTTATCCTTTCATTACATATATATATATACTTGTGTGTACTGTGTACATATATATAATACATATATAGTGTATATAAATCAACTAATTAAATTTGAAATTTATTTGTGCACCTTTTAAAGACAATTTTTGACAATTCAAAGAGTAGCATTAAAACAGTAGCAGAAAAAAAAAAGGAGAATTGACACATAACAAGTACAATTATTAACCAATATAAAATTAAAAAGTTCTTCAACCCTCCAATTTATTCAGATACCTGAAATCTGTCTATCAAAAATAAAACTGTTTACTGGTTACTGTAACAATTCATTGAATAATTCAAAACATTTCATATTTATTTTGTAACTGTACCTTATTTTCTTTGATTAAAAATAAAGAGAGGTACAAAAAGAGATACAGGCTTTCTGAACAGAAGACTTCTGTAAAACTGACACTCCATTTGCATGGTTTGGGAAGGGGGGGGGGGGGGGGGGGGACTTTTCCGATTATGTGCAACCTTGCAAAAAAATTCTTATGTGCACCTTCAACCACTGTTTATTCTGAACGTATATTTTCAGAGGCAGGCCAAATTTATAGTAGTAAAAGAAATGCCCTGTCTACTGATAATGTAGAACGTTTGGTGTTTTTGCACCATAATTTGAAATATAATAAATTTAATTATAATTTTTTTTTATTGCATTTATTGTATTTTCAGTTTCTTTATCCAAAATAATAGTCTTTTCTGTTTTCCTATATATTTAAAAAGAATTTATTTTTACTTGTATAAATGTGAAACTAAATTCTAATCTGGAATTATTTTATGAGGGTTTTTGTTCTTAACTCTTCCTGTCTACAGAAAGAGTCTACAGAAGAGCCTGGTGTCTACAGAAATTCTAAAAAAAAGTTCCCTGATTTTTCCATGATTTCCCTGACTATCGTTATCAGACTTCCCTGATTTACATTATTAACAATACACATACGGTATTTTTTCATGTATGACGATTCCTCGTATAACACACTTATCCAGCTTGCTAATATCTCATTTGGGAGAATAAACAAGAGAAAAACATAAAAATTGCCTAATATTCATTAAGTATTGGTTGACAGTTTTATAAATCTGAACTCAACAAATTTCATAGCGTAACTTCATTAGTCCAACATCATATATAGAAGCCAATGGATATAGGGTGACCAGAAAGTTTCCTCATTTTCTGAAAAATATTCAATTCTATGACTTATCTAAATCTGACGGGATAACTAATTGGATTAAGCTGGGCACCTGGTCAGGTTATGCTAATGTATCATTTAAAATTTTAAAAAAGGTGTAAATTGCCTTAAGTGCTATGTACAGGACATCTGATCACCTTAATTTATGTTAAATATTAAAAACTCATACCATGCGCATCTTTTAAAAAATATTGGGAAAGATTAATCAGCAGGCGAAAAAATATGGCTCATAAAATAGACGAATCAGTCTCGTTGGCAAGGTGAAAATGCAAATATTTTCGCAATACAGACAAATTTCCCTGATTTTCGAGTATTTTTACAAAGTTCCCTGACATTTCCCTGATTTTTTCAAAGTGATAAACCTCCCTGATTTTTCCATGATTCCCTGATTTCTAGATTCTGTAGACACCCTGTCCTATATTTTGTAGACATATTGTTAAATACCGAGTAAATAGTTTTATGAATTATTGCATATATTATACATTGATATTCGAATAACTTTTTACAGATCAATTATATGCTTAAAAAATGAAATTCTTACTACTCAGTATTGGCCGAGTACTCGGCCAAAATTTCGCCGAGTACCGAGTACTCGGTATGGCTCTAAAAAAAATCATTGCTAAGAGAATAATAAGATTTTGTAAAAACTATACAACGTAGGGTTGGGTATAGCTGTATATACTAGAAAAGTATAAATGGGTATAGCATAAAAGTTCAAACAGTCTAAATAATATCAAATATTGCTATTCTGTATAACACTTTATTTAAAAAAAAAATCTTATCCTAATTTGTCTATGCAGGGATGCCGCGGACGCGCTATAGCGCGTAAATTACGCGAAAAATCGGAGACGGGACGCAAAAAAGTAGTTCTTACGCGTCCCGTGGGACGCGTAATTTCGTCAAAAAATCGCGGGAAAAAGCCGATTTTTGTCAAAGAATCGTGAAAAAAGCGCAAATCTCATCAAAATATCGCGCGAAAACAGCGATTTTCGTAAAAGGACCGTGAAAAAATAGCGTATTTCGTCAAAGGATCGCGAAAAAAAAAGCGAATTTCGTCAAAAAATCGCGGAAATAAGCGCAAATTTCATCAAAATATCGCGTAAATGAGTGCAAATTTCATCAAAATATTGCGAAAAAACGCGATTTTCGTAAAAGGGCCGCGACAAATTAGCATATTTCGTTAAAAAATAGCGGATTTCGTCAAAAAATCGCGAAAAAAAGCCGAATTTTGTCAAAGGATCGCGAAAAAAAGAGCAAATTTCATCAAAATATCGCGTAAAAAAGCCGATTTTCGTCAAAGGATCGCGAAAAAATAGCGTATTTCGTGAAAGGACCCCCCCCCCCCCAAAATAACGTACAAAGCAGATTTTCGTCAAAGGATCGCGAAAAAAGCACAAATTTCATCAAAATATCGCGGAAAAAACACTATTTTCGTAAAAGGGCTGAGACAAAATAGTGTATTTCGTCGAAATATCGCGAAAAATAGCGAATTTCGTCAAAAAATCGCGGAATAGCACAAATTTCATCAAAATATCGCGGAAAAAACACTATTTTCTTAAAAGGGCTGAGACAAAATAGTGTATTTCGTCGAAATATCGCGAAAAATAGCGAATTTCGTCAAAAAATCGCGGAATACAGCCGAATTTTGTCAAAGTATCGTGGAAAAAACACGATTTTCGTGACAGGCTCGCGAAAAAATAGCGAATTTCTGATGGAAATCATCAAACTTTATGGTTCTCATCGCCTCCCTTATCTATTTTTATCATCATTTCATTCCACTTACATCATTTTCTTTCTAAGTTCACATTCCGTAAAGTTTCTTATTTACTTTTATTTATTTCATTATAATATCAACAATAGACATGAATTAACTTAAACTTACCTTTCCATATTGTTTTCTGTTAATATCCAGTTGATTTAAGTTTCCCTTTAATCTTTTGGTGGTCGTATTAACTTCCACCATTTTCCGTTTCATTACACTCATATCTTGTCATCCTACACCGGCAAAATCCGTTTTCAAACAAGTTTAATTTTCCGTAGTTATATTTTCTCCGCTAGATGGCGACATTGCATATCGCTTCTTTAATCGATCTTTGCATCGAATCTCTGCTTGCATCGACTCGATGCCGCTTTCTGATTGGTCCATTTGGCGGGCGTCGCTCCCAAATGATGTTTTCAATCCGAGCCATTTTAGATAAATACGCGATGCAAACACGGTAATGTTGCACTTTTTAGTCTTCCTAAATGGAAGTAATATTTCACGAACTGGATAGAGGCTGGGACTCTATCCTGGAATGTACGTTTAGTGTACTTGTTATATTATGTTTTTCTAGAATTTTAAATGCTTTTAAATAGTTTTTCATATACAAATTAACTGTGCTTATTCATGTATCAAAGTCTTCATTCTTCACGACTGTTGTTTATTAGAGAAGTTATAATGTGGATTATCATGCTGTCAACTCTTCAGGATATTTATTAAATAAACTGCCTTCTGTTTTTAAGTAAATTTGCCTTTGTGTTATTAAAGTTCTCCTTAAAGTTACACTCAAGACACGTCCATTCTTCCGTGAAATTTCATATCCAGCCTTTGCTTGCACGGCGTATTTCTGCTTATGTTAATGTACCATTTTAACGTATATAATTAATGAAATTATATATCGTACGAGATGTGGTTATGGGCAACAAATGTCCGGAAGTTTGGATTGCCGAAAAACGTTCTTTCTAGTTAATTTGGAGACTTCAAGTTTATTTCAAAGGTGAACTTTAGTTATTTATTTTTGTTTTGCAATAACCTGGACTGTTATATTTATTTAAAAGAAGCTCTGAATTATCCATTGAACTTTATTTTTCTGATGAACTTTACCTGAACTTTTATTTTTCCTGGTGAACTATTGTTTTTGACGAACTTTCTTTGATCTTTTTCGCCGTTTTTACGAACTTATACGTTTATTTACAGATTTTTGTTGACTTTTTACATCATTTTTATTAACATTATTTTGCATATTTACCATACTTTATTTAAAATAGACTTTTATTTTGCTGATTTTGTAGAAGAAAAATATTTTTATTTGAAGATTATTACAGTTTATCTTGATTGAGTTTGACAGAAAATGAAGAAAGGGATGAAAATGTCGGGGGGGCGGTAGCAGTATTTTTGCTTGAAATTTCTTTTGGTTATTTTTAAATCTCCCAGGATGGCATCTAATGTAATTGATAAGTTAAATTCCAGGAATTATGCCACATGGAGTTCCGACATGAAATATCTTTTAATGGAAAAGGAATTGTGGGAGATTATTAGCTTGAAACAGACAGCACCAGAAATAAGTGTTACTGTTACTGCCGATGTTAGGAATTCTTTTATTGCCCGTGCTAACAAGGCTCAATCATTAATTTATTTGAATGTGGAAGCTGAATTCAAGAGAATTATAGATGATTGCTTAGATCCTGTAGAAGCATGGGAAAAGTTGAGAAAAAATTTTCACCCCGACACACGCGCCCATCATATGACTCTCTTTAACGAACTGATGGAAGGAAGAATCAGACATGGTGAGTCAGTAAATTTATTTGCTACCCGATTAAGGAAGATTTACATGGAAATTAAGCAGATTGATAAAAGTTTTTCAGAAAATTATTTATGTTATCAGTTTTTACGTTTCTTACCCTCAAGCTATGACGTTATAGTACAGCAGTTATTAAGTAGGCCTGATGACACTTTTAAATTTGATTTGGTTGTTGATGAATTGATATCCGAAGAAACTCGTCAACGTTTACGTGATAAAGATGGTGCTAAACAAGTAAACATTTCGAATCTACACCAGTCTTCTAATTTTTCTAAAAAGAGGTTTCGCTTTCGTAAACCCAAGGGAAAGAAGTGCTGGAAATGTGGTAAATTAGGCCATCTTCAGAAAAATTGTTTTTCAAGAAGACCAACCAGTCCCTACCATCAAAGAAATGTTTCTCCGGCCCCATCTTATCGACGTGATTACTCATCGGATAGATCCAGTTCTCCTCGTCATCGGTCTCGTGATAGATACTGTGGTGGCTCTTCAGATTCTAATCAGCTAGCTGATGGTTCAGATTCCTATGAGTCCTTTTCTCCTGCTCCAAGAGACTCTCGACATCGAAGACAGACTCCTTGCCATGCCAGACGTCCATCTTCCAGTGTTTCTAATCGGAGGGATGGTGGTTCTCGCCGTGACTTATCAAACTCATCACGTAAGTCCAATTTATTTGTTTCTCACTCTAGCTTAAGTAATGTAGTGAAGGACGGTGATTGGGTATTTGATTCCGGTGCGAGCCATCATTTCTGCGGTAATATAAATTTATTTTCAAATTTTGAAGTTTTAAATGATGAGATGTCTGTTGCTGTTAAAAATGTTTTGTTTCCCATTAAAGGGAGGGGTGATGTCAAATTACGTTTTGGTCAGAGAGTTTTTACTTTATGTAATGTTATGTACTCTGATCAATTACGTAGGAATTTAGTCTCGGGGCCTCAATCGGACCTAAATGGTTTAAGCTTTTCTGGTTACAATGGTGAGGTGAAATTCTGCCGGGGGGACGAGTACCTTTTTAGTGCCTATCTTAAGAATAGGATTTATCGTTTATATCCAAAAATTCCTGTTTCTTCTTCTAAATCAGTCAAGTTTGAATCTCTTTCTACTAAGAAAGATGACATCATGTTACACTGGCATAAAAGATTTGGTCATATTAGTCAGTCTCTGATAGCACATACTAGTCGCAGACAAGGTGTACGGGGGTTACCGAGCTTAAAGGAAACTGATTTATTTTGTGAATCTTGCAAATTGGGTAAACTGAAAAGTGTGTCGCATAAGTATAATAAAAATATACGTTCTAACCATCCTTTAGAGCTGCTATATGCGGATTTGTGGGGCCCTTGTCGTGTCGAAGGTAGGAATGGAGAAAGATACTTTTTGTCTATTATTGATGATTTTTCCCGTCGTGTGTCTGTTTATCCTCTAAAAATGAAATCTGACACATTTGATGTTGTTAAGAGACATATCATAAGAGCAGAAACATATTTGAACCGAAAGGTCAAAAGTTTTAGAACAGACAACGGCGGGGAATTTGACAATATTTCCTTTAAAAATTTCTTCGATGACAGGGGTATACGTCATGAATTTACGAACGTATATACTCCACAACAAAATGGAGTTGCGGAGAGGTTTATGTTAACTGCAGCAGATGGTATGCGAACACTCTTGATAGATAGTAACCTTGACCCTAGTTTTTGGCCCGAGGCCCTTAAGTATTTTGTCTACTCTTGGAATAGAGTGTGTCCTAAGTTGTTGGGGAAGACTCCTTTCGAGCTTTATGGAGGAAAGAAACCTTCAGTTCGCCATTTAAAGCCTTTTGGTATTGTTACATATGTCCGTATTCCTAAGCAAAGGACTTGGAAACTAGAGGCTAGAGCGAAGAAGGGTTTCCTAGTTGGATATGCTTTTAGGACTAGGGGTTACAGAGTTTGGATTCCAGAATCTGACGAAATTATTGAATCTTCCAATGTTTCTTTTAACGAATCATGTTGTGGTCTTGAGCGCAGTGGAGCTGCACTGGGCTCCGAGGATTATACTCTCTTCTCTCCTCATGCTGAGGAGAATCGGGACAGAGTTGCTGAAGTTGTACCTGAGGATATCCCAGGTCCTTCCAACGGGTCTCTAGATTCCCCGCATGGGAGTGGGGAGGGTGAAGACTCGGGGTCCAGATGCACCACTCAACCCACTATTTCCCCTTTAAGGGATGTTAGTTGGGTTAGAAAGCCTTCTATTCGTAAGAAAGGTAATAGAGCTGACATCTATTATTATGAGTCGGGTAAGACCCGTTGCCTGAGATCCTTAAATGATGTGAAGAAATATTGTGAGGAAAAACATATTAAGTTTCAGCCTGAACTTTTTGATTTTGCTGGAGCTAATCTTTATTCTGGCATCGTACCTGTTCCTAATAATTCTTCAACATCTGACGATGAGGATGCTGATTCTATCGATTCAAATTTAGTTTATCCAAGAGCATGACTAGTACATCAAAACGACACTCCCAGAACTTTTAAGCAGGCATGTAATTCAGCACAATGTTCGGTCTGGTGGAAAGCAATGGAGCTCGAAATACGGGTAATGCGAGAACGAGGGGTTTGGCACCTAGCGGAATTGCCGGTACATGTCACACCAGTTGGTTGCCGGTGGGTTTACACGACGAAACGGGATGAGTTTGGACGGATCGCCAGGCACAAGGCTCGCCTTGTTGCCCAAGGTTTCAAACAAATTAAGGGCGAGTCTTATGATGAGACTTTTAGCCCAGTTGTTAATTTCGGCGTAATCCGATTCTTTTTCTCCCTTCTCGTTTCGTGTAGCGGGTGGTCGCACACTCAGTGTGACGTGACCTGCGCCTACCTGTACGCACCACTGAGTGAGGACGTGTACATGCTACAACCTCCCGGTTTCGTTGAGCCCGGGAAAGAGCACCTTTATTGCAAACTAGACCGAGCATTGTATGGATTGCATCAGAGTGGAAGAGAATGGTTTTTCGAAATCCATAAAGCATTAATTGAAATAGGTTTTAGAAAATTGGAATCATGTAACTGTGTTTATATTTTTAAATCTGGAATTGTACTTTTATTATATGTTGATGACATCGTGATTTTTGGTAGAACTAAGAAGCTGATTGACTGTATTTTAACCCGCATTAAATCTAAATTTGATGTTAAAGAGCTTGGTAGAACTAGGAAGTTATTGGGTGTTGAGTTCGAGGATACTCCATCCGGAGTTGTCATACATCAGTCAAATTACATTGAAGAAGTATGCAACAGATTTGATAAGTTCAAAATACCTTTTTCTACCTTGCCTATCAGCAAAGGGGTTGTCTTTTCAAGGTCAAATTGTCCAGTTTCCAATCACGATGTTGAACAGATGTCACATTTTCCATACCGTAGTGTTCTGGGATGTCTTTCATTTATTGCAAATCGCACCCGTCCTGATATTTGCTATGCCGTAAACGTATTGAGTCAATTTCAGTCTAATCCTGGTATTGTTCACTGGGATGGTCTCTTGAGGCTGCTGGGATATGTTAGGTCTACAAAGAATTACAAGCTTAGACTCTCGTGCTATTCCAGTAATTTAGTGGTTTATTCCGACGCCGACTTCGCGGCTAACCGCGATGACCGGACCTCGATCGGCGGCCAAATAGTCATGCTAGACGAAGCACCTGTCGACTGGCGCACTTTTAAGGAAAAGTGCGTCAGCTTATCGACTATGGAGTCTGAATTCGTCGCAATGACTGAGGCCGTCAAGAACCTGGTCTGGTTTGACCGGATACGCCGCGAATGTGTGCAGGAAGGAATTATTTCTGTACTTGGGGGGAAAGCTGTAATGAAGGCTGACAATCAGGCAGCGATTGATTTTATTAAGTCTCCAGTGGAGAATTATAAGTCAAAACATATTGATGTTAAGTTGTTCTTTATTAGAGATCTTTATTATAAGGATGAATTTTTATTGTCTCATGTGCGGAGCAGATCCAACTTGGCAGATATTTTTACCAAACCGTTGACCAGAAATGAGGTTTTGAACTTCATTAAACTGCTGTTTAATGTGTAATAGTTCTTTTGTATTTAAATTTGTTATATTGTATTTTAGTCAAATATATATAAATCTTTTATATTGTATCTTTATTAAATGTTATGCTGGTAAATTCCTTTAATACATATTGTACTTGCACTTTTTCTAACTGTTGTATTAAGTATTTTTAATGAAAAGTGTAGTCATTTGTAATTTTAAATTGTTAATTTACCTAAAGCACATTGTTTTAAATTGTTAATTTACCTAAAGTATACTAGTACCAATTTTTCATCATCACCAGCTTTCTTGGTCATTTCCTATTAGTTTTAAAAACTTAAATTGTATCTATTTAAATTAAGAATTAATTTGAAGTTATTTAAAGAAAGTTTTATTTTTATCTAAATATTTTTTTTTTTAATTGACTTTATTATTGAACTGTAATGTTGTTTATTTTTAATTTGTTCTCTCTACTTCTAGGCATTTAGATCACCACCCATTTATTGTGAATGTTTGTGAGAAGATTGAAAGATGCATGTATGAGCCCTATATCCATCCTTGTGATGGATACGTTAAACAGTTTTATGTCAGAGCCGTTGTATTGTCTCATGATTCTACATGCCTGGATTAGTATTTTTCATGATGTTTTTTTGAATTTTTTTATTTTTCAGCTTTGGACTTTAAAAGTTTTGCTTCATACATTTTTGAATTGTAATAAAAATATTTTTCTTGCATTATATTATGTTAAAATGTTGATTTTTGGAGATGATCAAGTTGTCATCATCTGCTGGTTGTAACTTTTCCAAATTGGAAAACGTTACTTTATTTGGTACGTATTTATTCATGTATTTTTGTAAATTGTATTGTATTATCTATATTTATTGGGAACTGATTCTTTTGTTAGGCTTGTTACCCTTTTGGTCTAGGATATACCGGTCACTGTCTATTGACCTGGGGGATTTTTCTTTTGATAGCCAATATCTTGTGAAGATCTATGTTTCCCTTTTTGATGGATTCTCGATACAATGCTGTTTAACTTTAAAAGATGTTCTTTAAAATTTTTCTAGTTGCTTATTAAAAGCGTTAAATGTTTAATAATTAAAATTTTTCATACCTTTGAAGTGTTTAGGCTTCATTGTTTAAAGTTTTTGAAGTGTTAACTTCTTTTTTGAATCATTGAGTTGGTTCATTTTCGGTTCAGTTGAATCGTGAATTTTTCTAGCTGTTCTGTTGAGTTTAAATAGAGGAAAGTGAATAATAGAGGGTTACTATTTGGTAGTTTAAATATTTAATTTTATTTTTGTTAATCATTTTTGGTTAAATTAAATTGTGGAAATGTTTTTGATGTTGATTCTTTGAATCTAAGTCCTTATCCTTTAAGTCACTCATTCTTGGGCAGATCAGTTGGTCCCGATTGAGTAGTTTGACTTTTTTTGTTAGATGAGGCAATGAGAGGGGGGGCATTTGATGGAAATCATCAAACTTTATGGTTCTCATCGCCTCCCTTATCTATTTTTATCATCATTTCATTCCACTTACATCATTTTCTTTCTAAGTTCACATTCCGTAAAGTTTCTTATTTACTTTTATTTATTTCATTATAATATCAACAATAGACATGAATTAACTTAAACTTACCTTTCCATATTGTTTTCTGTTAATATCCAGTTGATTTAAGTTTCCCTTTAATCTTTTGGTGGTCGTATTAACTTCCGCCATTTTCCGTTTCATTACACTCATATCTTGTCATCCTACACCGGCAAAATCCGTTTTCAAACAAGTTTAATTTTCCGTAGTTATATTTTCTCCGCTAGATGGCGACATTGCATATCGCTTCTTTAATCGATCTTTGCATCGAATCTCTGCTTGCATCGATTCGATGCCGCTTTCTGATTGGTCCATTTGGCGGGCGTCGCTCCCAAATGATGTTTTCAATCCGAGCCATTTTAGATAAATACGCGATGCAAACACGGTAATGTTGCACTTTTTAGTCTTCCTAAATGGAAGTAATATTTCACGAACTGGATAGAGGCTGGGACTCTATCCTGGAATGTACGTTTAGTGTACTTGTTATATTATGTTTTTCTAGAATTTTAAATGCTTTTAAATAGTTTTTCATATACAAATTAACTGTGCTTATTCATGTATCAAAGTCTTCATTCTTCACGACTGTTGTTTATTAGAGAAGTTATAATGTGGATTATCATGCTGTCAACTCTTCAGGATATTTATTAAATAAACTGCCTTCTGTTTTTAAGTAAATTTGCCTTTGTGTTATTAAAGTTCTCCTTAAAGTTACACTCAAGACACGTCCATTCTTCCGTGAAATTTCATATCCAGCCTTTGCTTGCACGGCGTATTTCTGCTTATGTTAATGTACCATTTTAACGTATATAATTAATGAAATTATATATCGTACGAGAATTTCGACAAAAGGATCGCGGAAAAAACGCGAATTTCGTCAAAGTAACGGGAAAAAAAAATTTAATTTAGTCAAAGCTCAAAAAAAGATGTGCAAACTAAACTTATAGGTAGAAAATTCATAAAATGGGATTTTTTTTTAAATGAGATTCCTAAAAATACAGCATGATTTCAGTGTACTTTGATAATGTATTCAGTAGGTGGACCAGTGAAAATCCCCCCCCCCCCCTCCTTACTGCATTGAAATGTATCCCGCCTTCAGAACATTTAGGATTTGATGCTTATTAATGGTTTAGATGTAAATTTCCCTTCCAAGGAAAATGTCTGATTTATAGGTGAAAACTGGGAAATTGAGTTAGTAGCCAGTGGCCGGTAGACTCAGTTTCATTAGTGGCCACTTTTTAATGTTAGTGGCCATATAATGTTTCAAACTTTCTTGGCATCTAGATAAACTATAATCATTGTATATATACATATTTTCTATAAATCAGAGTTTTATACCAGCCAACTATTCATGATAAGAATAGGGACACGGTTGAAATTCAAGAAAATTACTTTAAAACTACAAAATTGTTATCATATTTTTTTTAGAATATATTTTTGGATTATTTGTAAATGTTCATAAACACAATTATCAATCAGATTACTGTTACTTTCTTTACATAAAAAGTTAGTAACTAAATCAAAATTCTAACAACTAGGTGTATACAAAATTTCAAACAAAACAATAAAATGCTATTTTGATTTTATTTAATAATTAAATGTGTTATTAACATACCGTATACATTACATACAGTTGAAATCTAAGCTGGTGAGTGTATTTCGCAGGATTAAACAGTATCTCTTGCAGAAAAATAATCTAACTGATCAAACACATTGAAGATATTGTAATGTCCTTACCCTTTAGGGCCCAATTTTTTTTTTCAATTTTGAGAACAAAATTACCTTTATTTTAATAATCTTAATCGTAGCTATCCAAATAGATTTACTGATATAATAGGTTAAGAGTCTTTGGAGACGTTTCGAAAATCTCGTATTACAAGAGGGTTTTTAACAGATATTACAACTTTATAATGATTTTTGTGTTTTACCACACGATTCGTTTAGAAAAGTAACCTATATTTTAAATTTAAAGAGTGAAATATATGTATAAAATAAATTACTAAATGTCCAAACATAAATGAACTCATAATAAGAAAAGCATAGTCATATACTATCATTACTATGTGTAGATAGTAACAAAAGTAATTTTTAAGACAAAATAATACTTGATGAAAAGACATGTACTATTAGTAGTAAACCAGACCCAAAAGGGTTAAAATCCACTTGCATTTGCATCCAGTGAAAAAAAAAAAGGAATAAATTATTTGAAATACATGTGGAATCAAAGCTGATGAATATATTTTGCATAAAACTATATTTCTTGAAAAAATAATCCAACTGAAGAGCGAGCATGGCGAAAAACTGAAATATTGAAAATACAGCTAAATCGCTGCAATCTGCTTGCATCCGGTAGGAAAAAGAATTAATCAGTTTGCTAATTAGATGTAATCAAAGTAGAAATGCATATATTTCCATGAAAAAAGTTGTATTTCAGTTGGTGATCGATAACAGATTTTTTTTATCGCCACTTGGCGAGTGGCGACTATAGTGGCGATCGATGGCCGATATTTTAATCGACACTTTTACAACTTTAATCGCCACGTGGCGAGTGGCGACCGCTAATTTACACCTATAGTCTGATTCCAACACAGATCCATGCCGACAAATAATTCAATGGGAAGTATAATGAAAGCACCCATTCATTCAACAAAAAGTACATCTTTACTTAACATAAGTATTCTTTTTTTCAGCAAAAATATCTTTTTCAATAAACCTGTCTTGCCCCTTTTAAAAGAAATGCGAACATTAGTGATACTTGTTATAAGTTGAACTTGGTATCTTCTACTCTTAAATAAACATTATTTTACAATTAAAATTGTATTTTGCATTTTTACTTTTAAAAAAGTAAAGAAAATTTCTCTTAATATTTTTAAAAAATATCTTATTTGATTGCAAATAATACTGGTTTTAATTCATTATTTAATTATTATTAAAACAGTGATTAATGCATTTCATTTATCTTTTCCAAATAAACAAGTTTCACTTATTCCTTTCAAATATAAATTATTATTTATGGGGACCCGCTTTTGTAAAAAAGGGACCCACATTTTTGGAAATCCTGGGTCTCGGGGACCCAGGTTTTTTCAAGTACAGCGGCAACACTGCTATGATGAACTTAATTCAGTAAGGACAATAAAAGTAGTTCATATTTAACTCCTTGCGCTCTGGTGCTGTTAGTAGATGTATGTCACTAGCCACCAGTGTTGCTGCATCTGGCAGATTTTTTTTTATAGAAATTTTGAATTAACATCACAAATATTTAATTGATAATTTTCTTTTACCTTTATTTATGGAAAAATCAATCATCTTGTAAAGCAAAAATAACAGTTAAAACTTTTGGGTGGGAATTTGGAATGTCTAATTTAAAAAAAAAAATCTGCCATATATCATACTGTCGGATATTGCCAAAATAGCATGATGTACGCCGCATATGTCATAGAGTGCAAGAGGTTAAACTTTATTTGGAATTTCATAAAACTAAATTCAGTGTAGTAATATTTTCTTTTTACAGTGTCACTAAAACAGGACCCTTGTTCAAAGTTTAAACTTGCCATTGTGCTAAGTGTGCTTCCATTGGAGGTCACAAAGTTGCAACGCCACCTTGGTCCATGCTGCGTTTTTTCAGACAGGTTTTCAATTAACTTTTAAAGATACAGGAGGCACATTGAGAGATTCACTCAATGTAAAATGCCTCCAATTCCATAGTATCTATGTGATTAAATCTAATTAGTCTGTTTTTAACAATTTAACGTTTAATGCTTTTATACTGCTACTGGGCATTGCATTACACAAATATATCATTAAAAGTTGCTATCTGGGCTTTAAAAGCCTATGGCACATAGCGTACATCGCCCCTGTCATTATGTAGGTCCAAAAGTCCATGTCTTTCAAGGTTAATATCTCAACTAATTATAGACTACATTTTTCGAAAATCATTATCAACAATGTTTTTATACTTCTGCTACGATAAGTACCCCAAGCGCTCTTCAACACTTTTGCTGAATACCTGCAAATCGAAATTTGTGTGCAATGGAAAAATGCATTTTTCTAAAAAACTATGTGACCTAGGGTAATCGCTATAATTTTCCTGCAAGGATTAACTTAACATCTACTACCTCTATTTTTTCCCAATTTTAGTTTCAGTAGATTCGGAAAGAGATAGGGGGGGGGGGGGGGACGTATTTTTAGCCCTACATTCAATGATATCTCTGACAATATAATACCTTAACTTAAAAGAAATATATTTTTTGAGTTCAGCATTACGAAAGTTTTCACACGATAACCCACACGATATACGAAGAAAAGATTTTTTTTTTTCAAGTAACTTAATTAGCCCCTCTACATTTTCCCTAAATATTTTTGTGAATGTTTAATAATCTGTAACTATGTGGGCCAATAGTCTTTATTATTTCCCACAACGTGAACTTTCCACATTCCATAGTTTAAGAGTAAAATGGCTGTAACAGACAGACACAGGAGTGTCTTATAATGGTTCCGTTTTTACTTTTTAAGTACAGAACCCTAAAAAATTATTTAAAAATGTTGAAATGCAAACAAGATAGTAGATAAATCTCTCCCCATAGGATTAGCATTAGCTCATGAATGTCTTAACCGGCAGGGACAGGAACCTTGATCATGTAAAACAAAATTAAAACTTTATAACTTCTTAGCAAAACAAAAACATTTTCAACCAAACTACCTTAAATATACTAAGAATTTTGAACATATTATACCTAGTATCATGAATAAAATTATGATGGAAAATATAATAAAAAGTCGGAAAAAACGTTTTTTCTTTCGCAAATTAGTTTTTTAATCATATCGACTGGAATTGTTTGGCACCAACTTCAAAAAGTCATTTATTACTTTTTATATGTGTATATTCGTAAATTAAATCAAATATTTCAATACATCTCTTGTAAAAAATATTCTCGAAAATCCATGTTTGGTGGGTATTAAATTTTATATATTAAATTTAACGTTTTTATCCCAACACATGATATACGAAATGTGGTTATTGGATATCATTTTTTCATTAGATAATTTTAAAGAATTATTTAATTCTTTTTAATGTGATTTTTGAAGTCTTAACTATTTTTTTTAAAGTTTATTTTATTTCCTACTTTTTAGTTATTCATATAGTAATACATAATTATCCTGATTTCAATATTTGCTGAATAAATAAATAATTTGTAATAGCAATTACAATTTACAAACTTTATTAAATAGTTTTTAATAAAACCTTTATTTTCATTAGAAATATTGATTATATTAGCATCTAATAGTTATGATATAGTTGTTTAAAAAATACACACAACATTCTACATTCGGTTATTGCAAATATCGGTTTATTTCCAGATTTATTCCCGTTATTTTTTTTAAAGGTTTATCCATAAAAACCTGGTTTATTCCAGGTCTTAAATCAGGCTTTTTGCAGTCTTTGCAAATGTATTTACATTCAAAAATAATTCTTAGTAGAACTCCGTTGTTAAGAAGCAAAATTAATCTTTGTATTGACTTTTCATGGATATTACATGTAGTCGAAAATTCCACATTATTCCTTTCTGACAATCTCCATCAACTGTTTCTTCATGTGAGATACCTTTATATGAGAGTGGTGAAATACTTTGCTCAAACTCTATACAGACACTTTTATCCAAACTGTGGCAAAAGTAAGCATTTTCTATTTTTGAACTTGACGATACTTGGTTCGTCAAGTTTGATTATACGATTTTATAGGTGAAAATTGGCGGTCGCCACTCGCCACGTGGCGATTAAAGTTGTAAAAGTGGCGATTAAAAAATCGGCCATCGATCGCCACCCTAATCGCCACTCGCCAAGTGGCGATAAAAAATCTGTTATCGATCGCGAAGTGAAATATAGCTTTTTTCATAGACATATGCATCTCTACTTTGATTACATCTAATTAGCAAACTGTTTAATTCTTTTTCCTACCGGATGCAAGCAGATTACAACGATTGAGTTGTATTTTCAATATTTTGGCTTTTCGCCATTGCTCTTCAGTTGGATTATTTTTTTCAAGAAATACAGTTTTATTCTGCAAAATATAATCATCAGTTTTGATTCCACATGCATTTCAAATAATTTATTTTATTCCCAAATGCAAGTGGATTTTAAGGACATTGTAGTATTTTAATATTTCGACTTCTGCCACATGCTCACCAGTTAGATTATTTTTCTTCAAGAGATATTGTTTAATCCTGCGAAATACATTCACCAGCTTGGATTTGAACTGTATGTGATGTGTGTAGTATGTTAAGGGGGCTCGGGTCTTGAAAACTTTCAAAAAAGCGATTTTTTTTTTTTTTTTTTTTTTAGTATCTATTTTGTTTATTGAATTAATTCTGAACAGAGTGCAAAACACTGCATAAAAATATTTGCATTTTTAACAGACTTATAAACATTTATGTAACAATTGCTTTGAAAGCTGCACCCATTTACTTGCAACAAGTTGCGATTTCTCAAAACTTGATTTTTGACGACTATCCAAAAGATTTAAAAAAAAACTAGTTGATGGAATGGCTTAAAAATTTTTTTGCATGCATATGACATCATTATCTATAGAATGAATTAATATATTTTAGATAGTTTAATATTTTGAGTATTTTTAATGAAAAAAAAATGTATTTTTGGAGTTTTTTAAATTTTCAAATTTGAGAGTTTTTTTTAATAAGGTTTCCTTTGAGTGATAGTTATATCCTTGATTCATTCTATATAGAGTAAAGTTTCCTGATCATTTTAAAGGAAAAATTAGGTTCTTATGTCAATTCAATGTTAAGATATCTTACGGATGGTGATATGACACCTAATTTTTTTTATTCGAAAATTATGTTGTATAAATCTTGCTATATTTTTTATTTTATTACATTGAAGTACTTCATTTTATAATTTTATAAGACTACAAATGTACCTTTAAAATATCAAAGTTTAAATTAGTTACACTGAATACTTCTGTTTTTTTTTATAGACTCTAAGCTAGAGCTCTGTTTAGATGTTTTTCGGTATTGATCAAGCTCTGAGCCCCCTTTTAATAACACATTTACTTATTCAATAAAATCAAAATTACATTTTATTGCATTTTATTTGATTATTATTTTTTTTTTTTTTTTTTTTTTTTTGCATACACCTAACTGTTAGAATTTTGATTTAGTTATTTTTTATATAAAGAAAGTAATAGTAATTTGATTGATAATAGTTTTTATGAACATATACAAATAATCTAAAAATATATACTAAAAAAATTAATATAACAGATTTTGTGTTTTTAAAGTAATTTTCTTGAGTTTTGACTACTTCCCTATTCTTATCCTGAATAGTTGGCTGGTATAAAACTCTGACTTATAGAAAAATATGTATATATATATACAACGATCGTAGTTTATGTAGATGTCAAGAAAGTTTGAAACATTATAGTGGCCACTAACTTTAAAAAGTGGCTACTAATGAAACTGAGTCTACCGGCCACTGGCTACTAACTCAATTTCCCAGTTTTCACCTATATACGATTTGCTGACAGTTTAACTAGCATTTAGCTTGGCAATAATGGCAAGCTTGTCAAGATGCTTAGCAATTAACTTTTGTCTAGAATCTATCAACCAATTAATTTTCATATCTCATATTTCATCACTCATATTGAGGCTCCCTAAGCTCAGGCAGTAACAACATTAGAAATGTGCAACAGTGATTGGATGTTGAGCCCGAATCTGATAACTGAAGACAGTGCTGTGACATATGTATGCATACACAGGCATAAACAGACATACAGATCACATGCAAATGTGAAAGTTGCATGAAAATCGGATAATTAGAAAGTAAGAAAACTAAGAAATATTTTTTGTTTAGTAACAAAAGCGCCACATGGTGGTGGGGGTAAAAATCTGCTAAAGCTTAGAAAAGTTGTCCAAATGAAACAGAAATTTAGGGAAAGATAGGTCATAGGTCCAGTATTCTGAAAAAATAAAACCCAGAATAGAAAAACAATATAAAGGATGGAAAGAAGGGTAAAAACCCTTTATATTTCAAAAATAAGGACAAATCTAAAAAAAGCCTGATTTATTAAGGACAGTGATCCAAAGGTACTACTTTGAGAGATCTCATAAGCAGATTGCAATTAAGAGTAAAGATTGTTTTAAAATATTTATAAGGGTAAGAAGGGGCCAGGAGGGACTTGAGTAGAGACCAACTGCCAGGGTCATGATAATGTAAAAGATGGAAGTGGGGGGGGGGGGTGTGAGAATTGAAAAAGAGAAAATCTATATGGGTAGGAGGGGAGGGGCAATTAAAAACATCTTGGAGAAATAGGATAATTGCCGAAAAAGGAAAGGGGCCCCTATAGAAAGTGCATAAATACACAACTGTAAGACAAATTCACTATGGGCAAGTTACCCTTGTGATAAATCCAGAAGCAGCTAGAGATTAAAAAATAAATAAAACCCCAAAACTGGAACTGTACCCCTAACATCCCGCAGAACTGAATAACACAAACTACTATGTCTCCTAACAAAAAACAGTTACTAACAAAAAAGATTGGAAAAGCCAACATATTTCACCAAGAAATTACAATTTAAATTAGAAATGTGGTAAGCCTGAAATCCCTGCATAAAATATGCCTCCTGACACATACGCATCACGTTATATGCTCCAAATGCAACTTAAAATGTAAAACATTACGTTTTAATATGTATATAAAAGTGTGCTGTGAATGTGTTTTAAAAAGCGACGCGTGAAAAATGTGTTTAAAAAAATGGAACACAAACACTTTATATAACACCTGCAGCAAATGCATTTTACTATGCCAGTCACACAATGAAACACATTCTGAACACATTTTTCGCGTTCAAAAGTAGGACCATTTTGGTGTTAGTTTGGCGTTTTGTATTGTGTTTCTGGGATTTGCAGTGCAGATTTATTCCCGTTATTTTTTTAAAGGTTTATCCAAAAAAAACCTGGTTTATTCCAGGTCTTAAATCAGGTTTTTTGCAGTCTTTGCAAATGTATTTACATTCAAAAATAATTCTTAGTAGAACTCCGTTGTTAAGAAGCAAAATTCGGAATATGTGGCAATCTTTGTATTGACTTTTCATGGATATTACATGTAGTCGAAAATTCCACATTATTCCTTTCTGACAATCTCCATCAACTGTTTCTTCATGTGAGATACCTTTATATGAGAGTGGTGAAATACTTTGCTCATATGAGAGTGGTGAAATACTTTCCTCAAACTCTATACAGACACGTTTATCCAAACTATGGCAAAAGTAAGCATTTTCTATTTTTGAACTTGACGATACTTGGTTCGTTACGTTTGATTATATGATTTGCCGGCAGTTTAACAAGCATTTAGCTTGGCAATAATGGCAAGCTTGTCAAGATGCTTAGCAATTAACTTTTGTCTAGAATCTATCAACCAATTAATTTTTATATCTCATATTTCATCACTCATATCGAGGCTCCCTAAGCTCAGGCAGTAACGACATTAGAAATGTGCAACAGTGATTGGATGTTGAGTCTGAATCTGATAACTGAAGACAGTGCTGTGACATATCTATGCATAAACAGACATATAGAGGCACTTTTATGTGTACTGACATATGGTGGCACTGTACAATGTATTGGGATCATTTTCAAAATAAGGTACATTTTCAGCAATTTTTTTTTTAATTTTAAAGTACAACTTTTTCCACAAATTATTTTACTCCGATTAATAAAAGATAACTGTAACTTAAATAATGCAGTGGCTGAGCTTAATTGACTCATTAACACAAATACATTAATTACTTAAAAGTAAGTATTAGTTAGACCAATGACATGCATTAGGCCAGTGACATTTTGCATTAGACTGTTGACATTTTTGTTTTAACCCAAAGACATTCTTTATTAAAGTTGTGAATAGTCATAATATTATTATTATAACTTTTAAAATACAGTTTTTACATGAAATCATTTTATTGTTTAACACTGTGTCACTGGCATAGCAGGATTTGTCACTAGTTTAACAAATATATTGTTAGGCAAGTGACTGTTAGACCAGTGGCATTTCTTAAGAAATACATTTTTATTCCTCTTTTAAAAATAGTAATACAGTCGGCCCCACTTAATCGGGTAACAGATAATTGCATACCCCGCTTATATGCATAGAATGCCGTGGAACAAAAACTCTCCCCATAAGGTTAATGTTAAATATACTCATTTTATCGCATAACAATTCCCAGTTAATTGCATAAATATCTCCAATCTAGTAATCCGCAATTTATGAATTCCTTTCATAGTGATGAATGGGAAGAAAGGAAGAACTTTTTTTGTTGTTGTTGTAACAATGGTTTGTCATATTTACGATCAAAGAGCAGAATTCGTCGTGAAAGAAGACTTTATTATCTAAATTCTAGGAAAGCATAGGAGTGTTGAATTTGGACGATTAAGTTTTTTCTTTTAAAGCTTGTCGTACATACAGTGACTCAAGATGCTGGGGGTACTTTTTGGAAAATACTGGAATCGGGGGGAAAATACAATCGGATGGTCAAGAGAATAAAGGAACAATATTTAGGGGAGGAAGTGGAGAAATGCGGTGTCCGAGGTAGGAAAAAACAAATTTCCCTAAAGGATTTTTTGTTTAGGCAACAACAAAAAAAGTGATAAATTGACAAATAATTGAAAAATAAAATGAATTTATGCAGAATTTATTTATTTTCAAAAGGTATGATTTAAAACAATTTTTTTTTATTTTACTTTCATTTTAATTTTCACATAAATTATAATGAAAACTCAAACCATGTAACATAAATAGTGTAATAGTACATTATACCATATTCCATATATTGTTATAGAGTACATAATAAATTATTTATTAAAATTATTAATAGAATAATTTTTAAATTATGAGGTAAATAATGCCCATTAATATTTATCATATCTGTGGTACATAATCAAATAATAACTTATACTGATAACATTAATTGCTGTCCTCGCTTAAACGCATACTCCGCTTAAATGCATACAATTCATTGGAACCAACTGTATGCAATTAAGCGGGGCCGACTGTATTATGATTTAGGGTGTTAAAAAGTTTTTTTACTGTATTATTATAATCTTTTTATTAAATTGATTTAACTGTTATCCGATTAATAGAATATTTGTTAGACCAGTGACACATAATAAATGAACTTAGCTGATTTAGGAATATTATTTCCCCTTTTTAAACAGTAGACCACATAGAGGCAGCTAGTTTTTCCACCATTTTGTTTACAAACAGTGTTGTTAACATAAAAAAGCAAATTACTTCAATTTTTATCATCAGAGTAGTATTTAAAACTGAAAAATATTAGTTGTTAGACCAGTGACACAAAACATGTAAGACAGTCTTATTTCATAAAATTATTCCATATTAAAATCAATTTTTAGACATATTGCTATAAGTACCCAAAACAATGAAAATAGTGATTATTGGTTAGAAATTATAACATGTTAAAAATCAAAGTTTGGATTTGAGACAAGTATGATTCCCATTAAAAAGTCAATCATTTTTACTTTTTAGCCAATTTATTTTTATATAAATTGCTTGGTTTAACACTTGGATTATTAAAAAAAGAAATAAAGAACAATTATGGGTTTGAAATTTTTACCTATTTCAAATATTATAGATTTTAAAACAGTAAGACACCAAATTGTACTTATCTTGAAAATGACCCATTGACTAATGGAGGCACTTTGCTGGGTTCTGGTGTGTAAAGTCACTTTGGAAGTGGGTAAAGCTTATAATCCAACAGCAATGTCAGTTAGTATTACTGTCATCTTCAGGTTTTCTGGATGGGGGAACTTGTCCAGGCAACATCTCACTTCGGAAAGTTACCACATCCAGCAAACCTAAAGGTTTACATCGATACCTATGGGCATTGAAAGTGGTTGTCAAAAAGCCGACAATCCATCAACAAAGTGCTCTTATGCAACAGAGTGGGGAAAAATGCTTCCATATGTCAATGCACTGCAAAATGACTATAGTCGGACCTCTATTTTGCGAACTTTTACTTGGAACCAAGAACATTTTGCAAATTTCTTCGTAAAATAACCTCCAAAGAGCAAAATGTATTCTCTATTTTATGAACTTTTCCTTGGGATCTAATTTTTTTTTCTCGCTATTTCTTAAAATATTACTGGACGTTTCAAACTTATTCTTTCTTTTAACACATTTTATGGTGATCAATGACCATGAACATCTCTTAATAGGCACCTAACTCACCGAGAGCAATAAAATGTAAAATCGTTGTGATTCTTTGCTTTCCATCCAAGAAGGGAAAACTTTCAGTATCCCCTTAGTTTCTCGTTTTCTAGATTGTTGATCATGATCAGTCGTGTTGGGAATTTCGGTTCTTGTAGCTCGAAAATGTCAAAACGAAAGTGCTTGAGCATCAAAGAAAAAAAAAATTATTCTTGATGAGGTGAATAAAGGCATGAAGAAAAAGAATACTGCTTTAAAATTTGGTATTCCTCCAAACAGCTTATCAGTCATAATAAAAAATTCTGATTTTAATGTAAAATTATTTTTTAAACTGAAAATGCAATGTATTTCCAGACAATGCTTTGTTTCATTCTTATTTCCTTTGCAGGTATTTTTTTTTTTTTTTTATGGGTAAAATAAGTAAAACAAATAGATATAATTTATAAAAAAAAGTGTGACTAATTACTTTTTTTAATTACATTTAGTGTTTATGGACTTAAAATGTGTTTTATGTAGTTTAAAGTATTTTAAAGGGTGACTCTCTATTTAATGAATTTTCCATATTACGAACTTTTTTTCGGGATTTAGCGACTTCGTTAAATAGAGGTCCGACTGTATATATCAGTGCACAGTAAAATGCTTTTCCCGTGTAGTCAAAGTACCTCCCTCCTCCCTACACTCAGAAAAAACAAAAAGATTTTAGCACAAATTGCTCCACACTTTAGTAAATAAACTGCAGCAATTTAATTCCCATAAAGGCAGTAAGAGCATTGGAAATGAGCAGTGATGATTGGATGTAGAATCCGAATCTGATAACCTATATCTGGCTGCCTCTATATGAGAGTGACAACATTCGATGCCCGGACTGTGCTCTGACATACTATTTTGTCCAAACTATAGCAATCCTAGGCATTTTCTATTGCAGAGCATGGCAATAGTCGCCCAGAAGAGATCGATTATACAAGTGAGAGTTGCTTAACGATAATGTCTGGCTCATCAAGATGCTTGGTGATTCACTTTTGTCCAGAATCATCTCAACCAATGAAATATTATACCCGTGCATTAGCCAAGCTAACGTAAAAGACAGCCTACCACAGTATGTTACACGTGTTTCAATTTTAAGACCACTTGAGTTATGTGATGATTGAACGTACAAGAGCAGATTCACGAAAAGAGCATCACATAACTCATGCAGTCTATTACGAAAGGTAGTGCATCAGCCTGTCTATTTTGTTAGCTTCACATATTGAGGAATCCTAACCTGAACAAAATTTGAAATCATTCTGATATGTAATCCTATAACCGAACACATAACAATGTGCTTTATTGTGCGCTGACATATGGAGATGCATTTTTTCTCCGAAATAACAGGCACCTTCATAAAGAGGAAGTTATGCTCTAACATATGAGAGTATTTTATTGGTGAATTTTCAGCTTTTCGACACCTACTTCTGATGTTGGTTGGTATCGATGCGAGTTTCCAGTTTAGTGGATGTGAGAACTTGTCCAGCTAAGATTTTCCACTTTGGAAAGATCTCACATTTCGGAAAGTTACCGCATCCAGCAAATATTTAGGCCCACATTGAAATCTATGGACATTGAAAGTGGGTGTCGAAAGACAATCCATCAGTAAAGTGACCTTACACATCAAAGCACGTCAAAGTGTTTCCATGAGTCAGTGCACAGCAAAATGACTCCATATGTTAGTGCATGCATATTAAAGTAGATGTTAGCAAAAACCAAATCATGTTTCACTAAAAAAGCCAAATCTGTCTAATTCTCCTAAAAGCAGCAATGAAATCAAAAATGAAAGGTGATGTTTGGATGTTGAATGCTAATCTGAACCTGGCTGCCTCTATGTGAGAGTGGCAACATTCGATGCTCAGACTGTGCTTTTTACAGACGCGTTTTTCCAAACTATAGAAACTAAGGCATTTTCTTTTCCAAAAATTGGTGATGGTCAATTGAACAAGTTGGATTATACCAGTGATAAAAGTTAACTAGTTGATGATAATGACATGCTCACCAAGATGCTTCGTGATTCTCTTTTGTCTAGATTCTTCTCAACCAGTCAAATATCCCCGTATGTTGTCACTTTCATGTCAAGGAACCCTATCTGAAGAAAATCTGAAATCATTCTTATAGCTAATCCGAATTTAAAGACAGTATCGTTACACACAGCGATGCACTTTAATGTGTACATACTGACATATGGAGGCACTTTATCCTCTGGCATAACCGGCCTCATGATACACAGGCATTTGTGCTCTGATATAAAGGGTAATTTAAAGGTTGATTTGAAGCTTTTCAACACCTATTTTCAATCCTGGTTGGTATCGATGTGGACATTTCGGTTTTGGTGGTTGCAGGAATTTGACTGGATAGATTTTTTTTGCTGTTAGCAAAATGAGATTATCCAATCAGAAGTCTCCATTTTTGAGAACTTTTCGCTGTTTACTTCAAACAGTGAAAAGTTCACAAAAATGCAGGCTTCTGATTGGTCAATCTTGTCTTGCTAACAGCAAAAAATCTGGATTCCGGCCTTTGTCCAGTCAAGATTTTGCGCCTTGGAAAAATCTCCCATCTCTGCAGCAGTAACAGTGTAAAAGCATAATCACTTTTAATTGGGTGGCTCACAGTGGAGTATTTGACCCGAAATCCTGTCCAAAAATATTTTTCATTGTAAATGTAGTCCGATTGCCTTGAAATTATTAGATGTTATTGGGTATCATTATGGCATGTTTGGTATTGTAAATGAAGTTTATAGCATTTACGGTTCATTTACAGAGACACCAGAAAGAATTCCCTTACATTATGGTCTATGGGAAAAAGCAGTTTGCTCTATATTTTAATGATATCACACTATTTTAAATGTACTGAAATTTATATACATCACTGAGGTGTACTAAGGCACTTATTGTAGAATATAGTGTACATAGAATAAATCGTTCATTTACAAGGACACACAAAAGAATTTGGCTGAAGAATAAATTTAACCATTGAAGTTATGACCAATAATTGCTGGAAGTGCATTTGTAGTTGTGATATGCGTTTTTAAATTGAACTATTTTTTTTTTAAATATTACTTCATGTGGACACATTCTATAGATCATATACAGGGCTGCACAAAAGTTCTCAAGTACATTTCCGTTTATTCACTGAAATGGCTGAATGGAAATGTTTAACTGGGCTATGCATTTCACTCAACTAACTTTTAGCATTCTATGTAGTATACATACAATTCCATAGCTTAGTTTAATATTTTATATCTAAAAAGCTGATGAAGTGTAAGTAAGATTTTAACACTTCACATAATAATAAGTAGGAGGAACTAGGGATACTTGACCCAATTTTTAGTTTAGGATTGTTAATTATTTTTTTACATTACTTATGGGTGTGTAAATGCAGTCTATATTTACTTAATGAAGTATTGCATAATATTTATTATTATTATTCCGAAGTATTAATTATAAAAAGGTAGCAAAATATGAATATTCAAAACTTTCATTTTGGGTCAAGTATCCCAATGCATAGGGATACTTGATCCAAGTCAGATTTGGGAGTATGATTTAAAATAATAAACAAAACACTTTTACATAAAACCCTAATTAACATTAAGGTTAATATATTTTTTATTTTTGTCAAACAAAATTGATACTTTTAATTTTTATAACATAAGTTCATTCTGTGCCTAAACAAGTTCCAGAATAAGAAAATAACAATTTATTCAACAGAGTCAAAACACTGTTTTAAACACTAGTGTCGTGAAGGAAATTTTCACCTTGTTATTAATAAACTTTATAATATACTTATAACTACTTAAAAGGTGACAAAAACATAAAAATATTATTTAATGTAACTTGAGATCTTTGAACACACACGCGTTCATTTTCAAAGGGATAAATAATGATTGAATAGAAATACATTTAAAAACAAAAATAGTATGCATGCACAAGCGGAGTTCAGTCCATTTCTCTGCAGAAGGGTGAAAAGATCAGTTCATATTATCAGGAGGTCATGAAATATTTAGGATATTGACAATATCCTAAATATTTCATGACCTCCTGATAATATGAACTGGTCTTTTCACCTTCCTGCAGAGAAATGGACTGAACTCAGCTTGTGCATGTGTACTATTTTTGTTTTTGTTTTTAAATGTATTTCTATTCAGTCAATCATCATTTATCCCTTTGAAAATGAATGTGTGCGTGTTCGAAAGATCTCAAGTTACATTAAATAATATTTTTATATGTTTTTGTCACCTTTTAAGTAGTTATAAGTACATTATAAAGTTTATTAATTTATTCAACTCCAAATGCCCAGAAGCAGAATTTTCTGTGTCAGTCTGCAGCAAACTAAAATTTATCTGCGACCTAGACTAAGCTTACTATCATAAGAAATAATATAAACCCATAAAATAAGAAAAATTTGCATTTATAAACTATAATAAAAGGATAACACAAATACCATAAATCTAGAGGCTTAAAGTAAATTTTAGCTATTTCTTAAGTTCAGCATTTCTTTTTAAGCTTGTGGATTGATCTGCAAGGTTTAAAATAATCTGCAGTGCCCACTTCCGTGCTGCGCTGTTTCTGCTACTGGGTCCAAACGTAAAGTCATATTTAAACACAAAACTTGTAATTCTATCTTTTGTATCAAAAACTCACGTGTATGAAGAATAGCTTCAATTTGGTCAGGATCAACTTATGATATATCATTCATTTCAAACCATTTAAATCACATACCATCCATTCTTCTTGCAAACTGAATAGTAAGCCCTTCAGAATTAATTTCAAGAATCTTTCCAACAAATCTTCTTGTATTCCGCTTCCCACAATATTTGACAAGACACAGTCATTTACTTATAATATCTATATGATTTACTTATAAAATTTATATTTATATGTTTATAATATTTAATATTATAATATTTTTAATTCAGAAATAAAACATGCTAAATGCATTTGAATAGTACTAGTCCGAATCATGGGTCAAGTATCCCTATGTGACTTGTGTCAAGTATCCCTAGTTGCATATTTACTACATAACCCTAAAATGCAGCCATTTGCTAATAAGTAGATTAATACTATTATACATGTTATTGTAGCTAAAAACATGTACAAAACAAATCACCAATTAAAAAAGTCTCATCTTTAAACAAAAAAAATTATAACATCAGAGTTTAAAGCACAAAAAAATTACTTTTGAAGCATGAAAATGTATTTTGTCTGATAGTTTAAAAACTCACGGAATGATTCAGTTACTTTCACCATGTGGTCAGCAAACTGAAAGAAAGGAAGTGATGCCACTTCCAAAACTTTCCCAATTCTGAGAAAAAGGCCTTGGGTCAAGTATCCCAAGTTCCCCCTATACATTTTATAAATATTTTGACAACTAAGAAAAAAAAAAAAAAGATCATTTAAGAAGAGCACAAAGAAAAATGTTAAAATATTAATTTACTAAGTAGATATTTTAAAAATACGAATACATCACATACCCATAGACTTAACATTACTGAAGGGAGTTTGGAAGTTGAGCGACTAGCAGCTTTAAATATTTACTGTTTATAAGAGAAAAGTAATTGTTGATAGATTTTTTTTTATTTACTAGTAATGTTTAATTAAATATATTTAATTGTACTATCTATAAAATTTATTATTTACATTTAATTTACTTTAATAATAATTATTACATTTAATAACGATTATTTATATTTGATAAAGCTACATTTAATAAAGTGGAGTCTCTACAGTATAGAGATGCTGTTTTTTCAGTGTATTTAATAGATTTGTGTTGTTACGCGTGTTTAACTTTACTAGTTATTATACTGAGCATTTTGGCATGTTTGTGTATTTAAACACTATTGAATACAACGTAATATCGAACGACACATTTAATAAGCACACAGACTAATACAAGCGGTAAACATACTACACAACTAAAGTTACAGTTAACAACCGGCTAAATAGTTCTAAAGGTTAAATGCAGAGTTCGGACTTAACACTATCGTTCATAGTTCAGGATAATGTCACATCTCCCCCTTTTAGAGATTTAGTCGATTTGGAGGTTTAACAGTTCTTCCACTTCGAGTTACAACAGGTTGGTTGATTCTAGGATTAAGCTGATCATTTTTCTTAGTTGAGTCTGAAGGGTTTGGCGTTCCATTTTCAGGTACTCCACTTTTAGAAATTTCTGTAGATAGGGTTTCTTCGATGTCATCATCTGTCGGATGTCGGACGTGGTTGCAGTTTCGCACTCGGAATTAGATGTTTTCTGTTTCGTCTCAGGATATGATGTCCTTTTACGAAATATGATCTTGGTGTGTCCGCATGTTTCTCAACTGTACCATCAGCCTTTCTATCGGTTATCCACACTTTCTCCCCTGGATTTATTGACTTGAGTTCATGGGAGTTGTGTCTTTGATTATAGTACCTTTCTTGTGTTTTTATTCGATTTTCCTCTATTTCTTCTAATTTCTCCTTCTGTATGAGTTTTGGTTGAAGTGCTGTTAGTGGTATGGGTAACGTTGTTTGTAATCTCCTACCCATCAATAACTCAGCTGGACTGTATCCATTCTTTAAAGGCAAAGCTCTGTAACTAAGTAGTGCTAAATAAGGATCTTTGGATTTTTTCAATCTGAGCTTGATTATTTTAACAGCAGCTTCTATGAATCCATTGCTCTGTGGGTATCTTGGACTAGACGTGATATGTTTAAATCCATATGCTTTTGCAAATTCATAGAATTCAGCTGTTCTCGTTACTTCAAATTGTTTCCCATTGTCAGACCTAACAATATCAGGTATTCCATGTCTGGCGAAAATTGACTCGCAATGTAGAATCACTTCTTGAGATGTAAGCCTGTCTAATTTAGCAATTTCTGGATAACGTGAATAGTAATCAGTCACTAACAAATACCAGTCTGAAGTTTGAACAGATCCATAGCTACTATTTCCCAAGGTCTTTGAGGAAATCCTGTGGGTTTCAATGGTTCCAAAGGATTTTTAGCTTCTTGTATACATGAAGTACACTCTCGCACCAACTTCTCTATGTCTTTACTGATACCTGGCCAATATACTGCAGATCTCGCCAAATCTCTACATTTACCTATCCCCATATGGCCTTCATGTATTTTCTCTAAAATTTCATGTCTTAGATTGTGTGAAATGATTATTAGAGTTCCTCCATAAGTAATCCATTCTGCAAGGATATTTCGTATCTCAAAGGCCAATAAGGTAGACATTCTGGTTCTAATTTAATTTTTTCCGGCCATCCTCGTAAAGCATATGCTGTTAACATTTTGCATGTTGAATCTTGCTCTTGTTCCAATTTTACCTGTGTGAGTCTTTGCGGAGCTACAGGAATGGATTCTGTTAAAAGATTGACATAAGCTTCAACTTCGTCTTCTAATTCGAAATCTGGAACTTCTTCCTGGATAGGTGATCTAGATAATGCATCTGCTGCACATAATTTTTTTCCTGGGGTGTGAAAAACGTCGAAAGAATATCTCATCAATCTCATTTTCAATCTTTGAAGGCGAGGAGTTAAATCATCTAAGGATTTTCTTGTCAACATAGGGACAAGAGGTTTGATCTGTCTCTAGAAGAAACCTGGTGCCTATCAAGTAATTACAAAATTTTTCACATGCCCATGTTAGCGCAAGTGCTTCCTTTTCTATTTATGCGTAACGTCGCTCAGTTGGCGTCAACGTGCGAGATGCATATGCAATTACCGTCAATGTAGAGTCACTCTTTTTTTTACACAATGTCGCCCCCAGACCATAGGATGAGGTATCTGCTGTCACAATAGATTCCTTGCCAGGATCAAAAATTGCCAGAACCGGTTCGGACGACAAAATCTTTTTAAGTTTTTTCAGTGCTTCATCTTGCGGTGAATCCCAAATGAATTCGTTCTTCGTGGATAATAAAGAATTCAGAGGTGCTAAAGTTTCGGAAAATCTTGGGATGAATCATGCGAGGTAATTAGCCATACCAAGAAGTTGTTTAAGCTCAGTCTTATTTGTTGGAATTTTGAAGTTGTGTATAGCTGCAATCTTTTCTTCGTCGGGATGTATTCCTAACACGTCGATGACATGGCCCAGAAATTTTATGGTCTTGACATTAAAAACGCATTTTTGTTTATTTAGGGTAATTCCTGTTTGTTCAAGCCGTTTTACTGTCATTTTTAACCGTTCGTCGTGTTCTGCCTGACTAGACCCCCAAACAAGGATATCGTCCATGTTGCAGATAATCCCGTGAAGTCCTTCTAAGGCCTGCGACATTTTCTGCTGGAAATGCTCAGGAGCCGACGAAATTCCAAATGGAAGATGCAAAAAAAACAAAATCTGCCAAAGGGTGTTATGAACGTTGTCAGGTAGGATGATTCTTCGTCAAGAGGTATTTGCCAGAACCCGGAATTTGCACCCAATTTCGAAAATATTTTTGCCCCTGCCAAGAGAGATAAATTGTATTCGGTGGTTGGCAGTGGGTGCCATTCCCTACGAATGCTTCTATTCAGTATTGTCAAATCTATGCAAATCCTGACACTTCCATCTTTTTTTCTGACAACAACGGCAGGAGAACATCAATCAGTTGGTTTTTCCACTGGCTGAATTACATTAAATTCCTGCATTCTTTTAATTTCTAACTTTGTTTTTTCTAATAATGGCACAGGTATTCGCCGTGGAGAAGCAAGAGCATAAGGCTTAACGTCATCGATAAGTTCTATGTGGTAGTCACCTTTCAGTAAACCAAGTCCTTGAAATAGAGAAGGAAATTCATTAACAGGATCGAAACTACTAATACTACGCACACAATGGCCTAGTATATTAGGACCTATCCCAAACATTTTTATGGCTGGTTTCCCCAACAAACACGCCTGGAGACCTTCTATAACATATTTCTTCCAAACAATTTTTTCCGTTATACTCTATATTTTCAACAATCTTCCCCTTAAGTTTTAAAGGTGATCTATCAGGACCCAAAATTACTTTATTTGTTCTTTTAATTTGAATATTTTTCAACACTGTTTGTGCAACATAACAGTGTTGCACAAACAAGAATAACAGTGTGGTCAGCACCACTATCAATTTTAAATTTAACAGATTTTCCTAATATCTTAATTGGTATAATCCAATCATCTTCATTTTCGACATTTCCCACTAAGCCTATAAAACCTGCTTCAAATTTAACTTCATTAATTCTTTTAGTGGAGAATAAACAAACTTTATCCCAGTGCCCTTTCTTCTTAAATTTTCTGCAAAAAGAGTCCTTGGCGGGACATTTCTTTTTATCGTGCGGTGAAAATCCACACCGTTTACACTTTGAAATGCTTACATTAACTTTATTATCAAGAAAATTCTTTCTATTTGAAAATTGAACAGATTTCTTTTAATGAATTACTGCATTAACTGATGAATTATTTACTAAAACAGACTGTTGCTTTTTAATCGATTCGGATAAATGAACTTTGTCTATTGCTGTTTGCAAAGTAAGGTTAGGATCTAGTTGTAACTTTTCACTTAAAGCCAGATCAGTAATTCCAACAACTATACGATCCTTCAATAATTCATCATGTAATGCACCATAACTACATTTATCTGCAAGTGCATATAAATCGGTAATGAAATCATTAACGCACTCACCTTCTCTCTGTAGCCATCTGTTGAACTGTGCGTGTTCAAAAATTACATTTCTTTTTACAATAAAATGATCATCAAATTTACTTAATACAACCTGGAAGTTTTTCTTCTCAGCATCTGTTAAAGTGAAAGTGAGAAAAATATCTTCGGCCTTTTCGCCCATGAAATATATCAGAGCATCAACTTGTTCCTCTTGTGTCTTCGTATTCAAACCAGAAGCAGTTCGGAATCGAAGAAACCTCTGTTTCCATTTGGGCCACTCCGTTGGAATCGAAAATTGAAATAAATCCGGCAGTGTTATATGATATGCCGACGCAGTTGCCATAACTGTTCGCAGAACAAAACTAGAAGTTGATTCTGAACTTCGAACAACGTAGAATATGCTAAGTTACTTCTTTACTTTTTAACCGCTGCCGCCATGTGTTGTTACGCGTGTTTAACTTTATTAGTTATTATACTGAGCATTTTGGCGTGTTTGTGTATTTAAACACTATTGAATACAACGTAATATTGAACGACACATTTAATAAGCACACAGATGAATACAAGCGGTAAACATACTACACAACTAAAGTTACAGTTAACAACCGGTTAAATAGTTCTAAAGATTAATTGCAGAGTTCGGACTTAACACTATCGTTCATAGTTCAGGATAATGTCACAAGATTACCAGTTTCAATCTGATTCTTCAGAACTCTGTTTTCATCTTCTTCATCACATTGTTGTTGGCTTTTATCAAGACTACCATCAGACCTAGCTGGAAGAAGTTGTAGGGTCTCTATGTATGGCTTGCTCTTTTCCCTTGGTCTTTGTCTAGAGCAGTTTATAAAAGGATCACTGCTTAAAAAGAAGTTGATTTGGAACACCTCTATTGCAAACTTCTCTATTGCACTTTCTTGAGTATTTTTATGGCACTGTCTAAAGTATTTGTTTCTGGCCTTGGCTTCCCATTGGCCAATGGGTACGAGTGATTTCTTAATTACAGTGTTACCATGAATCAAAATCTTGTGCATTGTTGGAATCATGGGATACCAATTGTAAAGGCTCACATACAGTCTTGCTGTTTCATCATCAGATGTTTGGAACTTTTTTACGCCAATGCGATGCCCACTTGTTATGACTTCCAGTATTACTTACAACCTTTTAATTATTTCTGCGTCTACTCCAGACTTCTTTAATTTTCTCCTTTCTCCCCTTATTTTCTATCTACGAGCCTCTGAAACTAATTTGAGAAACTTTTCTCAGTAAATAAGTATTTACAATTTGAAGCCGATCTGATATTTCTATCAAGAGGTATCAAGAGTTGCATACGTATATATACGTACTTACATACATACAGGGGTGTAAAAATACTGGGCACCAGGTCGCCCGGGCGGCTAAATTTTCAACACTGGCACCTAGATATGTCTTAGGAAATGAAAAATAATTCATATTTATAACCTTGATTATTTATGGATTTTTTTTTTTCTTTTTGTTCCATGCACAAAGAAAAAAAAATAAATAAATGAAGTTCTCTTTCACTGAACTGGACTTATTAAAATTATTATTAAATCATTTCCAGAAATATTTTGTCACATTGAATGTTGATTTAGAAACAATTGAAAGTATTGCTCTTGACGAATGGTATGAGTTTAAGGTACTATGCAAAGACATGAAATTTAGTGAGCTTTTGATCAAATCAATGAAAAATGATTCTACATTTCCAATTTTGTCAAAGTTACTGCAAATTGTATCTGTAATACCTGTGGCAACTGCATCCTGTGAGCGAGGATTCAGCACAATGAATTTTATCAAGAACAAGTTTCGCTCTACCTAGACATCACAAAATTTAAATGGACCTTCTGTAGAAGCATTTGATCCTACAAAAGCAGTTGAACGCTGGTACTTTACATCAAAAACAACAAGACACATGAGCGGTCATAAACATCATAAAAATTTAAAAGCAAATGAGGACAAACAATAAGTTAACAGTATTGATTTATGGCATATATTATAGTCCTTGAAGTGAATCTCATATTTGTACTTTTGAGGTGTTTAAAGAAGTTTTTAATGGTTATTATTTGTATTTTACATCAGCACTTCCAATTTTTTTATATCAATATTTATAATTGTATGTAACATTACTTTTTTATACAAGAAAAATTTATGTCATGTGTCAGATATATTTAATTAAAAAGAGTAACTTGTATGTACTATTATTAACTTATACTGTAATTTCATTTTACAAATTTTTTATCGATAGTAACTAAAGGTCAAAATTAGCACTAGCCACCGGCCACAGGGCCAGTAAATGAAAAAAAGTGGCTAGTGAAAAATTGTCTATCAGCGGCCACCTTCCGTCCCCTTTTTTACAAGAAGATAAAATTTTCTTGCATTTCATCAAGGATTCTACTTTTTTTGGTTCCAATATATTTATATAAACATATTTATTTGGACTACTCAGTTTTAGATTAATACTTATGGAAATTTTACTGTTTAGCATTTTGGAACAAAAAAGTGGCCGCTAGTTTAAAGAAAGTGGCCACTTAAAAAATTAGTCCTACCAGCCAGTGGCCGCTAATGAAATTTCCCAATTTTGACCTATAATAGTAACTGGCTCCTAGATTTTCAAAAAATTTTTACACCCCTGCATACATACATGCAGAATCTGTAGGGACAAAAGCTCTCAGGCAATATCCTGTAAGCTAAAAACCTGCAATACGAGAGTAAAAATATAGTTTTAATCTCTCCAGTTCGGTTGCCACAAAAAATGGGATTTAAGTAGTTCCCTCAAAAAAATATATAAAAAATGGCAACAATATTCGGAAGATTTTTTTTTGCAGAAATTGGCACTCAAGACTATAACTTACACGATTATAATTCAAACATGGTCCAGCATAGGCCGGCACATATTTAAAAAGCTTTCTATATGTATAAATTTAAATTAGAGCCAAAAATGCTTTAAAAATAACCCTTTTACACATTTAATGTTTTTATTACATTAAAAACTAAACTATTTAAATTAACACATAGTTTAACACTAAGCTCTGACCTTTGTTAAACACGTAAGCCCTGTTCCCAGTAGCAGAATTTTCAATGGTCATCTGCAGCAAACCAAAATTTATCCGAGACCCAACAATGTTGAACCAAACTATTATCATAAATACTTATAGTAACCCATAAAATAAGCAAAAGTTGCATTATACAAAGAAAATATAATAAGAAACACAATAAATTTAAAAATAAAACAAATTTTTAGTGGCTATTTTAAGCCCAGAATTTATTTTTAAGCTGGTCGATTAATCTGGAAGGTCTAAAATAATCTGCAGTGCTGCACAGTTTCTGCTATGGGGGCCCTGTTTAGTTTCAATTCAACAATTCATTGAGCCACAAAAAAATTATATTTAAACATAACAATACCAAAAAGTTAAAAAAAACAAAAAAAAAACACGTCTTCTCACAAAAAAACTTCCTCTTCAACAGAAGCCAGGAGCTACCGGATATAACTCAGGTTCCTAAAATAGACATAGATCGATGCACTAATTAATTAGCTATTAAAAAATATGATTTTTGCAATTGTTGACGAAATTTTAATTTTTGCATTTTTGGCCAGCTTTTTGGGTCAAATTACTCCACTGTGCAACTGCTTCAAATTAAATTTGAATTTTAAAGTTTTTATAAACGCAAATTTGTTTTAATAATCACATTTTGATGATATTGGAATGAGACCACACGTGTGACTTACATTAAAAAAAAAAAAAAAAAATCGAAATCTGTGCATATTTATGAAAGTTATGCATGAACAGGACCAAAAAATACATACAGGTTGAAGTGATAACCTCCTTTTTTGAAGTCGGTTAAAAATCTGAAATTCTGATATCTAATCCGATAACTTAATCTGAATCTAAAGACAGTAAGTACGACTTGCATGTTCTGTTCACAATACCTATTAAGTTCAGATCCTGAACCGTTCTTATTGGCTTCCCCAGATTCAGATATCCAGAACATACTGACTTTGAATGGCTTGGAAACAGTGCGGTCAATGGATGATATTCCAAATCTGGGTTCGAGGCTGAATTCAGTCACGTGGTACTGGTAATTTACCCCATGAGCTATTTCATTGGCTGACGGGGATTTACATTACGTCTATGAAGTCTTTCCTTCTTTATGCTAGAAGTTCTTAACCTTGACCACGTGATCATGACGTCGATGCAATATCCTCCATTTTGTTCTAGAAACTTTTTGAGTGAGTTCATAGTAGCTATGTGAATTGTCGTCTGTCTGTAATACTGTAGAACCCTTGGTCGAATCCAAGCAGCGGAGAGTGCGAAAAAATTATTTTTTTAGAATTATTTCAATAGTTAATAAAAGTTATATAAAAAAATATGAATGTAAAAATGGAGAGTTTCTATTTTTCAATATTTAATTAACTACATGATTGATGCAAAAAGTTTTTTTTGTTATATCTTCATGGCCTCGAAGCGATCATACATGACAAAAAAAAAAAAAAAGATATGCTAATTTATGAAGTTTACAAACCCCTGCACAAACAATACTAACAATATTAAAAGTGAGCGAGGAACGGAAGTTTATTTATTGTGCTCAGGGGGGGGGGGGGGGGAAATTACATCATTTTACTCAACACTGGCGAGTGAATTTTCTGACAGGGCGAGTTAATTTTTAGGTAGTCTTTGAAAACTACAAACTATAGAGATAAGCAATAAGCTTTTTTTTAGTAGTTAGGTATATTTTTCAACTTTCCTAATTACTGTGATATAAACATGGTACTAAATCCTATTTTATATTAAACTTCTATCTCTTGTTTATATTTCTTAATTTTACAGGAATAAAAATGCATTATAGTGATAGTAACCAACTATTTTTGAGTTGCGTAAATTTTGTCATAAAAATTTTCTGCTGTTATGTTGCATTTTACTGGCTGGTGAAATAAATCCTTGGCTGGTAAGATTTTCTAGAAATT
This sequence comes from Maratus speciosus, assembly GCA_963932465.1. Classification (NCBI taxonomy): domain Eukaryota; kingdom Metazoa; phylum Arthropoda; class Arachnida; order Araneae; family Salticidae; genus Maratus; species Maratus speciosus. Next base: position 130,733,916 of record OZ010796.1, on the reverse strand, counting down.
CCTTACCCCTGATTGTGCTTGTAGAAATTGAAAGAAAAATGATAAATATAAGTAAATTATTTATGTACATATTTGCATAATTTTAAATTATTCACAACCACCATTAGTTTGTGTTATATTAAAATTTGTGCAATAAAAATACATGCTGAACAGTGCAGTCGATCACCAACTGCAAGACGTTAAAAATCAGCTGATTTGAATCTAGAGAGCCAATCAGAACAGCTCAGAATCTGAACTGAGTAGGTATTGTGAATATGCGTGTCACTACGCATAGCAATGCACTGTACTGTGTATCGACATATGAATGCATTTTCTGCACAACTGGCATCCTCAGACAGGTACTTGCGCTTTTACACACAAGGAAACTTTAAAGGTTGATTTTCAGCTTTTCGACATCCGCTTCCGATATCAGTTGGTATCAATGTGGGTATTCCGGTTTGGTGCGTAACAGAACTTGTCCGGGATCCATGTAGATTTTGTGCTGTTAGTGAAACCAGATTGACCAATCAGAAGCCTGCATTTTTGCAAAATTTTCACTGTTTGCAAAAATGCGGGTTAATCAACCAATTAATCTCATTTCGCTAAAAGCAAAAAATCTATCTGTTTCACGTATATTTGGAACCGGGTGTGTCAGGAAGGTAACCTCCCTTTGGTTTGTTGTTTTTTTAATCCATTTGTTTTCAGATACCATGTATTTAATAAAATCTGCCTTATAAATATGTAAAAACAATGATTTTAATGATAGATTGTGGAACATCTCGATTGTAGATTCTCAAAAGTAATCGATGACTGCATCGATTGTGTTTTTTACGATGATTTTTTTTCGATTGGTAAATTTTCAAGAATTGCCCATCACTAATGCAGATACACAGTTACTCATAGTATTCCAATGGACTTCTTGGGATACTATTAATTTAGATCTACCAACTTCTCTATATTTTGCATTTGAAAAATGATTATTTCTGAAAAACTTAACTATGTGTAATATTTGTTCCTTAATATTTGGAATACAGTACAGAACCATTTATCCGGTTAACTGGTTGTGCATTAATGCAGCATCCATTTGATAAGTTTTGCGGAATATGTGTGGTTGTGACATTATTTCTGATTTTAAATTATTAGATTACTTGGATTAAAAATCAATGCAAGAAAGATCAAAAGTTAACCAGAGTTTAAAAGAAGGTAATTTATGGGAATCCCTTAGGAAGAAAAATTCTCCTGTTTCCTCTGCATAAAAATTAAAACATCTAAAATACAACTAAATATGTTTTCATTTCAAATACTAGATGTCATCAAATTGTACAATTGTTTCAAGCAAAGCTTATGTCAAACAGGCAGTGTATGACACTTTTCTGCAAAGATTCTGAAATCAGTCTATCAGAAATATCATTCCGGATAACTGGTTTTCCGGTTAACTGGTTTCCGGATAAATGGTTCCATACTGTATTTAAATCTTCTGCAAGCAAATTTAATAAATGAGCAGAACAACCATATGTAATCAAATTTAAATCTAGGTCACTTTGAAGGTTAGTGCGCATACCTTTTATATTGCAAGCATTGTCTGTTACAAGACTTTGCACAGTGCATTTAAATTCATTTTCACATTTTATCATACTATTTTTCGCAACTTCTACAAGGTAGCAACCAGATGTATCAAGAGTCTCTAATACATAATTTTCACCTTTCTTAGTCATTACAACAGCACATAATATTGTTTCATTATGAACATTTGACCATCCATCTATACTTAAATTTGCTATTTGTCCACTTAAGTATGTACAACATTTTTCTCTCTCGACTATATATATTGTCAAGTAACGATCCTCCTATTTCAACTTCATTTGGAGCAGTATACCCTGGTCCTTTTTAAATTGAAGATGTTGAACATGATGGAAAGCAGAGTCTGTTGCATAAATATACCTAGCAACCTCTTCGTCTAGCATTTGTTTTTGAGGTCTTTATCACATAGGCATTCATATTCTTTTTAGAAGCATTAGCATCCAGGGGTCAATCCAGGCAAAATTTGGGGCCTATTTAGGGCCCTTTCACAAAAATCTATTTAATAAAATAGACCACTTCACAAAAATAAATTTAATAAAATGGGCCCCTTCACAAAAATAAATTTAACAAAATGGGCCCCTTCACAAAATTCCTTTTAATAAAATGGGCCCCTTTCATAACATTCTTTTTCATAAAAACTGTTTTAAAATGTGTAATTTGTAAATAAAACCAGGTCACGAAAAACAAAAGCTTTAGCAAGGGGATTTAAAGAAGTTTTTGTTAATAAATTCTTGATTCGAATTTGAGTAACTGGGTTTCAACTTTCATTAAAAAATGTTATTTTTCACAAAAATAATATAAAATTCACAAAAATAGCTTTTACTTTTCACAAAATGGGCCCCAAGAATAAAAACCTGCATCGACCCCTGGCATTATTTTCTATCTCAACCATTTTCCTCTCTGTAGGTCTTGATATCTCTAACACATCAGTTTGTATACTAGTTGATGTATCAGTTTCTTTTGTGATGATTTTTTCATGTGGTTGATTGTCATCAACATCATTTTTATCATAGGATAAACATTGCTCCATATGATTTCTTAATCTTGTCACTATTCCCATTAGAACATTTCCACAGTTCTTGCATTTTGCCTTTACACCTTTTCCTGAAATTGTAGGCTCTTCACTAAAATATATCCAAATGTTATCCTTTTTTCTACCTGCCATTTTCCAGCTAACTTATTGTGCCAAGTACCCCCTGCAACTTAAACATTGAACCTGTTCCCAAACTGTGAAATCATTATACCTTTTGTCCAACCAGTACAGTCCAGGTGGTTCATTCCAGGATTCAGATAAGAAACCTGTTTGACTTGAAATCACAATAGGAATGGTATGTTGTTTTCTCTATACTATAGGTGTAAATTAGCAGTCACCACTCTCCACGTGGTGATTAAAGTTGTAAAAGTGGTGATTAAAAAATCAGCCATCGATCGCCACTATAGTCACCACTCGCCAAGTGGCAATTAAAAAAATTTTTATTGATCGCCAACTGAAATACAACTTTTTTCCTGTAAATATGCATCTCTACTTTGACTACATCTAATTAGGAACCTGGTTAATTCTTTTTCCTACCAGATGCAAGCAAATTTCAACGATTTAGCTATATTTTCAATATTTCGGTTTTTCGCCATTTGCTTGCTGTTCAGTTGGATTCTTTTTTCAAGAAATACAGTTTTATTCTGCAAAATATATTCATCAGCTTTGATTCCACATACATTTCAAGTAATTTATTCCTTTTTTTTCACCAGATGCAAATGAAGTGGAAATTAACTCTTTCGAGTCAGGTGTACTATTAATAGTACATGTCTTTTCATTGAGTACTATTTTGTATTAACAATTACTTTTGTTACTATCTACAAATAGTAATGATAGTATATAGCAGCTATGCCTTTCTTATTATGATTTCATTTATGTTTGGACATATAATAATAACAACAAAAGTTTGCTTAGATCTCTTTGCAACGTTGCCGATTCTTTTATTTTATACATATATTTCACTCTTTAAATTTAAAATATAGGTTACTTTTCTGAACGAATCATGTGTGATAAAAAACAAAAAAAAACATTAGAAAGTTGTAATATTTGTTAAACCCTGCTGCAATATGTTTTTCAAACGTCTCCAAAAACTCTTCCTTAACCTATCATATATATTTAAATTGAATAGTACACAAAATAAGTACATTCGTTAGAATGCAGACAATGAGATAATATTTATATTTCAGTAAATCTAGTTGGATATCTGTGATTAACATTGTTAAAATAAAAGTAATTTTGTTCTCAAAATTGAAAAAAAAAAAAAATGGACCTGAAAGAGTTAAGGACACAGGCCCGTAGCTAGACTATACTTCCAGGTAGGGCAAAGATTTTTCCAGGGGTGGCAGATTATTTCATCAATTTTTTCTGGTCTCTTATTCGCATTTCTTCAAAAATATGTACTGCGATTTTAGGGAATTTTTTTTTCATGTAAAATATAAGATATTTCTAAAGTCAGTATGAAATTTGTAAAGTTTCTTCAGAGACATAATAAAATTATATTAAAGTTAAATAAGATATTTGCCATAACCAGGGCCGTCTGAACTTCCCCCATACCCCCCATTTGAGGAGGGGCAGGGGCGGATTTATAAAGTGAGCGGCCCCTCTCACTGGAACTTTTTGGGGCTCTTTCATCTTGCAAAATTTGGTATATTTACAGTGGTGGCCAAAATTGTGGACATTTTTCGAAATTTTCATGCTTTATAACTTTCTGTGCTTTTAGAATATTATAATTTTCACTTAATTACAAATGTTTACATATCAAATTCAAGAAAATGTAATGTGGAATATAATAAAAAACAGAATTAAAATATCTGCATTACAAAAAAAGTTACACATACTTTAGTCCAAAATACAAACACAATTAGTCATAAATGATGCAGTGTATTGTAATAAAAGCTTCCTAGCCAATCACAATGATTGTTCTGAGAACAAATCAAATGTCAGTAACTAAACTGTAGTATGTTTTGATTTATAAAAGCGGTATTTTGCTGGTTTATTGTTAGAAAAAAAAAAGCTAATGAATCGGACCATTTTTAATGAAGCTATAATAAGAAATTCGAAAGAGGCCAACTGATAGTTGAGAGCAGGACTCTAAACTGAAAACATTTTAAAAGGTCCTAGTACTTAGTGCTTTGGGTCTGCAATTAGACGAAATTACGCATAGGTATGAATTAATCATTAGAATAAAATTTTAAAGAACTGCGCAAAAATGGGGAGAAATACTTTAAAAAGGGCCCTAAAGGCCCCAATAAAAATATAAGAGTGTTGGTCCGGAGACAGGAGTTCAAGAATCAACTTTAAAGTTATGCATTGAAGTGACACAATTAGGGAGTGAAAACGCATGGAGAAAAAAATGCAAGGATTCCGGGACAACCGGGGTCTAAGGGACCAGGGTTTTAACTGGAATGTAGAATCGGGGGAAATAACTAAATTTAAAAAGGGCACCAAAAATGAATATTGGATTAAAAGGGGCAATTGATTAACAATTTAGGATAAAAACTTCCATGGCTCTGCAACGATTCCCACGGTGCCAGGATCTTAACTGAAATGTAGAAAGTTGGATAACTAAATGGAGAAAGAGACCAAGAACGAAGAAGATCGGATAAAAAGGGGGAAAGTTATTAAAATTTAGGGCATAAAATCTTGAAGCAACCCAGGAAGGCCGGTCTTAAAGAAAAATAAAAATTTGGCCCTCAAATGCATCAGGAACTGACTTAGACTATCCTCACCGTAATTTTCAGACTTCTACGTGCAGTAGATTTTGCTAGACATCGCACACACACAGCGAAACTTTCTTTTATTAGCATAGATAATCAGTAACAAAGTAAAAATGCATTTAAAATATCAGCTTTATGAAACTGCATACCAGGTATGGGGCCCCCAAAATCAGGAGCCCCAGGTTGATGGCCCATGATTTAATCAGGCCCTCAATCTGTATAATTAAATCGTCATAGAATGTCTCTAATAGTAGGATTCCTTTCGGCTCAGACCCAAGTTTTCTTTGAATCCCACCCCATCCCTCCATAACCGATCATAATCCTGATAATTCATAACGAAAAAAGATAAGGGAAAGCTAAAACATTTCTGGTAGTAGCAAATGATAGAAATTTTTTTTATTTATCACATGAAAAGGATGTTGCAATATTAACTGAAAAATTTAAAAAAGAACACTAGAAAACTCCTTTTATCAAAACTTCACATTTCTCTTTGAAGTCAAAAGAAGATGTTAGGGCCCTTGAGATGTGGGGACCCTCGCGATTGCGACCATCGCGACTCCTTAAATAAGCCCCTGGGGGGGGGGGGGGGGGAGGTGAGCAAAGTCAGCGGCCCAGTAGTAAGTTATTGTACCTTTGAGCCGAATAATGTTTTTTAACTTTTATAATTATTTTTTAATGTATTTTTTAATAACATTTTGTTTTATCCAAATTCATTTTTTGTCAAAGATCTTTGTTAGATTTAGAAAACAGATATGCGCTTTCCTTCTATATCCACTATTCTTTATAAAGGTGCCCAGATGGAAGCGCTTTTGAAGGCTCTAAATTCTATTTTTAAAATATAATGCTATTTTAGTCTTTTTGGGAGCCCCCTATAAATGGGAGGAAAAGGTGAAACAAAAGGTTCAAAACTTCATTAATACTAGTATTTCCTTCAACCAAAACAGATATGCACTTTCTTTCTACAGCCACCATTCTTTTTAAAGGTGCCCAGATGAAAGAAATTTTGTAGGCCCTAAATTCTTTTTGAATTGGCTTTTTTTGGGCCTTCTATAAAAGTGAGGAAAAATTGGAACCCAAGGTTCAAAACTTTTAGGCCAAATTTTTCATCCAAATCTTTAAAAAATATGCTTTTTAATCTCATTGGGGGCCCCAATAAGTTTCAAAACTTCCTTAATATCATTACTTCCTTCAAAAAAATTGTTCTTTCTTTCTATAGTCACCGTTCTTTTTAAAGGTGATGAAAGAAATTTTGCAAGCTCTAAATTCATTTTAATTTTTTTGTTTTTTGTTTGTTGGGGGGGGGGGGGGGGGAAGGGGCTATAAAAATGAAGAAAAGTTAGAACTCAAGATTCAAAACTTTTAGGCCCCATATTTTTATTCAAATGTTTAAAAAATATGCTTTTTAATCTCGTTGGGGCTCCCAATAAGCTTCAAATTTTCCTTAATACTATTACTTCCTTCAACCAAAACAGATAATGTACTTCCTTTCTGTAGCCACATTTTTTTTAAAGGTGTCCAGATGAAAGAAATTCTGCAGGCTCTAAATTTTTTTTATTGGGGGAGGGGTGGAGGAGAGGGCTATGAAAGTGAGGAAAAGTTGGAACCCAGGATTCAAAACTTGTAGCCACCATTTTTTATTCAAATGTTTAAAGAATGTGCTTTTTAATCTTGTTGGGGGGCCCAATAAGGTTCAAAACTTCCTTAGTACTATTACTTTCTTCAACCAAATCAGACATCCGCTTCTTTCTATAGCCACCATTTTTTTTAAAGGTGCCCATTTGAAAGAAATTTTGCATGTTCTAAATGCTTTTTAAAATGTCTTTTTTGGGGTCCCTATTAAAAGTGAAGAAAAGTTGGAACCCAAGATCCAAAACTTTTAATCCTCATTATTTTTATTCAAATGTTTTTAAAAAAATGTGGTTTTTAATCTTGTTGGGGGTCCCAATAAGCAGGCATCTGTGTGCCATGCATTTTCCACCTATCCCCTTGGTCTTTTTTAACGTTTCATTTCTCTTCTCTCGATACATTACCAATGTTAATTATACATAAATTATATTCTGTAATTATTTAATCTAGTAGCAGAGCTCCACTTGCTTTGCTGTTTAGTTTTTCCAAAAAAGGAACCTATTTTGTGGGGTTCCCCCTTTGGGGCCCCACTGCCTTCTGCAGCGTAAACCCGTTCGGGATATCACCAATCTGATCTTGAATCAAACAATCTTTGAATTATAATTTTTCTTTCGATAAAAGTGATAGTTTCCAGGTAAAAGTTAAATTTTGCAGCATCGTTGTACACGTTCCTATAGTAGCCGATTTGTTATTTTTCCACCTTTAGCTTAATCATGACAGCAGTAAAATCTACTGGATAATTCTTCGGTTTCAGAAAAACTTGTCAAAAAGTATCCGCAAAATGCGAAAAAGGGGTATAAATTGCATAAAACATTGGATAAAAATAGCCGAGAGCAAAATTTACTATATCGAGCCATAAGATTGAAAGTGGGATGTTAAAACATACGCTAAAAATCACATAAAATGTTCGTAAAAAATTCAGAAATTGTAAAGGATAAATTTTCTATGTTGAGTTAAAAGACTTAAACCTGATTCCTTTTAGGGATGGTTAAAAAAAAAAAAAAAAAAACGTGGAAGGTGAATAAAAAGCCGCAGAGGGCAAAATTTACTATATTGGGATAAAAGATTGAAACCGGATTCCTTTTACATTCTCAAAAAATAAATCAGTGAATTGGATGTTTTTTCAGTTGCTTTTTTTCCCCGTTCAAACACACACTAAAAAATGCTTTCATTTGTCCATTTTTTGCAAAAATATAGAAAGACACTAATCTAACGTAAAAATTACCTAACATCTTCTAATATAAAGATGCATTTTCGTCAAATCAAATTCAAATAGTGTTCCGTCAACTGTGTTGCATTGTATTTTCCCTATTAGAAACTGAACTTTTACGCATGAATATTTTTTCCTTCATAACACCAAAAAGTCACGAATCAAAGATCAAAATTTCTAGAAATTTTCCATTTAAAAGACGAAAATTTCTTCAAATATGAGAAAAAATCTCTTCTAATCGCAGGGGTCTTAAAAACGGGAAAAGCATTTAAAATCGCATAAAATGTTCCCGAAAATTAAAAAATTGCAGAGGACAAAATTTTGTACTATGGGCTAAAAGATTGAAATCTGACTCTTTACTAATGTCAAAAATCCCGTCGGAACGCGAAAAAAAAAGTTAAAAATCACATAAAAGACTTCGTGAAATATTCAAAAATCGCAGAAGACTACTTTACTATATTCGGCTAAAATGGAAAGATAGATTGAAAATGGATTCCTTTTATAAATGTGGGTGAAAAAACACAAAAATAGCATAAAAAATTAAATAAAAAATTATAAAAAAAAAAAACACCTGTATCGAGATGCATAATTTCAGGCATACAGGTATCCTTCTTGTCAAATCTTGTCCTGAACAGAAGACATCTGGTCAGACAAAAAAAAAGGACAGACAAATATCTGTCTTTATTATTATCTACTGGAAACCAGTCTTCGTTGCCCCATAGATGACATTTACAATGTAAATATAAAACCCTTTTACTCTGAAAAACCCTTTCTGAATATTGCAATTCTGAGTGGCACTGATCGATTTTACAAACTTTTATAATTTGCAATAGTGTCAAGCAAGCTGTTAAAGAACATTTCCACTTTTGTTCAAAAGCCCCCAAAAGCAACTTAAAGAAGTTAACAATGACAAAACCACATGATTGTAACACATGATAGTTGCATATTTTGTGCAACCTGTTTTGTCGAGCCATAAAATAGGTAGCCAACTGCAACTGAAAATGCATATACCTTTGGTTTCCCTAACCTGATAACAATAAATTTCATGTATGACAGTTGTACAAAGAAACCAATTTTCGCGGACATCAGTTAATCAGTTTGAGGAAAGGAGTTAAAAGGATAATCTCTAAAACGTATTATTCTCTAAAGTCTGTAGTTTGACTGTTTCGGGAGCAAGTAAGGTAAATTTCTACAAAGCAACAAAACGAAAAATGTCCCGCAGTTCTTGGAACGAAAGAAAAAAGAGTCTTCACAAATGAATTTGTTTAAATTGTTTTGTTTGAATTTAGAAATTTTAGGAATGGGTGCCTGTTAGTTAAGTTACGGTCCATTTTTAAAAAAAGTTTTTTTTTTTTTTTGATTGAGGCAAACAAAAGTTCAGAAATTTAATGTGTCGATCAGGGTGTCCAGTCAATTGTGCTAGGACGGGCAAATATTTTTCCAGGTCGGGCAGTGCCCGACCTGGCCCCCACTTGGCTACGGGCCTGTAAGGACATTGCAATATCTTCAATATGGGAGATCAGTTAGTAAAGGTCAAAATTAGCACTAGCCACCGGCCACAGGGCCAGTAAATGAAAAAAAGTGGCTAGTGAAAAATTGTCTGTCAGCGGCCACCTTCCGGCCACTTTTTTACAAGGAGATAATAAAATTTTCTTGCATTTCATCAAGGATTCTACTTTTTTTTGGTTCTAATATACTTATATTAACATATTTATTTGGGCTACTCAGTTTTAGATTAATACTTATAGAAATTTTACCGTTTAGCATTTTGAAATAAAAAAGTGGCCGCTAGTTTAAAGAAAGTGGCCACTTAAAAAATTAGTCCTACCGGCCAGTGGCCGCTAATGAAATTTCCCAATTTTGACCTATATCAGATTATTTTTCTTCAAGAGATATTGTTTAATCCTGCAAAATACACTCACTAGCTTAGATTTCATCTATATGTAATGTGTGTAGTATGATAACACATTTACTTATGAAATAAAATCGAAATAACATTTTATTGTGTTTTATTTGATTGTTTCTTTGTATTTTATACAGCTGTTGGAATTTGGCTATTTAGTTATTTTTTTATATAAAAAAAGTAACAGCAATTTGATAATTGTGTTTATGAACATATACAAATAATCCAAAAATATATTCTAAAAAAGTTAATATGATAATAGATTTTGTGGTTTAAAAGTAATTTTCTTGAATTTTGACTGCTTCCCTATTGTTAAGTTATCATGAATAGTTGATTGGCATAAAACTCTGATTTATAGAAATATATGTATATACAATGATTATAGTTTATCTAGATCTCAAGAAAGTTTGAAACATTATAGTGGCCACTAATGAAACTGAGTCTACTGGCCGCTGGCTACTAACTGAGTTTCCCAGTTTTCACCTATACTCTATACTGTTGCTTATTCATTATTGTAAACCCAAACAGCCAAAAAATTTGTGTAGAAAAAAATTTAAAGAAAAATGGGCAGTTAAAACACTAAGAAAAGGCAATCAGAATTTACATTATCCATGCAGTTTATTCCATATCAGGATAATACCTTTGAATATTGCAAAAATATTTAAATTAAACAATATATTGTAATACAATAGACTCCCTTAAATCCGCGAATCGCTAAAATCCACATATTTTTCCAGATGTAAACAATGAATTACAGTTAAGTTGTAGGAACAAAATTCAAGATGGCACCAAAATCAGCGACTACCGCAATGTTTTTTTTACTAAATTTTTTGTTAATCATTCTCTTTTGGCTATTACAGCTGATTTATTACTAAATAAATTTAGATTACTTTTGATTTTGATATTTATTAGCATATCTATATAAAAAATTCCAGGGTTCGAACAGGGCCTGATCAACTATAACTCGAACCCGGGGGCACACAGACTGTGTCGGGGCCCCACTTTCTCAAGAAAATTGCATTATAAACATGACTAGCAGCTTTACGTGCAGTTCAAAATTTGAACCATAGCTATATAAAAAGAAAAATAATTAAAGACATGTTAAAATGCATTAAAAATTATGGGAAAGTAAAATCTTCTGAACAGTAGGTTATTTAGAGTGAGTAAAACTGTAGATGTAAAGAAGGGAGTAACATGTATGATGTAATATCCATTCTACTCTAGATTTCGAAATTTATATTGCATTTTATTATCATTAGTGAAGAACACAGCAATAGTTTAGTTTGCTTGAATTGTAAAAAATATTTTCTGTGAACTATAAATGTAAATTTATATCAATTTGTATCTTAAGAGGGTGGAAAAATGTGCTTTGGGGCCCCTTGAAAATGTGGGCACAGGGCACATGCCCCGTGTGCCCCTGGGATAATCAGGCCCTGGAATCGAAATAGAAAAATCCATGAAGTGGAACACTATTTTAAAATTAATGTTCACGGAATTTTTTTTTTTTTTTAATTATAGACAAATTTATTTCTAAACATACAAAGCAGTATAAGAAAAGCATTCAAGACTCTAAAAGCAATGAAAAAAGTTACTAAAGTTAAAAGTGCTAAGAATGAATAATGACGCATTGATCTTACTATCACTCTACCACTAGATGGCAGCATAGAACTTTTGGAATCTAATTGAATCGATTTTATCGGTAATAGTTTAATATTTCTAAATTTTAATTTCACATAATTACTTTTAAACTAATAAATTATTTTAATATTTTACTTATTTTAATGTTTCACTTTATTGTAAGCATTTATTATAATTTCCGTACCAATCAAATTAATGTTTCAAAAATGTAAACAAATCAATGACAAGAAATCCACAAAATTCTAAAATCCGTACAAACTCTGGTCCCAAGCTGTGCGGATTTGAGGGAGTCTACTGTATTATAATTTAAAATGGGATTTTATTTTGAAGAAGCATGTGTTTTTTTTTTTTTTTTTTTTAATAATAATAAAGTTGGAAATAAATTAATTTTTTGGTATTAAAGACTTTAAAAATTCTAGTTATTAATTACCTTACATTTAAGTAATTAAAGTTTAAATTATATTTTTTAAAATTTATAACAAATTTCAGACTGCTATTAATTGTGAAATCATTATTTTTATGTTCCAAATCTTTCCATGCATAAACTACACTGAAATTGAACAATTTGTTATTTACATATGCATGAGAACATAATGAGATCTCTTTATATATATCAATATAAATAATTTTGAATGGCATATATTTAATTATTTTAATGTTTTTATATCCTCACAGAAAGTCTCCATGTTTCTGTATTTAAAAAAAAAAATCACAAATTTAGATACTTTTTATTAGGTAAATATATTCATGTACATTAATATATGTGTTAAGATTAATATATATGAATTACTCTTTTAGGGTCATTCCACACCAAATCAACCAGTCAGTGGCATAGCTGGGGGGAGGCTGCCCCGGGCACCGAGGCCAAGGGGCGCCAAATTGTGAGAGGTTTAAACTGAAATTTTTTCACATATTTTGACAATAAATAAGGATTGTTGATTTTGTGTGTATGTGTGTGTGAAGGTTTTCTTTAGTAAGAATTTTATTACATCCAAATAATGAAGAAAGAAAAAGCTTCTGTAAATGTTTCTAGGGATGACTCAATAGTCAACACACTTGGTACCTAAGATAATTATGTATCTTAACTGAGGCGCAAAAAGATTAAATTGGGGGCGCCAAATTGAGAGGATGTTTAAGCCGAAATTATTTCACATACAGTAGAAGATCTTTATAACGCAAACCTAAAAACACAAGGTTGTGCGTTATATAGAATTTTGCGTTATATGGATCACATCATTAAATTCTCCTTGTAAACATGGCCAAATATGTATGAAACACATCAAAATACATTAGACTATCTTTATACTGCATTCCTTGTTACCAAGAGTTATCCAAATTATAAATTTTTGCATAATATAGGTCGGACACTGTTAAATTTTCTTTATAAACATGATCCAAATATAACTGACCGAGCCATCCCTTATATTACTCATTTTGAAAAATGTTTATTGTAATAATAGTATTTTTTTCATAAAAAAAATCTTAAATTAGGAGGTAAAGTTGAACTAATGTACCAAATTTAGTCCTCTAGAGAGTAGCACTATTTTTTCAATGATCAAATGCAGGTGCTTTTTAACTGCAAAATTCATTGTTTACATCTGAAAAGTTGTGCATTATATGGAGAATTGCGTTATATAGAATTGCGTTATAAAGATCTTCTACTGTAGTTTGACAATAAGTCAATAAATAAGAATAGTTGATTTTTTCCCCCTTTTTGTGCGTGTGTGTCAATGTTTTCTTTAGTAAGATATTTTGTTATATTCAAATAATGAAGAAAAGCTTCTGAAAATGTTTCTAGGGATCGCTCAACACACTTGATACCTAATATAATTATGTACCTGAATTGAGGTGCAAAAATATTAAAAAGGAGGTGCCAAATTGAGAGAAGGTTTAAACCGTAATTATTTCAAATATTTTGACAATAAATAAGAATTGTTGACTTTTTCTTTTTTAGTGAGCGTCTGTGCAAATGCTTTGAAGAAATTTGGGGGGGTGGGGGGAATGGAGAGATTGATAATTGTCAATCGCTGATGGAGGTTTCTAACTATCTAGCCTCCAGTTTATAAGTCAAAAGGCCTGTTGGCGACTTAGAGTGACATTTTTGGTATCAACAGAACACCTCTTGGATGGGTCTCCACTGCCTTCGACAGCGTACACTTGTAGGGGAGACTTGATCCCTTTTTCAGTTTTTAATTTTTATTTTGGAAAAAACAAAATTTTTAAAAAATGTTTCCAGTTATTATTAAAGGCTCATGTATCTTTCTTGATGTATTTTTTTTTTATTTTGGAAAAACTATTTTTAAAATAAAAATAAATTATTTTCCAAAAAATAAAAAAGATCTAGTCTCCCCAGTTGCGGGGAGACTTGATCTCTTGCCAAGGGAGACTTGATCCTTGAAACAGATGCATTGAAATGATTCAAATTAAGCAGCAGAAATCAAATTTATTGTTGACTAACATGTAAAAAGGGAGAGAAACGATCAAAAAAAATTTTCAAAGCTTTAAAAATCAAATGTAAATATTAAAATTATTGCAGTTCAAAGAATTCTACCAAGCATGGTTGGTTTGGGTAGTTTTTTGACAATGTCATTATCCACAATACTATTGTCAACATTTTCTGGATAAATAAATTGGTCGAAATTAAGTCCTCGTTTTCTTAGAAAATTGATTTCACATTCAGATGAAAAAAAATCTTACTTTAAATTTTTCCTACGAAATGACCAATTTTCTTCTTTCCCAGAAATCGCATAATTTAATGACAAAGTCATTTTCAACAATCGACAAATTTTTTGGATCTTCAATGATTTCATCAGAATGTTCAGCAAGTGGATCTGAGTGCATTCATCCACCATGTGCTTGCTAACCATCATATGCAGCCACATATTAACTTTCTATCTTTGCCAACCATCTAAAATCAATCATATAACTAATACAGATAATATCTAAATGCCACAATGAAAAGTAGGGGGTTAATAAAATTTAACATTAATTTAGCTTAACTTTGGTTTGGGGACACTTGATCCCCAGGATCAAGTCTCCCCATAGAACAGGGATCAAAAGTGTCCCTAATGTGCATGTTTGGGGAAAAAAGTGCTAAATCAAAAATAAAGAAATTGTATTGTATTTAAATAACTACATTTAAGCATTAAGGAATGTTAGTACATTATACCAATAAAATTAAGTAATTTAGTTATATTTAGCAAAAAATATGAAACACAAACTATCTATTCAAAAAGAAGTTTGATTGTAAGAAAACAGATTCCTTTATTACAACAAAAATAAAAATGGCTAAATGAAATTATGTTGCTAGATCTGTTGATAAGGAATCACTTTATTAATGTTTCCAGTTTCAGAGACTTAATTGCATTTTTTCTCTGGTTTTAGACCTAGGGATCAAGTCTCACTAGGGACCAACTCTCCCAAGTCTCCCCTAGTGCTACGCACGCATCTCTAACCTCTAAAAACCTCCATTCAGATTTATTTATTTCAAAATTAATCTCCAGCATGGGTCCCTACTGCCTGTGTCTCCGTATAGCAAACGTGTCACGCACGTGCTGGAAAATCTGAAGATAATCGTAAGATGAGTTGAAAGAAAAAAAAATCCGCAGAAATCAGTCCCATGAAACCAGAGATAAAAATGCTCCTTGGTGGTGTAAGGTACAACTAAAAACTGTAAGACAACCGAAAACCAAGTAGAATGAGCAAAACGAAGTTGAAATTGAGTCCATAGAACCCAAGATAAGAATGCACCCCCTGCACTGGACGTGAAACTAAAAACTGCAAGAAACTTGTAAGCTAAGTTGAATGAATCAATTCCCATTGAAATCATGCCCATAGAATCTGGGAAAAGAATGCGCCATTAATGTTCGATAATTGTGTGTAAAAAGAAGACTATATTTAGGAAAACATACTTTTAAAAGTAAATAAAGGGGATAAACCCTCATGGGAGAACTTTTAACTCATATCACTGGACTCTTGCCGCAGAACACACTGATAATCATCGATTAAATTGATAAAATGTTTTTAAATTATGTTTTTAGAATTTGGCAATGTTTAATAATTAAGTCGATTGTCCACATGTCATATAATCTCTGTTCCATAGATTTTCGGAAATTAAATGGAGGGGTCGGCTGGAAAAAGATACCTTTTTAGTTAGGTTTTTTAATGAATGTTTGCCCTGTATGGTTCTTTCTCCGAATTTTTGTACTGTCACTGTCAGTTTTTGAAAATATTAAGAAAAAATACCGACCTACTTTAAAAATTTTATAGGCAGGTGTAAATTTTTTTTCTTCATGTGCTCTGAAATTTTCAAATCGATATCTTAATTAGTTTTTTTAATTTTTCCTGATTAGTGAAAATCATTAATTTCTTCTATTTCAGCTGTGGAATCAGGTTCAGATGTGAGCGCAATTTTGTCATTTTGCAAAAAACTGCATTTTTGATGAGTTTTTAATTAATATACATGGATAATTAAAAAAAAAAAATAGAAATCTGAGCCTCATGTTCATCTGGATCTGCCTTGGACTATCCTCACACAAATTTTCAGACTTCCACGTGCGGTAGATATTTCTAGCCATTTCCGTCACACAAACACATAGATAGGTTTTTATGCAGATTTTTGAGTTCTTCATTCCATATGAATATTTTGTTGTAATGGGGACTTCTGTGAACTAATACAAAATGGATTTAACTGGAAAAACAATAAGTAGAGATATTTTTTCTCTATTGGAAATTTCACATTCCCGTCAAATTGGCATTCAGAAAAGCCAAATAATAAAAGTAGGCGACCTATCCCAAATTTTTCCCTTCTTAAATAGTATAAAAAACAAAGTAGGACTTTTCAGTATTCCTAGTACGACTGGTACAAATGGCTGTTTTCATCGTTTTAAAAGTTAAATATATTTGATATATACTTAAATTCAGCGCATATGCATTAGAGAAAACTATATCTATATCTATCCATGTAAGGAATAACTGGGAGATTAATGGGGAAATGAATTAGACTCGGGAACCTCTTTGTGGAGTGAACTCATTTATTTCATCGTTGCATCTTACTATCATGTCTGTGCATATCTCACGAGCCATTTACATCAATTTCGGGACCTACATGGTCGCAAGTTGTGCAGCCATCTCAAATGCCATCAAATCAGCCATCAAAATCTAATCTTTTTCGTGCATGTTACTGCTAATATGTTGGCAATATTTTCCAGCAAGGGGCGAAGGTATCAATTTGGGTGAAACATTTAGTTTAATTGGTAAATTAGCTCTTGATTGATATGTGGTCAAGATCCGCAAAATTCCTGTGGTTTGTGAAGTACAAGGCTTTAACCACAAATGAAGGAGAATTGCCCAAACGTCAGAATTTTCAATCTTAAGTTACTCTCTGAATTTAATGGTGAACGCAATAAATGTTGAGCTAGGAAACAAAGTTACAAGGGATAAGACGGATTTTAGAATATAAGATTTAAAGTTAGGAAAAAGAATTTAAAGATTTTAATTTAAATTTTTTAAATTTAATTTGAATTTTAATTCTCATCCTTTTCATCTCTCTCTCTATATATATATATAGTATGTATCTATAAATATCTTATAATTGCAGACCTGCCAACCTTTGAAAATGAAAAATCGTAGCACACAAAATTTAAATTAATCTGAAGGTTTTCCGTGTTTCGGGGCTATTTTTTGACATTCGTAAAAGGAGCCCGGTGCCAAATTTTTTAGTCCAGTGCAGTAAATTTTGTCGAAATTCGCGATTTTTTTCTGCGACCATTTCACGATATTAAAATTTTTTTCCCACAATCATAATTAACGTTTTTCTATCCCGATTCTTTATTGAAATATAATATTGAAATAACACTTTTGACGAAATTTGCATTTTTTACAGCGATTCTTTGGCGAATTTTGCATTTTTTACATGATCCTTTAGCGAAATTTGCGTTTTCTTACTGATCTTTTGATGAAATTTGTATTTTCTTACTGTTCTTACCATGAAATTTGCAGGGGTCTGTCCACTTTTCTCACAAGGTCCTGTTTTTGTGAAATTGTGAAGTTTTCTTATTTTTGTGAAAATTCTAGTCATAATTTTGTGAATTTTAAATTATCGATGTCTTCATGATCTGTCCTTCATATATAAAAAGCTAAGAAATATGCTCTTTGGTGAGCTCAACTGCTTACTTACAGGCCAGATTTTATTTTTAAATGACTAAATTTGTGAAAAGTTCAATTTGAAAGTGAAAAAATTCTGTGAAAGGTCTAATTAAGAGACAAATAATTTTGTGAAGGGTCCTGTTTTTGTATAAAATGTTTTGTGAAGGGTCCTGTTTGGGGATAAAAATTTTTGTGAAGGGTCCTGTCTTAAGATAAATTATTTTGTGAAGGGTCCTTTAAAGGACCTAAAATTTTCCTAAACATATCCCTGATTTGCATTTCATTTGCACGATATTTTGGTCGAGTTTCACATTTTTACTGCGATCCTTTGACGAAATTGATTTTTTGTACACGGTCATTTGTAGAAATTCGTGATTGTTTATCGCGACAGATTCGGCAAATTTTGCAACAATTTTGCGCAACCGAACGGCAAAATTTGTGACAGTTTTGCACGACCGATCAACAAAATTCACAACAGTTTGCGACCGATCCGTAAAATTTCCGAATATCTTTTTGCAACTAATTAATAAAATTCCCTACTCGTTTCCGCGACTTTTTAATGAAATTTGCAATATTTTTCCCGGGGTAGTTTATCGAAACTCGTGATCTTTTGACGAAATTTGCAATTTCTTTCTAAACTCTTAACGAAATTAGTGATTTTATTCAGTGAACATTTGATCTTTAACGAAATATCCAATATTTTTCCAGGATCGTTTGAAGAAATTCTCAATTTTTTTCTCGACCGATTCACGAAATGATTTAGGGAAATTCCATAAAAGAAAAAAATTCGCGGACTTCCAAGAAATTTAAAAATATACTCGCAGAAGAATCATAGGTGTGTGAAAGAATTTGCAGGGGAGAATTCTGCAGAGCATTTTTCATTATGCAGGACCTTCCTGCATACAAATCGCATACCTGCATACTGTACAAATCATGCGATTTTGCACAATATTTCAAACCGTGCCCCTCAAGAAACACTTACAATGGTGCCCCTGTTTCTAAGGAAGGCCATTTCTGTATAAATATTTACAGAAGCACTATCCACTAGTGGTTAATATTCATTAAGAGGGTTTTATGTTAAGAAGTTTGATTTGCAGCCCTGATATTTTTTCTTCCCTTCAGCCTTTTTTGATGTCCGAATTTTCGGACTAAAGACCAGTTTTTTAAAACTTTCAGAACCAAATACTTTAAAATTTAAGAAATTTCGGAACAGAATCATTCCTAAAAAATATGCTATGCAGACTAAAAATCGCAACTGGAAAAAAAATGTGTTTGTGTTGTTTTTTTTTCAAAAAATCTTAGTTTGAGACCAATTTTCGTAGCATCGTAATTTATAGGTCCAAATCGTAGCAACTACGATTTCTTCGTAGCAGTTGGCAGGTCTGTAATTGTCATGCGACTGCGCTCATATTTACAAACCGATTTATATGTGATTGGGCATATGTAAAGGGTTTATTAAGATTTCGAACAAATTCGTTGGACATATTGATCTGCCGCCCTGTTTCAAAATGGTGGCCCCTTAAAAATTTCAAACTAAAATAAAAATGTATGAAAAATTATAAATGTAAATTTATTTCTTGCATAATCGTTAAGTCTTGAAAGAAGGATTCAAGAAAATATTTGGTTTCCCCTCTCTTGGGTGCCGGCAATTTTGAAAACAGGAGATTTTTTTCCCATAAGCGAGCAAATTTTAGGAGTTTTAGCAATTTTTTTTTTTTTTTTTTGACAATTTATTTTCAATGTTGCTACTTCCATACGCTTAAAATAAGTCATATCCATGAACGTTCCACTAAGTTTTTGAAATTTTCATGGAAAAATAATGATTATTTTTTTGGTGGGAGGGGTGCAAAATTTCTTCCTGCCCTGTGCGCCAAAAAGTGTAGCTACGCCACTGCAACCAGTGACTCAACCTGACCATTTCAGATTTCAATGAAACTGCCAGGAATCATTGTCCCTGATAATATAAATGAGAATATATTTTTTCTCACTAAATTTTCACAAAATTATTTAAATTTTGAAAAATCATAATTTTTTGGCTTGCATAAGTGTTTTCAATTTTAAATTTCTCAAGTTCTATTAGGCATAGAGAGTTGAGTTCTATAACCCCTCATATTAAAGAGAATTTCATAAGGTTTGATTTATATGCAACTTCACTATGCTTCATTAAAAATAATAATTTTAAAATTTTAAATTAAAAAAAAAACTTTAGATAGTGTTTTTTAAAAACTGAAAAAAAAAATGTTATGTAATATTATAAGCTTAAAATTTTGAAATTTTTAGAGTGGGATCTCTATGGGATCAAAAGTTATGAAATAAAAGCTAAAGTTTACCATACAAAAAATAAATAACAAAATAAGTTTAGATTATCATTTGTATTGTAATATTTAGCTTTTATTTAATAACTCCTGATCACATTGAGATCCCACTCTAAAAATTTCAAAATTTTAAGCTTATAATATTACATAAAACAAACATTTTTTTCGAAATTTTTAAAAATCACTATCTAAAAATTTTTTTTAATTTCAAATTTTCAAAAAATTTAAAAATTATTTTTAATGAAGCATAGTCAACTTGCATATCAAATCAAACCTTATAAAATTCTCTTTAAAATGAGGGGTTATAGAACTCCCTACGCCTGATAGAACTTGAGAAATTCAAAATTGAAAACATTTATGCAAGCCAAAAAATGATGATTTTTCAAAATTTAATGAGATAAAAAAATTATAAAAATATATTCTCAGTTATATCATCAGGGGGTTAATTCCATGCGTGACTTACACTACATCAGACAATTTTGTACATTTTACATGATACATTTGAGACAAATATTTGCAAGCTGAAAAATGTGATGTATGCCAAATTAATTGCATATATGTATATGCTTTTTATTAAATATTTAATTTTGAATACTACTTTAATTTAATTTGTCTATAACTTAAATTGTTATAGTGTGACTTACACTACATGAAAAGAAGTCAAAATTTGTTAGTACATTTATTTTAAGATTTCTTCCAAACGGTGCATCAATGAAATATTTTGTTCATACAATCTATACTATAGGGTTTGAAGTTTTAAAAAAATTAATCAACAAGATTGTAGGTTCTTTCAAAAAATTTTAATTGAATTTATTTTATGTGACTTACACTACAAAGGAATCGTGACTTACACTACACAATGACAAACAAATACAATCATGCCATTAAAAATTTGCTAAAATCAAAATTTGTAAATGTAAGGTTGCACCTTCGATCAAAATCCGGTTCTGGCAATTTTAGAATATCTTTTTCATCAGTATCTATGAGTGAAGTGTCTTCTTTTGATGGCCAAATAAAATGGTTTATTTTAAATTTCAAAAACTTCACTTTTGCGAATGATTTCTCTCTCTCTATAATTTGGCCAGCAAAATGCTTAACATTTTTTTTCCTGCAAAGGGCACTAATACCCAATTGCCTACGTTGATCTCATTGTTAGTGTCTATCATATCATTAAGAAAAACTTCAGACTTTAAAGTTTCGACTTCTCCTGTGACCAGATTGACTTTCAAAAATTGTTTTGGTTTCACAGAAATGTTAGTTGCCTTTAACTCATAATCTTTCATTTTTATGAAACAGTGCATCTTTCTAGTTTCAGGAATTTGCAAAATTTCTTTTCCTGAAGGTGCACATAATTTGTCAATTTGTGTTTTTTCTTGAAGGATTGTATTTGCAGTAACATGCAGTACAGTAATATTTTTGCATATATTCTTTGCCGAATAAAAGAAATCCTCAGCAGAACGAGGATCAATTTTCCTCGAAAGTGTGGCCTCTCTTATTCTGCGTTTCACAATCCCACCGATACCATCAATAGGTCCTTTTCTATGACCTGTGGCTGAAAAGTGCCACTCTACATCACAGGACTGTAGCATTGCTAAACAAATTGAAAACTTTTGTTTGAAATGCTGGCCTGTCCCATCTGATTGATATATCACTTTCGAAATAACCAGGTTTGGAAATTCATCCTGTATTTTTCTTATTATAGCATCATTAAATTTAAAAACTGCATATTTGTCATGATGTAAATAATCGGATACCACAACTAATGGAATAGAGTGAGAGATTTCATCATGAACAAAATATGCCATTGCCGTATATAGTGTGCACGATGTTGACACCCAATGCGCAGACTGAATCTCATCTTGAGAAAAAAAACTATAGTTTTCACTAAAATCAAAGTGTAAAACAAGTGTATTTAGAGGTATGTGTTTCTTAATGTCCTGAAAAAATAGTTCTTGTTGACGTTTTACATAAACATGTTGTAAAAACTGTGGAAGCTTTTTTTCTAATTTTTCAATTGCTTCCCTTAAAGATGAAGAGATTCTTTGTCGTGATATTGTTTTTGTTTCATCGCTTAGCCATTGAAAGAATTTTATATCCTTATCTAAATCCGTTTCACTTATGGTAGCAGTGGTATCATGCAGCTTTCTTAAATTTCCGCAGTCATCACAATTTTGATAAAAACACTCTTCACTACAATTATCACAGACAATTAAGCTTACCAAGTCAGATGTTTTGCTTGGTAAAACATCAATTGATGACAACAAAAGTCTTATATTTTCGTGATATATACAAAGGCATAAATTTGATGGAGTTTCATGTCTCAAACAAACTTGAATTGGACGAAGTTCGCAGAACTTTGAACGGCAGACATTAACATCAGGATTTTCAGTTTTAAAAATTTCATATGCTTCGCCAAGAGTCATACATAGATATTTCTTTTGCAGTTTCAACTTTTCTCCATTTGCATCTTTCGTGATAATGTAATCCTTAGTTCCAGGTGCCTGGTAGGAAATGCTATCTTTTTCAAAAAATTCTTTTACTTTTGATATTGTTTCCGAACTCAACTGACTGGTTGGTTGTTTTTTAGCTGTTGGTTGTACAATATCTGGTATTAACTGGCAAGCTAACTTTTTCACCAATGCTTTGGAATTGTTTGGACTTCGTGGCAAATTTTTTCTCACCCTAGCAAGGGCCTTCCCGAATGAAGCTGGACTTTTAAATGCTTTTCGTGGTGAATCTGAACTTGAATTAAAAGAAGTACTCTGTGCATCCTTGACAATTTTTTGTGCTTTCTTAGCTCTGTATCTTCTCATTTCTTCCCTCTTCTTTACTTTCAACGCATCTTTCTTTTCAATAGTCATAGTTCTTTTCTTTTTACTCCTTCGTTCTTTTTGCTTCTTAGATTCCTTTTCTTTAAAAAATTTAAAATTCCCATTTGCTTTTAACCTTTCTCTCTGTTCTTTCTTTCTCTCAGCTGCAGTTTTCCCCATCTAAAGTAAAAATTAGATAATATTAAAAATTTTTTAAGTAAATCATCTCAATGATGCATGTGATTGTGACTTACTCTATGGAATAAAAAAGCTAAATATTCAATAACTATGTTTATCATTTAAAAATTTAAAATTGTAGTTTTAAAGCCATTAGTATGAAGAAAGAAAATAGTTAAAATCATGAAGATCTTACTTTATTTAGAAACTTAAAACAAACTTTTGTTTGTTTTCTGTGACTTACTCTACAACTCAGTTTGTACATTTCTCTTTCATATAAAAATTATAAATTCAGAATAATAATCTAACCAAATATTTTAATAAGTAGTTTAAATACTATATTTCTAAAATACATTATAAAAATTATTCAAAAACTTCACTTACCTTTAAAATCAGAACTTGAAAATGGTGCAAAAATGTAAACAGCTTCACATGTGCACAGCAGCCATTTTGAATCTCTGCTGTTGCCACAAAAATAATTTCAAAATGTTATTTATGCAAAATTAAAAAAATATAGGAATCCCTATAACACATTCAAAATGTTTAAACTTAAAAAAATAAAAAAAAATAAAATCACTCTAAGGATCATTTTTCATGGAATTAGCCCAGGGGCAATAATTCCTGGCAGTTTCATTGAAATCTGAAATGGTCAGGTTGAATATTGAAATTTTTTGGTTGATTTGGCATGGAATGATCCTTTTTAGTAGATACTTTTAGTAGACCCTTTATGATTTTCCCTATTTTCAAACAAGGATTTTTATTTTAAAGTGTGATATTTGATTAAAATAAAACTCAAAAAGCATGGATTTTGAATTACCGATCTCCCTCCTTCCTTAAATTTACAATATATTTTTGACAAAACATAATGGTTATTACAAAACTTCTTGAGCTAAGGTTGAAAAAAAAAAAATTAAGTTGATTTAAATGGATGATTCTTTTTAAAAAAATCTTGATTTAAATCAACGAATCCTGCTGTGCAACTGTTGTCCTCTCATCTTGCTTACTACTTGCGGATTCGCCCAGAGTCCGCCATCTTGTTTCTTTGTTGATCATCACAGGGTTCATACAGAGTTCGGAAGAAAAAATCCAAGAAGTACCCAAAAAATCCAAGGAGTCCAAAAAAATTTTAAGGATTTGCCATTTTTTTTTTTTGTCGATGTTTTTATGTGCTGCATCGTTATGTGGTATGCACACTCCAATTTTTAATGTCCAATTTGGAGATAAAAACATTTCAAAAACAAATTTTTCTCTATTAGAATCTAATTGTTAGTGCTGAAATTGCACAGTATTCACAATATATTGCTTATTGATTTCGTAAGTTTAAATACAAAATTGACAATCTACTTTTTTAGGCAGTGACCAATGGTCATATCACAGGCGTGATTCTGAGTAAAAAAAAATATTCTGAAATTCACAGCAAATCTGAAAAGTTACACCAGACAGGGGGCAGGGAGGGGGTAATCCACTCCCGACACTAGCTATGCGTTTTTTCGCGATCTTTGGACGAAATTTGTGTTTTTTTCGTGATCTTTTGACGAAATTTGTCGATTTCACGCGATCTTTCGACGAAATTTTTGGATTTTCGCGATCTTTTGACGAAATTTGTGAGTTTTTACGCGCTATTTTGACGAAATTTGCGGGGGTTTTTTCGCGATCTTTTGACAAAATTTGTCGATTTTTCACGATCTTTTGACGAAATTTGCCGTTTTTTGCGATCCACACACACATATAATATATATATATTTTGTATGAAACGATAAACAAAAGCTTCGCTTTTCGTTTTGGCGCCTGGGGCACATCTCCCTCTAGTTTCAGTCCTGGATGTTTTACTTTATTTGAATAATAAATACTATAGCTATGTCCATTATTCTACATAAAAGATAAAATTGGCATTACAGATATAAAATTATAGATTTCTTTTCATACATTAAAACATGAGTTAATTTCTTTCATTGAGAGTTCGGTCAGTACAAATTGCGCAGCAGTCTAGACTAGGGATTGACCGAAGCAGCAAATTTGCCGAATACCGAAGCTTCGGTCAAAGTGTACACCGAATATTCGGTATTCGGCAACCGAATACTTAAAAATTTACATTACACATTTTTGCATATATTAGCTTTTTTAATAAATTTTAATTGACATTAAATTCTTAATAATTTAATTCAGTTACATTTTTATTCTTAAATCTAATTTACACAAAAAAAATTTAATGACTTCTTTCCACTCACAAATTCATTAACCCATCACTTATTTTTTATTATTTTATCCCTAGTCAATACCCTAAAGAACCTATGAAAATATTAAACTATACAGGCTATTATTAGACCAATGTCAGACGGGCGTCTTATTTGCTGCTTTTTTGCTTAGCATTGTGAATGGATAATACTTAAGCAAAAAAGACGCCCGTCTGACATTGGTCTTAAGGATAAGAATTGTCAGAAAAACAAAAGTTCATTCAAATGAAAAGAAACAATGTTGTCAAAGCTGATTTACTGATTGTCTAAGTCTAATTATAAACATATTGAATAGGAATGTTTTCAAATACAAAAGGTATTATATCAATATGTACATTTAACTATACTTTCTGTCAAATTACTGATACATATTTATATTTTGATTAATATTTTAACATTGTGGTTATGAAGATAACAAATTTGAGTGATTTTAATTTAATGATTATAAAAGCTATAGGATAGGCATAGGGGCATACTTATTTGACGTGTGTATTTTCTTTAATATACACCTTAGATATACAGAGATGAACTCTGATATACTTATTTGATGTGTATATTAAAGAAAATACACATTAAACAAATTTAAATTAAGAAAACTAATGTAGAAATAATTAAAATTAAATGATAAGGGAAAGATGCCCATCGTCCTTATTTTTTTTTTTTTCTCTATTGTAGACAGTTGTTTTGATTTCACCGCTATGTAGACTATTTTAGAAAGGAAAAAGTTTTTTTTTAAATTAAAAATGGCCTTTGACTTGGTTTTTTGTAGTGTAGCTGAACTCTGAACTCATGCACATAATATTAAAACTCATTGTTTAGCCTATTTTACTTCTAAGTAAAAGAGAATTCTTTTACGTTAAAAAAAAATACTTATCCACAATTATTCGGCCGAATACTTTTAAGTATTCGGCCGAAGCCGAATATTCGGTTTACATGCCGAACCACCGAATACCGAATCGACTATTCGGTATTCGGTCAATCCCTAGTCTAGACCACCGACAATATGATAAAAAAAAAAAAACGAGTTATTCATGAATTTGAAACATACATGGAAAAGGAATGAAAAAAAAAAATGTCAAAAAGCTCAGTACGCATTTTAATATTTACGTAAAATACATATTTTCTTATTCTGTATTGAGATAAAATAATTATATCAATATTAATATTCCTTGGCTAAATATATATTTTCTTATTCTGTTCTGAGATAAAATAATTATATCAATTTCAATATTCCTTGGCTATTCTAGAGAATCTAATATTCCTTCCTTTCTGTAAAAAGAATCTTTTAGTTTTGAATTTTTATATATTTGTCTGTATTTTATATTTCTGTATTATTTAAAAAACAGAAAATTGTATTAATGCAGACGAATTCATTCAACACCTTTCCCCTCCCTTCCATCTTTTAAATATACATTAAATGGTACTCATTTTCAAAATGTTACATTTTTACCGTATTACTTTTGCGATTATAATTAAATATGTAAAAATAAGTATATTAATAAATTCAAAAGCTTATACTGTTTTAATATACATTATTTGTGTTTATTTTCCCTCCCCCCCCCCCCTCGCCAACCAAAAAAAAAAAAAAAATAACAAGTCGGTAAGTGTGATCACAGATCACACAGAAGGTTTCGTTTAATATTCCTTTCAAAACACTTTATCCTTTTGAAAAATCTGTTAGTTCCACATTTCGCAACCAGGGGGCACACTCTATTCTAAACAAACTTCTGTCTGAACGAAACTCCGTTTTACATACTATCCGTATGTATATTAGTCGAAGGGATTGGACCCATAGCACCCGAGATAAGTAGGCGTGCCCCTGGTGGTAAAAAGTGGAACTAAAATATGTAAGGCTATGGTGCATAATATGAAAGAATGGTCAAAGGTGTGCCGGCAAATGTTGGAAAAGTGCTCCCCGGGTGAAAAGGGCAGAGGTTAGAAAAATTGCTTAAAATACACAAGTTAGAGCATGGAGGAGTAAAGACTTTTAGAAATTTTTATGATTTGTCGCATGGTCTGAGGTATGCAGCTATATGTATGCAAAAATTCATGTGTCCAACTTAATTAGGGGCTCACTTAGAAAGAATTGCTTAAAATACATGTGTGGTAGCTCAAAGGGTTAAACGTAAGACTTTTTCAAGATTTTATGATTTGTCGCCTGGACTCAGGTTTCTGCTATAAGTATGCAAAATTTCAAATCTCTAATTTAATAAGTGGCTCAGTTAGAATTGCTTAAAATATGCATGTGGGAGCCCAAAGGGTTAAGTGTACGACTTTTTCAAAATTTTATGATTTGTCATTTGATCTGAGGTGTCCATCTATAAGTAAGCAAAATTTCACGCCTCCAACCTAATTAGGGGATCACTTAGAAAGAATTGTTTAAAATACACATGTGGGAGCCCAAAGGGTTAAATGTATGATTTTTTCAAAATTTTATGGTTTGTCATTTGATATGAGGTGTTGAGCTATAAGTATGCAAAATTTCACGCCTCCACCCTAATTAGGGTGTCACTTAGAAAGAATTGTTTAAAATACACATGCGGGAGCCCAAAGGGTTAAATGTACGACTTTTTCAAAATTTTATGATTTGTCGCTTGATTTGATGTATTCAGCTATAAGTATGCAAAATTTCACTCATCCAACCTAATTAGAGGGTCGCATAGAATTGTTTAAAATACACATGTGGGAGCCCAAAGGGTTAAATGTACGACTTTTTCAAAATTTTATGATTTGTCGTTTGATGTGAGGTATTCAGCTCAGGGTTGGGGTTTTGGACGCCCAAAACTAGTTTTGGACAGGACATGTGGGTTTTACTGTCCAAAACTGTACTAAAGTGTCTAAAACTGTACTAAAGCGTCCAAAACTGTACTAAAGTGTCCAAAACCTTAAAAAAGCAACATTCCACATGTTACCACTTCACATTTATTAAACATATGAATAAATATAAATATAGTATCACAATATATTTTACTAACATTCAATTTAATTCTTTGATAAATGAAAAAAAGTTCAATTTTTTCTAATATCTGTGTAACATAAAAAGTTCTATTTCTGTTAAAATTGAGTTATAATAATAAGAAATTCTGTATAATACCACACATGTAGTATAAGGAGGGGAGATTTGCTTTTGTTTCAATTTTTGTGCAAGAAAATGTTACAAAGAAATTTCTTTTAAATAATGTTTCATTGTAAATTATCTTTTCTAGATTATAGGATAATGAAAGAAAACACAAATATATAATTTAAAATGTAGAAGTTATTTTTTAAAATATGTATTTTTTATTATGAATTTAATCTAATTCTAGTGAACATTCTATTTCTTAAGAGTTAAATAGTGTTGTTATAATAATAGTCATATAATACAGTGTTATAATAATAGTCAATATCTAAATATCTCATAATCAAACAAAATCAATTATTTTTATTTTTACTATTTCTTAATATACACATATACATATTTGCCAGCAGTAGGCTGGTTTAATCAGTATGCTGAACCTGAACTCCATTTATCAATTATTTCCAGTAACAACTCTCGGGACTTTCAGTAACAGAATCAGAATGTATTCTTCATAAAAATCGTTAGTACTTCTACTAACTATTATTATTTAAATGAATAACATTAAAATTATGATACATAATTAAATTTAATATATTTTTAATGTAATTACTTTGTTACGTAGGGCAATTAGGTTGTTACTACTAAATTGTTAGGTAGTATAACGTAGGGTAATTAGGTTGTTAATACTAAATTGGTATTTTTGTATTGTAATCTTTTTGCCAATTTTTTTTAACTTTTAGCATTGTTCTGATAAATACAATTTTACTACAAAATATAGTTTTGGACAGTTTTAGACAGAAGGGTTTTGGACAGTACGGTTTAAACCATGGATTTTACCGTTGTGTCCAAAACCTTGCCAACCCTGATTCAGCTATAAGTATGCAAAATTTCACGCCTCCAACCTAATTAGGGGCTCACATAGAAAGAATTGTTTAAAATACACATGTGGGAGCCCAAAGGGTTAAATGTACGACTTTTTCAAAATTTTATGATTTGTCGTTTGATGTGAGGTGTCCATCTATAAGTACGCAAAATTTCACGTCTGCAACCTAATTAGAGACTCACTTAGGAAGAATTGTTCAAAATACACATGTGGGTGCCCAAAGGATTAAATGTACGACTTTTTCAAAATTGTATGATTTGTCGTATGATGTGTGGTGCTGATCTATAAGTATGAGAAATTTCAAGTCTCCAACATGTATAGTTTCTGAGAACGGGCTCTGTGTCGGACAGACAGAGGAGCGAGACGAATAGGGTTTGGTCAGATGAACGAAACCCTGAAAACCGAAATGCCTTATGCAACTTAATCTTCTCTTCATTAGCACAGAATGACAGAATAAAGCGAACACAGACATCTTGCAACGTCAGCTATGGAACAAAGCACTTTTAGTTAGTAAGTAACAAATGACAATTGACACCTGTCTCTTGGGGTTGCTGAAAAGACCGTGCCGTTGAACAATCACAATTGGCTCAACACAATGGCACAACACGCCAACATCCCACTTATCATTCTAGCAACCATATTTGTCTTTTGCCAAGGTTTGACGTCTTCTTCGGACTGGGACCAGCATGCGAAATTCTAAAATGGAGGGCCAAAATCACAGTCAGGTGAAATACAGCCATCCCATTGGTTGTGTGGTCGCATGGTTTCAAGAGAGATAAGGGTGAGGATCACCAACTTGTTTCTCCATTTGAATTTTGAAAGGAGTGGGGGGGGGGGGGGGAAGTAATTTTGAAGCGATTGTTACCTTATTTACATTTATGCATTATTTACCTTATTATTTTATTCGCTTTTATTTATAATAAACAATCGAAATTAACTCAATTAAGGTATTTTGATAATATTTTATACAACAAGAATGAATAGTTTAGATTACAAGTTCAGGGGCGTAGCTACCGTGGAGCACTTGGAGCAACCTGCTCCAGGCGCCCGAATCCTAAGGGCGCAAAATTAGAAAGAGCAAAATAAAAATTTGTAAAAATATTTGCATATTTTTTTCACTATTAATCAGACATTATAGATAAATCTTGTTACAATAATAAGCATATTCCTATGTTATTTGTTTTTGTTTTAACCTCACTATTATATTTTTACTACTGTGTCTTTGTGTGTTACTTTCTACTGTGTTTAACCTCAACTATTTCGATTTAAAACATGTTTTTATACACAGTCAAAAGAAATTACTTCTATTCACGAAGGTTTAATTGTAATTCATACCGTACTGTAGCCCCGAGTAATTTCTCCAACACCGTTTCAGCATGCCCGATTTTTTTTCTGAAACTTTTCCGTAGACAACAGTTGAAGATTTTCAAATCTTAAACTAATCAAAACTTATTTATAGGGCTCTCATTGGTCACTTTATTGGCAACCACCATTTTCAAACAAACTTCCTGGTACATTCTTGAAAATGTTTTAGAAATTTATCATGGTGATTACCGTACGGAAATAATATAAGCCAAAGAAATCACTGCTGAGAAACCTATATTTACGATGTAACAGCCTTACCTACTTAGTTAATTTAAGATTTAAAAAAAAAAAAAAAAAAAAAAAGTTTGACAAGTTGAAGAAAATCATCGACCATTAAAAAAAGAAAACAAGAAAACGAAAATTTTGAAGTTTTGTTTTGGAGAAACTAAACATGGGCATCAATACAGATTACCAAAACAATAACAAGCACCGGACTTATGCATATTCCACATCGGTCCACGGTGACAAAATTTAGATGGGGGGATGGGAGGGGGGGGGGGGTAAGCGGCAAATTAAATTTTGTGTGTATTGTTTTTGAGATTTTGAAAATATGGTAAATCTCAAATGCTGAATTGTCTTTTCCTTCACAAAAGAGAGAAAAATTTAGTGTTCCTTCGGACCTGATTATCGCCTATACAAATTTACATCACTTTTTTCGAAAAGTATTTTTCAGCATTAAACCTTATTTAATTGCTGAATTTTGGGATTAAATAAGACAAAACATATTTTTCGGAAATACTATGAATTTGCTTAGGCCGTAATCAGGCTCTGCTCCCTCTTCCCGCCACAATTCGATATGAATCTGGAATTACTCCACTCAACTTTCCGAACAGTTTATAGAAATACTGCGAGTTCAAAACAGTATAAAAATGAATAAAATCTAAGATCCTAATTTTATACAAAGGTGAAACATTTTCACTGGTGATAAAGACCCCGAGTTTTAAATAAAACGTGCACTTTCATTCATAAAACTTAAAAATTTTTAATGACATAATTTCCCTTTCAAATGTTCTGAAATAAGGCCAATAAATAAAAAAAAAAATAAGGAAAAATAGGACTTTACTAAATTAAGTCATATTCTGATCGGCTCAGACTGGCCCGTCGGGCAGCCGATCTGTGGGTTGGTGTGTCCTAAACCAGATAAAGTTGACACCACCCCCAGCTGAAGCTAATAGTTACAAAATTTGCTACAAGCATTAGAGTTGAAGAGTCTTAAATTATTTAATAATTTTTTAAAAAATACTTTTTTGAAGTATTTTTTTATTAAGGATTTTTGTTTCTCTTTCCAAAGTAGGAGAATTGCAATTTTTTTTCTTGAAAATTTCTTTGTTTCAGAGGACCGTTTAAATCTTTAAAAATATAATTATATTCTCTAATTCTGTTCGTTACCAATGGCGGCATGATCTTCTCCAAGAATTTTCAGCCAATTTGAAGGTTCTTTTGCGCCCTTTCGAATATACCCTGTTGCTAGGATTTACCGAGCATTCTGCATAAGACGAAAATATGTCTTGCACAGAGCTTTAGACAGTTTACTGTATAAAAATCTATTTTAAAGCTATTTGGCTTTAAAATCAAATTTTTGCACGTTTCTTAATATTTCTAGCAGCATTAAGACACTTTATCTTCCCGCTGCAAAAATAGTTTAAAATAGATTTAATTAATCATAACATTCTAATTTAGTACTAAAATTACGAATACTTAGAATCCTGCACTTGTAATTTTCAAGCTAATGTTAAACCAATGTCGGCGTTCTTTAAAAATTTCTCATTTACATTTTTTTTTTTTCTCCGTAGCATATATGACGTCGATGTCTAAACAGTTATTTTACACTGTTTCGATTTTCTTTTTTTCTGTAAAGACGCTTTCAAGTTCGGATCCAGTTCCGAAATTGAAAGCATTTACAGAAAGAAAAACTGGAATGTTAATGGATATTGTTGGTTTCTACTAGCAAAGTGGTAAAATAATGAGTTTCTAAAATGTTGTGCTCTCCAAAAATGCAAGGTCTGCGTATTTCACAGTAACTGAGTCCGACCCTGCGTGCAGTAGCGGCTCTTCAGAATTTCACAATAACTTTTCTATCAGGAACTGGCATATAAAATTTGATCTGTTTTAATAGTAGGATTTTCTACGATTAAACAAGGAGAATTTTTTTTTTCTGAAATTACTGGTAGTAAAAGCAGTGAAGTGATTGCGAACCCTTTTCAAACAGACACTGTCTGCATGGTGAAATATTGTTGTATGGATATAAGCTGAACGTGAGCAATAAAAATAATTTGATTGAGATATAAGAGAAAATGTTCGTCAGTTATCGTCGCAGAATGATCGATAAAAAGTTTAGATACCAAACCATGCGGCGACTCGAAACTTTGAAAATTAATGACAGATTTATAACATTTCTACCGACATCATTAAAAACACACCAAATCGTGCTCTGGGAATCTGAAAACGTGAGTAAATTCTAACATACACGCATACCTATTGAATATTTGAAAAAATTGTGAGAACTGATTCAGAGTATTTGAAAAGGTAAAATATACCGTTATTTTCATTTATTTTTATTGTGATTACTATGCTTTCCTATTTCCTTCCTTGCATTGTATGTTTATGGAATGTAAAAACTGGAATCTTGAGTAATATATAAGGGTGTCAATCAGGCCGATCGCCACTGCGCGAAACTGTTTTACAAGACGAGAAAACTAAAGATTGAAATGGTCAAATTGCAAGAGATTTTTTGTTTTGTTGTTGTTGTTTCGGCGACACTCTCAATGATGTTATTGTACGATTAGACCTTTTACGTCTAACTCATTATTTGTGTTTTGATATCCTTAGTGTTTTATAACAAATCTATTACTACCATTATTTGAATTTGGCAAGTTTTTCTTTAGCGATTAGCCAAACTGCTCAGATTAGTCAACAGCCAGTGAGAACCCGGGTGTCAACATTTATCGTTGTTCATTGGCTAATTTTCTAAACCATTAGCTGTAGAATTATGGTTTCAATAGTAAAAAAAGTTTCAAAGTTATTCTTCATCCTCTTAAAAGTAATTTATGTCAAAATAGTTATTTTTTAAAAGTTACGAGGTTTACATTTTTATTCCGTTCCTTGTTTCTATACGTTAAATTTAGAAAAATCTACTCTGTACTTTAACAGGTAAAATAATACATTCTTTTTTGTACGACCGAAACTTACCGAGTTATGTTACTTTGAATTTTGGATTTTCGGGCACTAAAACCAGTAAAACGTATTTCATCCATATGTAAAAAGTAAAAAAACAAACAGACTTGACAAGTGTTTTTTTATTAGTATTCTACAATGCTTCGAAACCCTTGAAAAGAAAAACATATATTAACCCTCTCGCTGCGCAACCCGAGAGTTTCTCGGGCAATGTAAAAGTCGCAGAATTAGCGCAACCCGAGATTTCATCGGGGATGCATTTTTCCGTCTAATTAACCCTACTTGATCATTCCCACCAGTTATTTTTTATTGTAAATTTTGCCTTACCTAATCAAATCATTTTCCCGATTAAATCAAACGAAAATTTTGGTGACAATAGAATAAAAATTCTTAAAAGATGCTCGTCGCGAAGGAGTTAAATACGCTATTTTTGAAGCTATTTTGATAAAACAATTATGCAGCGAGAGGGTTAATGGCGACAGATTGTACTTGCCCATTGGCGCATTTAAAACAAAAATCTAGCCCTATTCGCAAAACATATCTCGGTACTTACAGAATAATTTACTTCGTTATTCATAATTTATTTTTAATTATTTGTATTTAACACGTTGTTGAAATACATTGACTTTCAAATCGAATTAAGAATAGTATATAAATTTTAAACTTCAAACAAAAACTGCGCAGAACTTTTTCGAGTGACAATAGGGCGCACAAACTTCACTTGCTCCAGGGCGCTGAATATGTAGCTACGCCACCGTACAAGTTGTAACAATTTTTAAATGATATGACATGACAAATATTCTTTAATAAAAATTTAGTTTTCATTGAAAAACCTCTACCTCTTCTCTACCCCCCCCCCCCCCCACACACACACACACAATTTAAATCCATAAAATCACAAAAAAATAATATTATTCTAGAAAAAGTCAACAACTAAAACAAAAAGACCTTTTTCTAAACGCTAAATCGGAAACTTTAAATTAACAAATTATATAAAAAAAATTACAGAAATAATTTAAAATATACAGAATTTAATGTTTTAGCATTAAATGAAAAAAAAAAAAAAAAAAAAAACTTAAAAATAAATCCAAAAAAAAATTTTTAAGTCGCTCCACTTTCTCTGCCCATAAAATAAATATGAAAGTAAAAAAAAATTTCTGCTTTTAACCCTTTATGCCGTACGGTACATTAAAGTGCCATTAAAATAACTTGTTATAAAACTAATTTAATACATCGATAGATATACTGTTTAGAATGATTTATAGATATTTTACTTTATCTTGTTCAAAAAAACATTATTGGTTGCACAAAAGAAAAAAAAATTTCTTTTGCCTTTGCATCTTTTTAAGCTTTCTTGACGTTGACAGATTGGAGGTTGGGGGGGGGGGGGAGGCGAAAGTTTCTGTTTGGAAATATTTCTATTGTAAGAAATTATATTTGTATATTTTGTAATTTTACAAAATACTAAAAAACAAGATTTTAAATAAAAGATTTGAGTGGAGTTACAAATATTGCACAAAATCCCTATAAATTCAATTTAATTATGTTTGGCAAAATCCTTCTAAAATTTATTAAATGATTGTAAATCTTCTAATGTATTTTCAAAAATTCACCAAATATGCTTTAGAAGATGAAATTTTCATAAATTCCTAATTTGGCCCATAAAAGGTAAACATTCTTTTATAGACATTCAATTTTTATCTTAAAAATCAAACCTAGTTTCATGACTGCTATTCAAATCCACTACAATGTGTTAATTTGGCGTGACCCCGATTATGGAAATTTCCTTGGATTAATTTACAATTAGAAAAGCATGAACTTATGCATTTTAAAAATTACAATTTTCTCTGGATTTATATATATATATATATATATATATATATATGCAAAAGGAAAAAAAGAAGCATAGTTTAAACAACCTTTCAATATTTCTAAATTGTTTTTTGAAACATAAAATCATTAATTAATTAATGATAAAAGTGCATTTAAAAATATATATTACATTCTTTATATTTTATTTATATTTATTTTTACATTTTAATATTTAAAATATTTCATTGTTGCAGTTTCACAGCTAATTGGCATACTTTAGCGTGCATGATTTGGCACATAATTAATTCCATTCTTCTTGTAACTCTTTTACAATTATAATCATAAACAATATTTAGCAATTTGTCACTTGGACCCTCCTTAGGCAAACATATTTTTAATTTATAATTAAATTCTCAAAATATTAAAATATTGTATTGTCATCGAAAACCTGTTTATTCTTAATGTTTAAAATTGGTTTAAAATTATTATGATTAAAATTGGTTTGACATTTTTTAAAATTATTTTCCATTAGGCAAAATTTTTTGAACGTTTTTAGTATTCTAAGTTAGTTATTAAATTTTTCTATAGAAAAGTGCGAATATTTGTTATATTTTGGATTTTAAAAGTAACATAAGGGAAAAAAAGTGCAAGTTTCATTTTTAATTTTCATTAACTAAAAAAGTATTTGCCATATTATTTAAAATTTTTTACAGCTTGAAATCGAAATCTTTTATTCACATTTTATAAAAAGTCATCAAAATATCTTGAGTTAATTTCGATGGCTTATTTTAAATGAAATAGAAAAAATTCGCTTTAATACATGATTTTTTTTTTTTTTTTCGGAAAAAGGAGTATTAAACGTTTACCCTAGCGCTAGAGATTGCTCTCTGAAAAGGACGCGACTCAATGACCAATGAGGTGCTCGGATTTCACCTGACTGTGATTTTGGCCCTCCATTTTAGAATTTCGCGACCAGCGAATCAACACTAGTCCCATGTAGTTCTTAATTTTCACAATTTCAGTCAGATTTTAATTAAGTTTGAATTCTGTTGTTCTCTGCCGGTGACGTCATAACATACGTCTGTACCAGTTCCGGAATAACATGGATGCCCATACCAAGATGTACACATATAGTATTATTTACAAAGGCTTAGATGTGTTATTATCCTGGGGTCCACCATCTTGGATTTTTTTCTTGAATGAAAACTCCTTATATACTATAATTACCTACATTTCGGTAATTTCACTTATTTCTTTTAAAGTTCTATTCAGTTTTAATAACGTCAATTTTAAATAAACTCAGAAATATAGACATCTAATTGTAACTATTGAATTTTTAATTCCCGCATCCGCCATATTGATTTTTTTCTTGCGTGAAAACTCCTTTTTCACCAAGTAGTAAATGTCGCCATTGGTTAAATATTGTTAGATTAATATAATATTGAAAAACTGGAATATAATAATTATAACATGTCTTATCCCGAAGTCCGCCATCATGGATAATTTTCTTCGTGTGAATTAAAATTGTTTTCTAATTTAATTAATAGTTATAATTATTATATTCCAGTTTTTTCATGCAAGAAAAAAATCCAAGATGGCGGACCCCGGGATAATAAGACATCTAAGCCCTTCATTTTTCTAACTTTTGATATATTCGTTATAAATTAGATATAACCGTGCTTCTTTTGCAAAGAAACTATCAGATACATAGCAAAAAAATAATTATTGTAAGGTATAATAACAAGAGTTACTTTTTATGAAATCTGACAGCGAAAATTATTTGTACACAGCATATTCATTAAATTAGAAATCTTATTTCGTATGATTTTTTTTCTTAATTTATAATCTTTCACTCATATAACAGGTGTATAACACGCACCGGCAAATTTAGATCAATTTTCTTGCTAAAAAAGTGCGCGTTGTATGAAGGTGTATACAAAAATCGCTTCAGTAGTTCCCAAGAAAAAGGTACATATAGAAATTAATTCCAACTGGATTTCGCAACTTTAGTTGCTCTCTTAAGTATATTGCATGTATTTTCAAGCAAACAAAATTCAAAAACTTACCAATTTCCTTATCCTTTAGTTGAAAAGTCAACAGCAGCAGAGATCAACACCAGCAAAATATTTAACGATGTGAACGAAAAAAAAAGCACGTCGAAAAACCCATGATAAATGTTGTTCAGTTTCTTTCATAAATTCTTGCTTTATAGATTCTTCAATAATTCCTCGTACGGATGCGGCTTAACTTTAATTAATATGAGTTTCTTAGATGAACTATATTTTTACTGAATTATATATCAACACATATGAAAATTTTATCTTCGTATAAATCGTCTGCGTATTAGCACGCCCCGATAGTTTAAACTGTAAACTGTTTCATTCTGAAATGTAGATAATATGTAGTAACGTTGAGAATTGCAGTAATAAGTAATTAGTTCCTGCAGAACTGAAAGCAAATCTTGACTAATTACATTATGCAGAAATGTAAAGCAAATCTTGATAAATATTTACACATATAGAAAAAATATATATAATCATCACTACACTCTACCATCACATACACGACAGCTAGAAACAGGAAGACGCAGACGCAATGAATGGCTGCTAGAATTCCAGAGAAAGGAACCATTTTTTTTTCAAAATTGCGCCATCTATCGGTTTTCTCCTAAAGTGTTTCTTTCCAATTTTGTTTTTCATTTGGGACGCGCCAGCAGCGTACAGCCCCAGCACCTGTGCACACAGGGCCCGACTTATACAGGGGCATGCGGGGCAGCTGCCCCGCGGCCCCCTTCTTAGCCCCCCCCCCCTAAGAGTAATCAGGATTTCATTAAAAGGTACCAAATGATTAAAATTAGCCAAAAGTGACCAAAATTCCTATATTTTCAAACATTTAGAAAGAAGTACGGTCTCCCTTCCTCTCTCTACTTCCAGTGTTCCAGTACCCCCTGCACCCATGCAAAAAACAAACTATATGATTAAAAATCTAATGATTAAAATTTTATTATGACAACTTAGTATTCTATTGTTTTCAAAAGAAATTCTTTATTAATGTTTTCCTCGCAATGTGACAAGTTAAAACCATTCATTATGATCAATTTGGGGCATTTCCTTTTAGACATCTCATAACGTACGTAGATAAGCAAAGCAAAAAAAAAAAAAAATACTCGTGTCAACCAATCTATCATTTTTTCTGCTATTATCCTACTAGTATTTTTTCTTAAAGTTGTGACCATCATTTTGTGATACCCCGTTTACATATGGGAGCAGTACCGGGTACAAAATTTATGCATACATAGAATACGTATGAAGTTTAGTACTAGCCACTTCCACATTATTCCAAAAGAATTCTATAGATATATGGAAGGGGGCCCCCCAGAATGATGCTTGCCCCGGGGCCCCCCATAGCCTTAGTCGGGCCCTGTGTGCACAAGCGCGGCGGTAAAGGAGGAATGGGGAGGAGGCGGTCCGGGAGGCATATGCCCCCCGTCGGGGTCGAAATTTATTCATTGTTAGGTCTTGGATGTAGAATCGTGCATCGGGCCGGGTAACCCGATGTTCGTGCACACGACCTGATGGTCGAGTCGGATGCAGGTAGAGTCCTAGATCGGATTAGGTGACCCGGATCGGGTGCAAATTTTGAGCTCCCGAGGTGTCCACTATTCAGAGGTTTTACTCTATTTGTACGCTTTCACCTCTGAATAATGGACTTCTCACAAATCTACGCAATCATAATATGTATGTGTATATATACTATCACAGATACGATGTTACAGATATAATATGTTTGTGTGCTTCAAAAACGAAATATTGTTAAGTAATATTTTTCAAATACCCAGAGGAAAAAAAAGGGTTCTCAACTGTACCACACACAAAAAAAAAAAAAAAAACTTTAATTACATTTTTTAAATACATTTTATTTCTCAAGCAGAAAATTGAATATATACTCATTCATATTCAAATCAGGGCTTAATTTGCGCCGGAGTCCACCAGAGCCCAGCTCCGGTACTTCTCTGTTTTCAGTAAGTATTTAAATATTGGTCGAAATTCACCGGAGCTCATAAATACAGGGCTCCGGAGCCCAACGCAATGACGCTTCTGAAAAAACGAAGCCTAAATTACCCTTTCATTCCTTCCCGTCTCCAAACTTTTGCATTCTTTTTTATCAAAACAATTACATGTGACGTAATGTGTTGCACACGTAGGAGATGGAGTGAAACGCACTCAAATTCTTATATCAGTTTTTGGCCTTAGCTAGAAAGCAATTGAGCAGCATTTCTCCTTTTTCTATAAAAGCATCGAATCTTTCCGGTAATGGTGTCATTTTTTTTTTTATTATTATTTAATCAGATTTTCAGGGCCACTGAAAA
Source organism: Maratus speciosus (assembly GCA_963932465.1). Taxonomy (NCBI): domain Eukaryota; kingdom Metazoa; phylum Arthropoda; class Arachnida; order Araneae; family Salticidae; genus Maratus; species Maratus speciosus. The sequence goes on along the minus strand of OZ010796.1, from coordinate 130,693,885 downwards.
TTGTCAGGGGCCACAAAGGGTCGTTACGCGAGGAAATTGAAAAACGTTGTTCCATTCTTCAGCACATAAATATTAATTTCTGTGAATTTCATTCATTTTTTCAGAAAAATGCATTGCTGCGAACTATCCTTTTTTGTGTTAACACTATTTCCGAATCATAATCCTTACCATATTTAACGGATAATAACGTACCATTCTGCGCAGAATCCTGCAATTAATTAACAACATTAAAATTAGGCAAAGAATACTATGCAGAAGAAGTGATAACTAAAAAGTGGAATAGTTAACATCTAAGTATATGCTGATAGATATTTAAAATTTTTATTTTGCTAAAGAAAAAAAAATGCTTTAAATTTTGCAAATAGTGTATGAAATATAAATATGAAGATTGGAGTGACAGGGAGGAGGGTGGGGGGTAGGAGGAAGAACGGTACGGTTGCTAGTACCGATACCGCAGAATATTAGGGCGCCGTTACTTTTTTTGTTAGAAATTAAGCCCTGATTCAAATATCTACTTATTTTCATCTGGAACATAGTTCTGCATCTACTCAAACTTTATGTAAAAATCCCAATAACCCGACTTGCAAACCAAAACTAAATCTGACCCACAAGAATTATTTTAAGGTGAATCCAACCCACAGAAAGAAAATTAGAGTAACCCCGACTCGATAAAGGAAAATTAGGGACAACCCAACTCGATGCTGGACCCTATTCAACGATCTTGAGGTGCCCGCTATTCAGAGGTTTTACTATATTTGGATAATAAAGAACATAGAATTGTTCATTTTTCAACATAAAAGATAAAATTGGTATTAGAGATATAACTGTAGATAATTTTTCATTAAAACATGTTTTATTTTCCTTTCATTTCGGGTTCGGATCGGGTTGCGGGTTGATATATATATATATATATTGGGGGGAGGGGTTGGGTTGTGTTGCGGGTTGACTTCAAATGGAATTTTCGGGTTCGTGTCGGGTACAACCCGACCCTCGCAAGACTTCAAATGCAGGTTAGTTTTTAACCGTTTGAGGGGCAAGTGATTGTGTTTCTGTAATGTTGAATTCTCACCGGAACTTTAAAAAAATTATTTCAAAGTAAGAAAAAGCAATTTTACAACTTTTTTCCACAAAAGTTATAAAAGTAAGATTTAATAATTTTTTTCTGGTACAAATCTTGATTAAAATTAGGTGGGATATAATATATCCCATGGACTCTCAAGGGGTTAAAATAAGACACAAGGTTAAGTTATAAAACATAACATTGAGTTACGGCTCAAGTTTTCGCTGTTTTTTTTCCTTTGCAAGTCAGATTGTATATAATTTTTTCGGTGTTAGGTTTAATTTTTATTCGTAATGCTTCGGTTTTTGTTTGCCTGATTTTTCAAAAAGTGTCTAGAGTATTATTTTAGATTAGAGTCTTGCATCGGGTCAGGTAGCCCGATAATAGCTGAACCGGACAACTTTTTTCGTTACGGTTGAGTTCGGGTCGGGTTGATTCTAATTGTTTCTGTGTCGGATTAAGTTTTCATACTTACCGGGTTGGGTTAACTCAATTTTAACCCTAGAACTACCGGGAATTTTATTCAAGTTTATTAAAAATATTCTACACCAGAATTTTTATTTAAAGCTATTTATTTATTTAACTGATTAATGTTTGGTTTATATACTTCGTAAAAAGTAGGGAAGGATTGTACTTTGTGCCGATATATTAACAGAGTTCGTACACGTTTCTTTAAATAAAAATCAAGTACTTTTAAGGACTTTCAAGGACCATAACCAAAAAAATTTAAGGACCTTCAAATTAAATAAACTAATAAATTATAACATGCATTTTTTAATAAAGGGTTTCTTTCATTTTTGTAAAAGTTTTAAATATTTAAATGGACGGGAAAGGGGAGGGGGATTTCACCATGTGGCAGTAGAAATTTAGAAAAATTTAAAATAACATACAGCAGAAGAAAAAACTAGTCAGATGTGCCAATCCCAAAACTTTCTTCTATCTCATACATGTTAATATTACAAAATTCATTATCAGAGTGCCAAAATTAAATGGTCTATGCCCCTCATGAGGATTCTAAAGATATGAAATTCAGTGCATTAGTTCTTGAGATAAGACTATTGTTAAAACCGTGCAAATCCTGCAAAATATAGCATAGCAGCACCACCTGTAGGGTGATTTACACCAAAACCTAATCAGCAACAACTTATGTAAACATCTAACTGAATCTGAAGTTTGATGAAAATCCGTGCATTAGTTCTTGCGATACAGCTGTTGCAGAAATCGTGAAAAATGCAGCATAGCAGCGCCATCTGTTGGGAGATTAACACCAAACCATAATCAGCACCTATAATTATCAATGTATACCTGAATCTGAAGTTTGATGAAAATTCGTGCTTTAGTTCTTGAGATATAGCTATGGCGTAAATCATGAAAAATGCAGCATAGCAGCACCACCTGTCGGGCGATTTACATCAAAAACTAATCAACACTAATTTATATCGAGGATTAACTGAATATAAATTTTTATTAAATTTTGTGCATTAGTTCGTGAGATACACCACCCACAAAATTTGTGTCACATACAGACAAACAGAGTTACAGACTCATTTTGTAAAAAAATGTTTTTCAGGATATCTGACCCCTAAAACGTGTAGTAAATCGGTCGAAAATTTTTCTGAATCCAATACTTTCTTATTGTAAAGATAAACAAAGAGGAGAAACATAATTTTTAATATTATTGAGGGGGGGGGGGGGGGTAGTTTAACAGACTTATAATTAACTTACAGTTTAAAATACTTTAAATTTTGTATGCTTGGTAAGGAAGGGGGAGGGCGGGGAAACGTCAATTTCGGTGGAGGGGGGGAGTAAAACTGTATGATCGATTATTTATTCTTACAATAAATTAATTAATGGAGCAGAAAAAGTTTTTTTTAAAAAAAACAATGACTTTTTAAAGATTTTAAACTTTATAAGTTGAGGGGGGCAAAGGGACAAGCATATTTTTTAATTTTTTTTTAGGGAGGGAGGGAGTTTATTAGATGACTTATTTATTTACCTTACTAAAAATTTACAAGAAAAAAAAACCTTAGAGGAGTTTTAAAGACTTTAAATTCCATGTGTTCTTTAAGTGTGTGTGGGGTGCAAAAGGAAAATTCCAATTTCGGGTGGGAAGAGAAATCTTGATTGATTATTTATTGTGGCAATAAAATGACAAAGCAAAAAAAAAAAATTTATTAAACAGTTTCGAAGAGTTTTTAAACTTTGAGTACTGTGGGGGAGCAAAGAAAAATGAAGGAAGAAAAATTTTGAGGGTGAAATTCAGATGAAATTTTAATGAAATGTGATGGAATGAATTGTTACAAAAATTTAGGACAGATTATTTATTCAGTATAAAGTAAGAAATAGAGTACAGAGATGAAAGTGCACTAAAGCCATTTTGTAGCAGTTTTGTAGCAGCAAAAATCGAATTTTGGAGCAGTAAAATCTATTTTTGTAGCAGCAAAAATCTGATTTTGTAGCAGTAAAATTCATTTTTGTAGCAGCAAAAATTAATTTTGTAGCCATAAAAACTGTTTTTGGAGCAAATTGAAATTCTAATGCTAATAAAAAAGAAATTTGCGTATTTTCGCGATCTTTTGATGAAATTTGCGTATTTCTTGGGATCTTTTGGCGAAATTTGCGTATTTCTCGCAATCTTTTGGCGAAATTCGCGTATTTTTCGCGATCTTTTGACAAAATTCTCGTATTTTTCGCGATCTTTTGACAAAATTCGCGTATTTTTTGCTATCCTTTGTTGAAATCAGTGTGCTGTTCGCTATTTTTTGACGAAATTAGCGTGTTTTTTTTTTTAATCTTTTGACAAAATTTGCGTTTTCTTGTGACCTTTTGATGAAATTTGCGGGTTTTTTCGAGATCTTTTAACGAAATTTGCGTTTTTTCACAATCTTTTGACCCCATTTTGTTCGTTTTTAGAAGTAATTGGTAATGCTTTGACAAAATTAACTGGGTATTTTTTTCGCTATGACAAAATTCGCATGTTTTTCGCGATATTTTGACGAAATTTGCGTATTTTTGGCAATCTTTTGACAAAATTCGCGTATTTTTCGTGATATTTTAACGAAATTCACATTTTTTCACAATCTTTTGACCCCGTTTTGTTCGTTTTTTGACGAAGTCAGCTATCCTTTGACAAAATGCACGTTTTTTTTCACGATATTTTGCCGAAATTCGTGTTTTTTTTTGGGGACTTTTTGATGAAATTTGCGGGGTTTTTTTCGCCCTCTTTTAATAAAAATAGCGTTTTTACTATTTTTTGATCGTGTTTTGTTCGTTTTTAGACGAAATTAGCGATCCTTTGGCAAAATTCGTGATCTTTCGACAAAATTTGACCGTTTTTCGCGATCTTTTGACGAATTTTTCTCGTTTTTCTCGATTTTTTGATGAAATCGTGCGTTTTCCGCGATCTTTTGACGAAATTTATGGTTTTTTGCGACCTTTTGATGAAATTTGCGGGGTTTCTTCGCCATCTTTTAACAAAATTATCGTTTTAACGATCTTTTGACCGCGTTTTGTTCGTTTTTTGACGAAATTAGCGATCCTTTGACAAAATTCACGTTTTTTCGTGGTCATTTGACAAATATCGCGTGTTTTTCGAGATCTTTTGATCGCGGTTTTTTGCTTTTTTTGACGCAATTAGCGGCCTAGAAAAAGGTTAAAAATGGATTTTTTTTTTTTTTTGTTTCTCGGATCGACGGAATCGTGCTAAATTTCATCTTGGCACTAAGTACGTTTTGGCGCAGGTTTGGCGCAAAATGGAAAAAAAAAGCGGTTTCGTAGAAGCTTGGCGCAGTAAAGAGATTTTGGCTTCGTCTGGCGCAGGCCTTACATCCCTGAGAGTAGAAAAAGGTTAAAAAAAATGAAGTTTTTAACTTTGATATTACGAAGGGGGAAGTGAAATTTCAGATGAAGGGGAGGCAAGGCGAGATTAAGATTTTTTTAAAATCAGAAATTAAAAGAAATGCAGAAGAGTTTCACCTTTGATTAAGAATTAATATGACAGTAAAATTAAGCACTTTTAAGGACTTTTTACAGATTTTGCATGAAAATAAGTACTTTTAAGCACCAAAAATTTCCTTTGAAAAATGTAAGCACTTTTAAGGACTTTCAAGGACCATTCGAACCCTGTATTAAGAAAGAGAAACAATGTATAAAGGGCACAAATAAAATATGTTTAAAAAGCATACAGCTGTCTCAAAACCTCTAAGGTTTCCTATTAATTTCCAATTAAAACATTGTGTGAAAAAAAGGGGGGGGGGGTCAGAGATTTAGAAAGGCGTACCTTTCACCTTTCAGCTCTACTGCCAACGGTGAAATGCGACATACGGACGGCTGACAAACAGCTACGGAGTTGAATACACGCGCATATTCAGGGAGACCAATCAAAATCACCCAATTGCTCCGGAAGAGTTCAAACTTAGAAGGAGGAAAAGGGGGGGGGGGGGGAGTGAAGAGAACGAATTATAGAAAATTAAACCATATCTTTGAAAAATTGGGCGTACTGAATAAGTCGTTAACTAAACTGTTTGAATTTTTCCATATGTGATAAGCTTCCCAGAAGTCAAGATCGTAGATTGATGCACATTTCAGTATTATGGAGGCATCGGGGAATTTAAAATTATGGTTGTTGGACCAGCAGTGGTTGGCAATAGCGGAACGTTTGATATCATAATTTTTAACGCTAGTTTTATGCTCCCCCAAACGGATCTTAAAGGCTCGCTTCGTTTGACCAATGTACATTTTGTTGCATTCGCAAGATATCCTGTAAATACCCCAATTTGAAAAACTATCAGTTGGATGTTTCAGATTTGTGAATTGAATTTTATTAAAAGGAGTATAAACTACTTTAAAGTCAAATTTTAACAAGGTTTTAGAAATTTGAGGGTTTATGTTCGGAAAATATGGGAGTATAATTAAATTTTCATTATCGACAGTATTAACCCTGGATTGAGTACGTTTATTTAGTTTGTTATGAATGGAATCGACAATTTCAGCTGTAAAACCTCGATCAATGGCAATGGATTTAATGTAGTCTAATTCTGTTTTTAGTAAACTGTCGGAAGAACAAATATTTAAAGCCCTGTAAACATAACTGTTAAAGGCAGCCGACTTTTGATTAGGTGGATGGGATGAAAGGCGATGTGGGGATAAGGATACTGCGAATGGTTTACGGTAAACAGTAATGTGAAACAAGTTATTTTCGCGGAAAACCATAACATCAAGGAAAGACAAACGACTGTCATTTTCAAGTTCGAAAGTAAACTGAATATGTTCATCTATAGAATGAACATTCTAGACAACATACCCACTTTGCACCCCCCCGCCCCCGAAGGAGGGCCCTTCTCTAAATTTATCCGATACCCGTCATGTAACATATCGGATGAAAGGTCTGTGACCACTTAATCATGTTACGCATCTCCTTCGGCCGTCCCCTACCCCCCCCCAAAGGGGGCACTTTTTCCAATTCCGCCGATACCCCTCATGTGATATATCGTTGGAAAGGTATGTGACCGCTTATTCATATTATGCATCCGAAGTGTCCATCCACCAACTTTGCCCCCAAGCGAGATTCCCTTTTTCACAAGATTTTGCAGCGCGTGCGCAGCACGCCTGCTATACTGTGCCGTAGGCAGCGGGGACCCGGGTCGAGGTTCGTTCTAGCGACATTGCCTTTTTTACAAGATTTTGACGTGCTTGCGCAGCACTCCTGCTATACGGTGCCGTAGGCAGCGGGGACCCGGTTCGAGGTTCGTTCGAGCGAGATTGTCTTTTTCACAAGATATTGCAGTACGTGCGCAGCATGCCTGTAATACGGTGCCGTAGGCAGCGGGGACCCTGTCAGAGGTTCGTAGCTTTTCTAGATTTATTATGTTTTCAAGAACCCCGATGTAAGTATTTGGCAATGCGTGCACAGCACGCCTCCTATACGGTGCCGTAGGCAGCGGGACCCGGGTCGAGGTTCTTTCGCTTCGGTTCTTTCGGTCTGTGACCGCTTAATCATGTTACGTATCTCCGGCAGCCATCCCCCACTTTGCCCCCCCCCCAAGAGGGCCATTATTCTAAATTTTGCCGATACCGCTTATGTGATAAATCGTTGGAAAGGTCTGTGACCGCTTATTCATATTATGCATCCAAAGTGTCCATCCACCCACTTTACCCCCAAGCTAGATTCGCTTTTTCACAAGATTTTGCAGCGCGTGCGCAGCACGCCTGCTATACATTGCCGTGGGCAGCGGGGACCCAGTTCGAGGTTCATTCGACCGAGATTGCCTTCTTTCAAAATTTTGCAGCGCCTGTGAAGCACGCCTGCTATACGGTGCCGTAGTCAGCGGGGACTCGGTTCGAGGTTCCTTCGAGCGGGATTGCCGTTTTCACAAGATTTCGCAGTGCGTGTGGAGCACGTCTGCTGTACGGTGCCGCAGGCAGCGGGGACCCGGTTCGAGGTTCGTTCGAGCGAGATTGCCTTTCTCACAAGATTTTGCAGTGCGTGCGCAGCACGCTTGCTATACGGTGCCGTAGGGACCCGGTTCGAGGTTCGTTCTTTTGCGGATTTATTATGGCTTCACGGACCCCTATGTAAGTATTTGGCAGTGCGTGCGCAGCACGCCTGCTATATGGTGCAGTAGGGCAGCGGGGACCCGGGTCGAGGTTCGTTCGCTTCGAGATTTTATAAAAAAGGAGGGGTTCATGAAAAGGAGGGGCCCGCTAGCGGGAGAAGCCAGCTATTCATTGCTATTAATGTTCGTAAACGTCTGTGTGTCTGTCTGTGTGTTGGTAACAAAATTTTTGTAACGGAATAAACTTTTCTCACAGAGCACTCAGAACGTCGGGAAAGGTGTCAAACGTAAGGTCGTTTTCTCAGGTTCCTCAAACTTTTTTTTACTTAAATCGAGCCGTAATTAACCAAATTACGGGCTAATTAACTTCTCAAATTAATCAATCAACCTTTTGAACGCAGCTGCGAACGCACCTACTCCAAATCCTCCTAAGTTTCTCCTTAGGGTTGCCAGTAAATTCAGCGGATGCATGGTTACCACGGAGTAATTTAAGCAATAAACGAAGTGGACATTTAAAAAGCAAAATCGCATCTGCTAAAATAACTGTCGTACAAATTCGCAATAGCTATAGAAATACGCGGAAAAAAATTCTACTTTATTTTGGTATAAATTTCAGTTTTCTGCGTAGGGTAGACCGCAAAAAATCTGCTAAAAATCGATCGATAAAAATTTAATTTTTGTATTTGAAAAGACAATGAAATGAGATTTCATTTCAGCGTTACGCACCTGTCGTCATCTTTCAGACATATCAGCGCTGGCGAAATTTAAGCGGAGAATAAATTAATACGAAATTTAAACTTTTGAAATATTAAATTTTTTGATAAAATTTTTTTAATCCGGACGGGAAATCTCTCGTAGATTTCATACATACCCGGTTCAAAGAGATAGCTTAATTACAAGCTGAGATATTAATTATTATTTAATTAATCGGTTTGATTTCTCTCTAATGAATAGAATAAAATGGAGGTACGTGCTTTTTTAGCCACGAAATAATTTAAATTAGGAAATCTATCAATTTGCGTGCAACGTATTTCCTTAAGAGTTGAAGAAAATATTGTCTCAGGGGGTAATACATTATTATTTAATTAATCTGTATGTGTAGTGGACAATGAGGTGCGTTTTGGATGCTTTTTAGGCAGATTATTCAATTCCAGCAATGCCAACAACGTAATTCCTTAAGAGTTGAAGAAAATATTGTCTCAGGGGGTAATACATATCTATTACCATCAAGTTAAACCCCAAAATTATAATTCTATCCTTATTACAGCAGCTACTCCTTCACTTTAAATTTCTCCAAAAAGTCCCAACTTTGAGAGCCTGCCCGGGAGAGGCCCTACCTCCCCATTATATACCTTAAAATTTCGCTCATTCTTTTTACTATCGTTCTATAACAATTGGTTAGTAGCTTCGGGGCACTCCTGGGGCTGTGCCCCTACCCTATTGGTTACTCACTCAAAACGGTCTGATTCTTCAGTTCACTTCAATCTTTAACAGCTTATAACGTTGTTTCTATGGGAGCCACAGCGGGGGGATTTATCCCAGCCTGGCACCCCTGTTCAACTTGTATTTTTGCATCTTCGGTTTTTCGGTTTTCCACATAGGACCGAAGATAGGAGGCGGGGGGGGGGGGGGGGGGAGTCGAAAGTCATTTTTGGATGTAGCATGTCTACTGAAAGCTTTCACCTCACAGATCTCAGAAATAATGTTTAAAATTTTGTTTAGTCATTTTGGGCAAACCTTACGCGTCCAAATAATATTTTTCCTCCAAATTTACTTTCATCCTCCTGCACCGTACATTACAGATATAAAAAGATTAGGAACCGGTTCGTGGTTCGTTCACTTCGAGATTTCATATTATTAGAGGTTCATAAAAAGGAGGGGCTCCGATATGTTAGAGGCTCAATTAAAAGGGGGGCCCGCTAGCGGGCGAAGCCAGCTAGTCTACTTACTACTAATGCACGTAAACGTCTGTTTGTTTGTTGCAAAGTCCCTTGAAGCCAGAACTACTTTTCTCACAGGCGACGCAGAGGGTCTTATAATATGTCGATTCGGACCGCCGTTTTCTCAAAAAAATGTTCCTTGTGGTTTTGAGAAAATCCCGCCATAATTACGGACGTCATTAGCTAATTAGCGACTCATTATAGAAGGAAAATTCTTTCAGTGTATGCGCTTTCCCATCGTCATCTTTTAAATTTGCGCTTTCCCTGCAAAGAAATCCTATATAGTATTTTTCCATATTTCCTTAAATATCTTGGCTCCTATTGGTCGTAGAGCTTAGACCTCGCGCCAAAAGTAGCTCCATTTCACCCAAGGAAACTTTTCCCCGCGATTATTTCGCCGTCTTCCGATTTCCTCTAACTGTATTAGGGGCCCGGGTAAGGCCCCTTTAAAATATATTTCGTAGTAATTTCAGCAATGATCTTAAATTATTGGTTAAGACCGCCACCCTCCCGACCCATGTGTCTGCGGAAAGGTATCGTGAAGGAGTTTCGTTCAGATACTCTTTCGTTAAGAATAGAGTGCGTTCCCTGCAGGGCCGTGCGAAGAGAAAACTGCGCCCGGGGCAGCGTGTCAATTTGGCGCCCCCCCCCCTCCTTCAAAATTGATAAAGGGCAGAAACAGAAATAAATTATATTGAATAAATATTTTGCGTTTATTTTAGAACTTTAAAAGATTTAATTTTAATTCAGAAATTCCAAACAACTAAATAACTGAAAAGAAAATTGTACTTATTTGTTAATGATATCGTGATGCTTTGCGACAGATTTTTCTTAACCTTTCTCACATATTTTGCTAGCCATTTTTAGTTGTTTTTAGTCTTTAAGCTACAGAAAATGGGTAAAAATCGCTAACAACCAGATTAGAAACAAGTGGTCCTTTCAACCAATAAGTACTAAAAAAGCAAAACAAACAAAAAACCTGCAGAACATAATGTAAAAGATAAAAATAAATAATAATTTCAGTACATTAATTAAGGAAGATAACTGAAACAATGTTTCAATTAATATAAAATAAAATATATTATCAGGCAAATACATTTACTTCCATTTTATTACTGTCTTCTATCTTTACAAGAAGAAAGCATTGGATTCATAAATTTTCAAATTCCGGTTTTCGACGGATATTAGGGGTCAGAGATCCCGAAAAACATGCTTTTACAAAATGTCTGTCTGTCTGTGTGTGTGTGTGTGTGTGACACAAATTTTGTGGGCGCTCTATCTCAAGAACTAATGTACGGAATTTAATAAAAATTGGTATTCAATTAGTCCCTGATACAAATTAATGCTGATTAGTTTTTGGTGCAAATCACTCAACAGGTGGCGCTGCTATGCTGCATTATTTACGATTTCCGCAATGGCTCTATCTAAGGAACTAATGCACGGATTTTCATGAAACTTCAGATTCAGTTAGTCCTTGATATGCCTTGATGCTGATCATGTGTTGGTGTAAATCGCTCAACAGGTGGCTCTGCTATGCTGCCTTACTTACGATTGCCGCAATGGCTCTATCTCAAGAATTAATGCACTGATTTTCATGAAATTTCATATTCAGTTTGTCCTAGATATAACGTGATGCTGATTACGTGTTGGTGTAAATCGCTCAACAGGTGGCGCTGCTGTGCTGCATTTTGCGCGATTCCCGCAATAGCTCTATCTCAAAAACTAATGCACAAATTTTCATCTAACTTCAGATTTAATTAGATTTTAACACAAGTTGTTGCAGATTAGGTTTTGATGTTAATCGTCCAAGAGGTGGCGCTGCTATGCTGGAATTTTCATGATTTTCGCCATAACTCTATCTCAAAAACTAATGCACGGATTTTCCTCAAACTTTCAGTTAGACTTTGACATAAATGGTTGCTTGGTGGTTTTGGAGTAACATAGGTTTTGATGTAAAACACCCAATAGACCGAAACGCTGCTAGGCTGAATTTTGCTGAATTTACACAATTTCAGAGATGGCCATATCCTAAGAACCAATGCATAGAATTTCATGTCTTTAGAATCCTCATGATGGGCATAGATTGCCGTCTAATTTTGACACTGTGATAGCGAATTTTCAAGTATTAACATGTATGAGATAGAAGAAAGTTTTGGGATTGGTACATCCGACTTGTTTTTCTTGCATTTAGGGTAGCAAAATCGTTTATTATTTTATGTGTAAAGATTGCGACACACTGAATTTTATAGAAAGTAAATTCAGGTTGCTTAATCTCTCGACTCATAGTAGATCTTAAGTAGTTTTTTACTATTTTATTGTAACTGAAATACTTATAAATTATGACGCTGTCTCCATGTTTTTGTAATTCCATAAATTAAAATTATGGAGCAACTCAAGGATTTCTAAATGATCCATTTTATAAAAGTTCTTATCTAATGGTAGAAATAAGGTTTTCGAATTTAAAACCTCGCTTAACAATTCAAGTCCATTCAAGTCAGCAATAAAGGGCCAGGTCCAGGCAATATTAACAGATTTTCGATAACTGATTTTAGATTCGCACCAGCCAGAAACTCAAATTCTTGTTATATATTTATCAGTTTCTTAAACCTCCAGTTCAGTTGCACGGTAAAGTGTCTCTACGTAACACGAAATCCTTCACTTTCATATAACTTTTTTATATTTCCACTTTAATCAGGAGCTTCATAGTGAAATTGTTCTGCAAATTTTACGTTTTCTGTTTTGCTCAAATAAGGACTCTACATTTACGGACATAACCAAATCTTCGCTTTCTTGTTAAAAAATTTCCTCTCTTATTGTCTGAAATGTGTTTTTTAGTGTTTCAATCAGTTTGCTGGGGATCAAAACATTGACATTTTTTTTTTCTGTGAGAATAATATTAACTTTTTCTATTTCATTTAAAATGCTGAGTCAGACTACCAAGCCGTAAATAAAGGGGAATTTCTTTATTTGCTTTATTAAGCTTTTTGCTCCTGAGTAAGTTTACTCATTTTACTTCATTCCTATAAGGTCTTCCAGAGCTTTTAAAATCTGTTGCAATTGTTCGTAAACTGCAGATATAGCTTTATTTTTTCAGGACCATAGAGTATTGCAATGTTTCTTTAAATAAACTGATAAGTGAGACATAAATATATCCCATCTTTCAGTAGAAGAGAAGAAAAAAAAAAACACATTTTATGCAGTTCCGGACATTTTTGGACATACACCAGCAGCACGAACTCAAAATTTAGAGAATGTGCAGAACATGTAAAAAAAATAGACGAATTTATTTACTTCGAGCTTGCACAACATTATATTGGGAAGCCATATTTGCACCATATCACAACATTGAGCTCTGAAGGGCGAAATTTGACTTTCCATAAGACTTTTAGCATTAGTGTAAATACCGGCAATTTCATTGGCTATCGGTGAACCGAACTTCTTTCCCTGGAAGGCGCGACCTGAGGTCGAGGCTAAAATTCGTCTGCTGGCGGTATTTACTGGCGGTGTTTAGCATAGCAGTCTATGGAGCGTGAGTTATTAATGCTTGTTTGTTAAAAATACCCCAAAAAAATTCTTTGATGCAGCAGCATACACTTAATATACTGTAATATAAATTCAAAACGTTGTTCTGTATGCGAGAAAATTCCCTACGTTTGCAAATTTTAAGTTAAAATGTATGCACTCAACCTGGGTCAAGGCTAAAGTCGTCTGCTAGCGGTGTTTGCGCTTGCGCATACTGGTATTCTGCCGGTGCAGTAACTAGAATAACAGATCATCATACCGCCAGCTCTGGCGTCTGACGTCACCTGAATAAAGTCCATAGCGCTGCTACTCACAATAAACTGATGTATTAAAAAAAAAAATAAAAGCGTATATTTTTCTCATACTGAACACAAAACCAATTGTTATACAGTTAATAACATAATATATAATTAATTATTAAATTTGATTTAATTTTCTATTAAGAAAATTATCAATAACTCTGAAACAACATTGGCTTAGTCAAATTATGATAAAATAATGAGATTATTATAATAAGTTGCTTATAACTTTTCTATTGTTTACTCAAATGTTTGCAATCATTATTAAAGTTCTAGCAGCTTAATTAAAAATAAGTAATTGAAGTTCCATCTAGATATATAAAAATATTTTTCTACGTCAATTTAAAAGATACTATTATTGCCTTAAAATAGATATTTTATTTTAATTATATAAAATTAGCTCGTAAGTGGTATTATGTAGTAAAATTATAATCACAATATTAGATTTCGAATAAAAAATGTAATGCTACTGATACTAAATTAACAAATAAAGATAAAAACAAAAATCTCCATAATAATAATAATCATTATTTTAAATATATATATTGCATGTAATAGCATAATATTTTACATCGTTCATGTTTGATGTATATTACACTTTTATTGCAACATATATATATATAATAAAACTTTTTTCGAATAATAACTATTAAATCACATGTATATATATATTTTTGTTGGTGGTCGGTAATGTTTATTTAATGGTTATATATATATACATATATATTTTTGTTGCATTTTTACCATGCACTCAATTACTTAAGGCTGTTCTCCACTGCTCTGCTCAACAAGCGCAAAACGTTTTGACACATTTACAAATTCTTTTTTTAACGGAAAGGTATAAAATTGGAAAGCCTGACCATAGAAGCGATTTGGAATCTAACTGTTTTTTCCATTTTTGGATCAATAAATTATCTATTGAGTTATAGGCGATTTTGATCACGTGACATACACGTTTTTCGGCAATCGCTAACAGGTTTTTCTGCTTTCTTCGGCAAGTTCGATTCAAAACGTCAACTTTAACACTATTTTCTAAAAAATCTATTCCGTTTACAAAACAAACAAACAAAAAAAAACAACAAAAAAAACCCAGCTCAATTACATAGTTTCTGAACAGCACCTGCTAGTTTCATGCATTTCCGAACCAAAAAAAAAAAAAAAAAAATTAAAACTTATGTCACAAAGTTACCCTTTTGGATTTGAGAACACCCTTAATGTATAGTAATTTATTGTCTTCAATGGTTAAATTATCATTGAAACATATATTATTAATGTAATTTATATATAAAGGATAAATAATTAATTTTTAAAGATGAATATTTTAATAAATTAATTCTGTTAGTTTCTATTTATAAGTTACTTGAGTTCTAACATAAAAGTACTTTTCATGAAAGTTTAGAAGACATTAAATTAAATTTTAATAAATATTCGTTTTAAACATACAGTTTATAAGGGATAAGAATTTAGTAGTATTGAATATACAATAAAAAAAAATTAGAAAGCAGCTGATAAATTGATAAATATTTTTATATATGAAAGATAATACTTAATTTAAAAAAATGAACACTTAAATAAATTACTTCTGCTAATTATATAACTTACTAAAATTCCACCAAAAATTATTTCTGATGTAAGGTAAGAATATATTATTATTACATTATTATTAAAAAAATAGATTAAATGAATTTTTTAATTTAATTATTTAAATTTATTTAAAAAAATCTAATTGACAAAAAAAAAAAAAATAAATTGCAAAGGAACTGGTAATAAAATCAACTGATTTTAACTAACTGAAATAAGAAAATATTACTATTACACTTTAATTATTAAATAAATTTATTTATTAGAAAAATACCCTATAAGTCATATGAATTTTAAAATTTAATTTAATTATCTGTATAATATTTACAATAAAAAAATTAATAAAGTAACCTTTCATAAATTAATAAAAATTTTTATGTCTCAAGAAGGATAATTTTAAAATGAAAAACCTTTAATATATTAATTCTGATAATTTTACACTTATATGTTTATATAGTAACAGATAAATTAAAAATGATCAGAACTTTATAACGTTCTAACATGAAAATACTTTTAATGCAAGCCTAGGAGATTCATTATTGCATTTTAATAAATGTTTACTTTAATTATTAAAAAATAGATTAAATGAATTTTTTAATTTATTTAAAAAAAAATTGCAAAAGGACTGGTAATAAAGATCAACTGATTTTATCTAACTGACTCAAATAAAAATCAAATCAAAACTCTAAAAAAGTGAAAACGCCAGCGAACACGCAACTTTAGGGTTACAAATGCAAAATCTTAACCAGGCCTAGTCTTAACCACTGGGCTAGATCATTCATATGCTTATTTTACCAAAATATCATGTGCCGGCTTAACGCAATATTTTACTCTTATCCTGTCCTTTCAGAGAAAGAAGTTCGGTTCAATTTCATTGGCTATCGCTGAAGCGATAGCCAATGAAATTGCAGGATTTTACACTAATGCTAAAAGTCTTATGGAAAGTCAAATTTCGCCTCTGGCGGGTTGATATTGGTATTGTTTATGACGGCCGATTACCTACAAGTTGGATATAGTAGGCCCAGTGTTGAATTCAGACACTTTTCTCCGGGAGAGATTTCTGTGGCTCCGGGGGGGGGGGATTATAGAGTTCCGGGGGGTAAATTGTGCTTTTTGACCATTGAAAACACAAAATCTCAAATCTTCCGAGAGGGACATCTCATTGCTCCGGGGGGGGGGGGGGGAATGTTCCCCCAGGTCACCCCCTGAAATCAACACTGAGTAGGCCGGAATGGGATGGGAGTGTCCTCTGTAAGGTCTTTCTAAGGGAACCTAACCCGTATTTAGGCAAGGTTCGAAGAAAACTACGGACAATTTGGAACGATTAGGCTGACGTGCGCGATTGGGTCGAACTCAGCACCTAACGTCTACCATCTTTGAGAACAGAACCTCTTGTGCAGCTGTGAATGTCGAGATTGTCGGACATTAGCTTATCTTAAATTTCTTATGCTACATTTTTCCCCTTTTTTTTTGTTGACTTGATGTAGTCAAGAAACCTTTCCTCGAATGAAAATTTTCTATTTTCGGTATCGCATAATTTGCGTCATTTGTCCTTTGTGAGGTGTACTAGATTCCTAAACTGGACTGTGTTTAAAATTCAATAACTTGCAAATGGTGACAATTATTAAAAGAAATTCTTACAGGAGAGCTGTGTAAGATATTAGAAGTATTTTTACTGCGATTCTCGGTTTTACTTCCAAATAGCAGAGATAGGTGGCAAGCAATAAGCACTCAAAGGAGGTCTAAACTGAAATCCCCTAGCATCATGCGAAGGAAGAAGGTTAAATATGTAGAATAGGCCCCTAAAAATAAGATTGTATTGGAGAATGAGATCCACTCCATACATTTAACCTCTTCTTTTTGTATCAGTGTTGGGCGATTTCGGTTTTGGCCTTGATTGAGCCCCTATGGCGCTAGATGTTGTCTTTATAGTGCTTGTGTGGTTATACATTGCTGGCATAATTGTCAATTCAATATAAACTTCATTGATTTTCACGAATATGGTTTAATAAAGTATACTGCTGTTACCTGAATTGACTATAAACCTGTTTAATTCTTCAACAAATCATCGATATTTATGTTGTAATGGGAAATTGTAAAACTGCAGTATAAGAATTGAAAAAGTCATTTGTAACGCGAGCAGCAAGTGGTATGCCCCTCGATATTGCACTATCACTCTAAAGCGTAAGCTGAGTTCCCGAGGTGGGCATCCCTGCTTGCAGCGCTATCTATAGTTGCTATTTGGAACTAAAGCCGGGAATCGAAGTAAAAAAAAAAATACTGACATTTTACATTACATTCCCGCAATTTTTTTTAAATAGCTGCCACCACTTACAGGTTATTGAAGTTTAAAAACAGTCAATCCATTTTAGGACACTCGGTATATGGAGTGCGATCGAACGAAATTGAAAAATACCTTGCTCTATTAATTTCTTCGACAATCGTTTATCTTACTTCATTGGCAAGAAGGTTCATAATTTCATCCTGAATATATTTCGCCAATTATCTTTTTCACTTTCAATAATTTTAACTTTTGCTCTTTTCAAATTTGCTGTCGATTACGTGATTTAATTTTAAACGTCTCTCAAGTTTCTTTTAGCGAATGCATCCATTCCTGTGTTCTAGAGCATTTTTATGCTCAGGAATTTTAGGATTTAATTTCTTCCACATGAAAAACCCACAATTTGGATTGGCCAACTTTGGAGGGCGATCATGATAATTGGTGTATAATAAACAGAGAAAACAAAATATAGCGATTCCCTTAAGTTATCCAATAAGCCGCAATCACTGTTAATAATTTCTCCACTAGGTATAATTTTCTTGAACGTTAGTTTGGAAAATTGTCGTCCTTCTGCAATGGCAGATTTCATGTAATCAGCATTTTCATCCTGTGCTGGACCTGTTTTTAACAGCAAAGTAATGACCGAATGACTATAAGAATGATCCCATAGTGGAATCAGAATAGGACACAGAAACTTTCGTATACGGTGTAAAAGGGGCCCGCAGAGTGCAAAAGTTTAAGAAACACTGCAATAAAATATCACAAAAGCATATTATAAAATCATTAGATCTAAAGAGCTCAATGAAAAGTAAATGTGAGCGACGCAATAACTTGGAAATACAAAATGCACATATTTCCACTGGGGAAAAAATTCCCGCTATGTAAATACCTTAGAGGAGGAATTGAATGGAGAGCGAATCCCATTGTTCTCATCTGTCGAACCTTGATGCACTCATGTCGAAGATTTCATCGCCAAAAGGGTGTCATTTTTTGGCGGTGATCCCTTTCTTGGCAATTTTCCGTTTTCATTCCAGTGATAAAAGAAACGAACGCAGACGAAATGGGTTTGGTGGGATGCGGGAAAAACCGGTTTGGCGCGCATTCTCCCCACCATCACGTGATGGTGGGGAGCATATGTGCCTCAAGAAAAGGTTGCCATTTCTGCGTCCAGTTATATTAGAAGTCTATGGTAAATACCTACATTTAGTTTTACAAAAAAAAAAAAAAAAAAAAAAAAAAATAGAATATCGAAGAGTGAAAAAAAATTCCAATGAAAATGATCGACGACAATAAAAAAAAAAAAGAAAATTGGTAGTACAAATTTGGCGCCCCCTAAATTTCCGCGCCCGGGGCGACCGCCTCCTTCGCCCCCCCCCCCTTTCGCACGGTGCTGGTTCCCTGGTGGTGGAATGCGGAACTAACATAACGCAATTTTGTTAAAATCAGGAAATATAACATATCGATCTGTTTGAAATTCTAAGATACTTTATAACACGAAGGATAAATTTTGTAAAAAAAAAGGGCGCGTGAAATTTCAGGCATGTGGGGATAGGGGGGAGGCGAAATACCAGTTTTTGCTGTGCGTAGCACGCCTGCTATACGGTGCTTCGAGCGCGATAGGCTTTTTAAAAAGAGTTTGCAGTGCGTGCGCAGCACGTCTGCTATTCGGTGCCGTAGGCAGCGAGGACCAGGTTCGACTTTCGTTATAGCGAACCCGGTTCGACTTTCGTTCGAACGCGATAGGCTTTTTTAAAAGTGTTTGCAGTGCCACGCCTGCTATACGGTGCCGAATAGGCAGCGGGATCCCGGTTCGACGTACGTTCGCTTCCAGATTTCATATTATTAGAGGTTCATAAAAGGAGGGGGTATGCAGTGCGTGCGCAGCACGTCTGCTATACGGTGCCGTAGGCAGCGTGGACCGAAATCGCCCACTCGTGGACAGCCTACCGTGAGGTATAGGGACAATAAGTCCACGAGGGGAAAAAGGAGCTGCCAGGCAGCGCAAGCAGGGTGGCGCACATTTATTACAACATAAAAAGCATGTTACAAATACTGCCTTATTATTGAAGGCAGTGCGGACACATATGTATAAATGAATATTGAAAAATATTTACAGGTTAAATAGAATGTAAAAAAAAAAGAAAAAAAAAAGATTAAGGCTGCCGAAATCACCCACTCGTGGACAGCCAACCGTGAGGTATAGGGACAATAAGTCCACGAGGGGAAGAAAGGGCTGCCAGGCAGCGCAAGCAGGGTGGCGCACATTTATTACGACATAAAAAACATGTTACAAATAGTGTCTTATTATTGAAGGCAGTGCGGACACATATGTATTAATGAATATTGAAAAATATTTACAGGTTAAATAGAATGTAAAAAAAAAAAAGATTAAGGTTTAGCTAGAGTCTTAGAAATAAACGAAAAAAGTTTTTTTCAACTGTCATAATTTTCTAGAAGTCTCTGGAAGTTGTCTGCGTTGAAAAGAGTGTTATTCAAATTTTCGCTCAATGTTTTGTTTCTGTCAAAATGGAAATGATGTTTCATTATGGGGCAGTTTCCAAAGATATGGAGGCAGCGTGGACCCTGTTCGAAGTTCGTTCGAGCGCGATAGGCTTTTTAAAAAGAGTTTGCAGTGCGTGCGCAGCACGTCTGCCATTCGGTGCCGTAGGCAGCGAGGACCAGGTTCGACTTTCGTTATAGCGAAAGGCTTTTTCATAAGAGTTTGCAGTGCGTCCGTAGCACGCCCGCTGTACGGTGCCGTAGGCAGCGGGGATCCGGTTGGAGGTTCGTTCGAGCGAAATTGCTTTTTTTACAAGATTTTGCAGGCGTGCGCAGCACGACTGCTATACGTTGCCGCAGGCAGCGGGGACTCGGTTCGACTTTCGTTCGAGCGCGATAGGCTTTTTAAAAAGAGTTTTCAGTGTGTGCGCAGCACGCCTAATATAAGGTGCCGTAGGCAGCGAGGACCAGGTGAAACTTTCGTTATAGCGAAAAGCTTTTTAGGTTTTCGTTCATCTGACGAAACCCTGTTCGTCTAGCTCCTCTGCCTGTCTGTCCGTCACAGAGCCCGTTCTCAGAAACTATACATGTTAGAGACTTGAAATTTTGGGTACTTATAGCTGAACACCTCACATCAAACAACAAATCATAAAATTTTAAAAAAGTTGGTAATTAACCTAATTACGGGCTAATTAAATTCTAAAATTAACCAATCAACCTTCTGAATGCAGCTTCGAACGCACTTTTTCCAAATCCTCCGGAGTTTCTCCTAAGGGTTGCCAGTAAATTCGGCGGATGCTCCATAAAATCAGCCGATGCAAGGTTACCACGGATTAATTTAAGCAATAAATGAAGTGGGAATTTAAAAAGCGGAATCTCATCTGCAGAAGTATCGGTCGTACAAATTCGTGACAGGTGTAGAAATATGCGGAAAAAATTCTACTTTATTTTGGTATGAATTTCAATTTTCTGCGTAGGGTAGAACGCAAAAAATACACTAAAAATCGATCGATAAAAATTTAATTTCTGTATTTGAAAAGACAATGAAATGAGATTTCCCTTCAGCGGTACGCAGCTGCCGTCAGGGTCGTACTGGCATAACTGAGAGGGCGGTGGCAAAATGGATAAAAAGGGCGCCGATTGCCTTACAAAAGGGCGCAAATGTTTATATATATATACATACACATACACACGCACATACTATATAAATTATGCATAAAAAATCACTTTAAAAATGTATATACGAGTATATTGCTATCGCGAAAACTTTATTCCTAAAATAATTATGTCACCCAAATTAGTATTTCACACTACAGAAATGTAATATGCACAAAAATAGTTCCCCGCAAGACATTGCACTTAAAAAACTAGTAGGATGTACCAATCCCAAAACTTTCTTCTATCTCATACATGTTAATACTTCAAAATTCCCTATCACACTGCCAAAATTAAATGGCAATCTATGCATCTCATGAGGATTCTAACGATATGAAATTCCGTGCGTTAGTTATTGAGATATGACTATCGCTGAAATCGTCTAAATTCAGCAAAATGCTGCCTAGCAGCGCCACCTATTGGGTGATTTATACCAAATCCTAATCAGCAACAATTTATGTCAACGTCTGACTGAATCTGAAGTTCGGAGAAAATCCGTACATTAGTTTTTGAGATAGAGCAATAGCGAAAATCGTGAAAATTTCTGCATAGCAGCGCCACCTATTGGGTGATTAACAACAAAACCTAATTAACAACAACTTGTGTCAACATACAACTAAATCTGAAGTTAGATGAAAATTGGTCCATTAGTGCTATTGATAGAGCTATTGAGGCAATCGTAGAAAAGGCAGCAGAGAAGCGCCACCTGTTGGGCGATTTACACCAACACCTAATCAGTAGCAAGTCATATCAAGGACTAACTTAATCTGAAGTTTGATGAAAATCCGTGCGTTAGTTCTTAAGATAGAGCTATTGGGGAAATCGTGTAAATCCTGCAAAATTCATCATAACAGCGCCACCTGTTGGGCGATTTACACCAAAATGTAATCATCATCTATTCATATCAAGGACTAACTAAATCTGAAGTTTGATCAAAATCCGTGCATTAGTTCTTGAGATAGAGCTATTGCGAAAATCGTGAAAAATGCAGCATTGCAGCGCCACCTGTTGAGCGATTTACACCAAAAACTAATAAGCATCAATTTGTATTGGGCACTAACTGAATATCAATTTTTATTAAATTCCCTGCATTAGTTCTTGAGATAGAGCGCCCACAAAATTTGTGTCACATACACACAGACAGACAGACAGACAGACTCACAGAGTCACAGACAGACATTTTGTAAAAACATGTTTTTTGGAATCTCTGACCCCTAAAACGTGTAAATCCGTCGAAAACCGGAATTCGAAAATTTTCATGAATCCAATATTTTCTTCTTGTAAAGATAGAAGAAAGTAAAAATCTGATGTTAGATCAGTGTTGCCAATTTAGAGGTATTTTTTTCCACCACACTTTTCTAAGAAAGCTATCTCTATTTTCGAATTTCGCTCACCATATCTAATGAGTTAATTCAAACTTTACCCCGAATATTTGAATAACAATCTCCATACAATTATCTCCAAATGGAAAATAAAATATTGAAATAATACAAACAAAAACAATTTCGTTGGGTCAAAACTCAAAAGTGCAAAACATTATTTAATACAATTCAATAATATTTTATATAATACAATTTCTAGAATACAAATACTAATTATGGTGTATAAAATTTCAGGAAAGTTATTTTTGTTTAGTTCAAGAGTGACGTCTATTTTACGTGAAATATTTTAAAAATATGTTTTATTTCTTTATTTTTTCAACATTCGAAAGATATCATAGATTTATTATTATTATTATTATTATTATTATTATTATGGCCATTTTTTTCCCATTCTGATCAGAAACAAAATTATGGCCATTTTTTTTTTCATCCTGACCAGAAAAAAGAAAAGAAAAAAAAATTATGACCATTTTTTTTTCCTTTTCTGACCAGAAAATCAGAGTTCTAACTTTTTACGACAGCTCTTTCATCTTCACCTAACACTTCATTTATAACGGTTGTTTCATAATAACGGATGGCACCAGTCCATCAGAAGAAAATGATCCATTCCAAAGGTATAAGTTCGATTGAAAAAAAACTATTTAATACTTTGAGCAGAAAGAAGAGGCTACACCTGCAATTTTTATGACACTAATAGAATCCCATAGCTGCCAATGTGTACAGTTTAGTTACCTCTAAAATTTAACACAAATTTTTGCCATATTTAACCGTTGACAATTGTTAGACTTTCTAAACTGAAATTCCGGAAGTGACAGCCAATTGTTCCCTTGCGACGACATTTCTGTGGCTTCAACTCGTAAAACTTGGCTAAAAGTGCTATATTTGGCAACATTTTCTGAATGAATCTTTGCCTTTATAAGAAAATGGGAAACTCTAATTTCCTGGTATCTGAACAAAATTGGCAAATTTTATATTTTTACGAATATTAATGCAACTTTTTTGTATTTACGAATGAAAATGACTTCGCGAAAGTATCAGAAAAGTAGTTAGTTTGGATTTGGGAATAGCTTTCAATATAAAAAATTCTCATAACGAGGATGTGATCGCCCCCCACCCCAAAAAAGGAAATCCATGACCCCCTCTAAATGATGAGCTGAATCCGTTCTTGGCTTTGTCGAATATTGATTGATTAAAATCTCGGAAACGGAATCGAAAAAAATTCCGCTTTATACAGGATTCTTATGCCATATCATCTTTAGATTCTTCTATGTTTTGTCATACGCCAGACAGAATGATTTTAACAATACCGTGCAAAAGGCAGATGCGAGAAAAATCGACAAACAAAATCATTTGGCGCCCGGGGCACATGCCCCCTCTGTCCCCCTTAATTTCGGCCCTGCTTTCAAATCAGCAAACTTACAAAGGCTGTGCCCAATAATGGAGTTGTTTCTGTTTTTCAAAGATCTTCTTCTTTTTTACCGCGATTCATGTGTGTACGCAGGGTAAAGGGGGGGGGGGGAGGGGCAGAAAGTCTTTGGAAAAGTAATACATTCTTTAAAAGTATTACGTTGAATGTATTATTTTGAAAAGTAGTATTACTTGAATTTTATTGCATGATAGTTTTGTTTTAAAGGTTTTCATTAAATTTCATTATAACTGCTGACTGCTTTACTTGGCTGAAATACCAATTATTTTTTATTGCCCAGCAGAAACTTTTTAATCAAACTGTCTTTTATATTTTTTGAGAAAAACAAAAGATCTTTCAGAAAATCCTGCCAAATGTGGCGTTTTGAACCGAATTTCCGGACGCGACAGTGGAGGAAGAGAAAGAAAACTGTTGTCATGAGACAACAATGAATTTTAACTCAAGATGTAATTAATTTAAAGAACAGAATCTATTACATTTATGTACATTCTATTACATTTATTATATTATGTATTACAAATCACTTCAATAACCAAGCCTGCAAGTCTCATTCTTTTATGTGGAGTTTGGCCGAATATTCGGTTTCATTTTCGTAAAATGCTGCCGTATATTCGGTATTACTATAACTGCCCCTCCTAAGCCTCCCCCAAACGGCACTCCTATCCAAAGAGCCGTACATACTATATATTCACATACAAGGAGATAAATCTAGAAGGTATTACTAATATTGATTAAATTCGTTATTTTTAAATTAAATTATTTTTTAATATATTTTTTATGTTTATAACACCTTATATTTAATTAATTTTATTTCAATCAAATTATTTTGTTAATTATGTACTGCCGTTTCTACGCAAAACATTATTCAGATAACATGCGTATATGTATGTTTATGTTACTTACTTTGAATTTATTTTTAAAACAATTTCGCTTTCGTTTTCAGTCGATACTAGGAAAGTAACCGAAATTCAGTTTCTTTCGAACACTATTTTTATGTTTGTAAATGAGCAGAAATTTTCGCATTATTGAACGTTAAAAAAAATTTTTTTTGAGAACCGCTTTAAGGATTTACACGTAATCATAACTTATAAATTTCGGAAAATCGAGTTTTTATTTTAGCGGCTTTATCAACGGAATTGAGACTTCTTTATGTGGCCAGAATATGGAATAGACAATTCTATGTAAGTAAAAAAAATAAAAAAAATACAATAAGCATTCTATTATAATTATAACATAAAATTGAAACTAGTTTTTTTTCTCAAAATTGCATTTTTTAATAGATGACCACGGCACAATTACTTTAATAATACTGAATTGTTTTTCACTTCTAATTTTGTCAGCTTTTTCTTTCTATATATAACAAAAAGTTTTGAATTGGAAATGGACCAATGAAAATCTACGTAGATATTCCCGGTAGATGGGCATCCAATTTGAATGCTTAAGCATGGCCTTTCTTCGTTAATATTAAAAAAACTGTTGCAAACAAAAATATGAATATCGGTGGTATTATAGAGAAATGTTTGATAAACACGCTGATGCAGACAGTTTTCAAATCAAAGAATTATTTTAAGAGATATTTAATGCTAAAGTTGGACAAAATCGTTCCATTAAAAAAGTTTTATTGGAGCAAAAACTATACCAGTGGTGTAGTCCTGGAAAAAAAGTGGGGGGACACTCATACTTTCGAACATTGGGGTCTTACATCACCCATGGGGCAAACTTTCTTGCTTTTCACATTTTCAACTGCATTGAAAATTAAATGAAAAATTAAATTAAAAAATTTAAATTTAATTAAAATTAATTTAGTTAAAGGTTCTTTTTTTTTGTTGGCTTACTGTAGAATTAAAAAAAATTAAACCTTTTTCATGTCTGAACAAAAGAAATGACACTTTCAGAATTTAGTGTCACCCCCGATAAAAAAAAAATATATAGAGATATGTATATAAATATAGATAGTAAAAAACATATTTCAGTTTTAAGACTTAAAATACACGCTTTTATTTTATATAAAATGACGTAATCCGCATCCGCTAGAGAATTCTTCCTTTACTATTCAGTCTTAAACAACATCTACAGGATAAATTAACATACAAGATGGGACACTTCCATAGACCGTAATGGTAATGCGATTGCGATCGTAGCGCCTTTAGTGACGATGGGGAATAAACTCCCCATCCCTGTAGTATTTTATTATTGAGTATCTACCTCATTGGGATCTTTCTTTTTTTAATGTTGCATGTTTACGTTTTCAATGGAATCTTACACCGATAGATGAATATAGAATAGATATTCTATTTTATATATCTAATATCTGTTCTAAGTTTATGTACCGATATACGCATTCTTTTTATTTTATTTAACATTATGCGTGAACAATTTAAGTGCAACGAAAAACAAAGTAACATTTAATCTTGAATGCTATATATCAAAAGCAATGGTGTAATATAAGACTATACGAAATATTGCACTCTACAAGTCCCAGAAAATTTATAGCCGATGTTTTATTAATTTATGAAGTTTAACGTATTAAACAATCGTTACAATCTTTTAAAATTTACGCATTTTCACTTTCTTACAGATAAAGTAAAAATATTGCTTTTAATGTAAATAACGTTCAACCAATTGAATAATATTTATAATATTAACATATAAGAAATAATAATAAAATTACAGATTTTGAAAAATTTCTTTCGACAAATTTTTAGAATTATATAAATCTAAAAGTTAAAAATAAATAGAGGTATCGACATTACATTCAGTAAAATTTTATTCGATATGAATAAATTAACAAAATGCCTGAATTTGATTTTTTTACAATTTAATCTCATAAACTTACACATTTCCGTTCTTAACAGAATTTTCTAGGGTTTTTCTTTTATATCATTACTCTAATTATCGTTTTGTAAATTAAAAGTAACAGCGATACAAGCACGATTAAAATTAAAACAACAACAAAAAAAAAAAACAGCTAAATAAATAAAGCGTAAATACAATATCATCTGCCTCTTCTTCGTTTGGAAAGAATAGATATTCAAAACATAAAGCGTAAACATATTTCTTCAACATATGTAAATTTCGGTCCGTAGTAACGCTAGTACTGTTGTCATTACAGATTTCGCCATAAATGTCCCATCTCGAATGTTAATCTATGAGCTATAGTAAAGTACGCATATGACGTCACTATCGCTGAATAATACACAAATCTCGAAAAAAGAGATGTCATTCAAGAAACTCGACAAAAAAATCAGCTATCTAATGATTCATATGCCTTCATCTGTTTGTAATATTAATATAGATACTTAAAATTAAATTTGGTTTATAATAGCTCGATGTTTTATCAGAAATCATTCATCTATAGTTTTTCAAAATAGTACGTATTTTAATTACATTTTTTAAAAATTGTTATGGGAAAATGGCAACAAAAAGATATAATTACTATTTTCCAACTATTTTTCCTTTACTTTCAACATAAATGGAATATTTGAGCTGCCAAGATTAAACAAATGCGCTAAAAACTACAAAAGAATTAATATTTTAAA
Organism: Maratus speciosus; assembly: GCA_963932465.1. Taxonomy (NCBI): domain Eukaryota; kingdom Metazoa; phylum Arthropoda; class Arachnida; order Araneae; family Salticidae; genus Maratus; species Maratus speciosus. The sequence goes on along the minus strand of OZ010796.1, from coordinate 130,666,647 downwards.
AATAAATTGAGATGCAGTTTACAAACAAATTGCGTTTAAAAGTACTTTTTTTCCCAATACGACGGTATAAAAATTGAAAATATGCGATGCTTAAAAGTAAAAAAAATTGCAGTAGAGTATTTAACCGTACAATGATACATCTGCTTTGTTTTACGTCTGGCTTATACAACGGAAGTTATTTTTTTGAGACGACACTTTAATAGCTGGGAGAAAGAAATAGCATACCGGGGACTAAAAGGTAATTTTCGAAAATTACTGCACTTTTTAAATGTGTTTAAAATTTAAAATGTGCTCATATTTGAACCAGACCACGTTACATAAAGCACTTCCCTAATCGATTATTTTAACTATTATTATCTGAATAGAACTGGTAAATTTTATGCATTTACAAACAGAAAATGTAATTTTGATAACGTGTCATAAAACAGCCAGTTTGGAATTGTGGACGAAGAAAAATCGTAAGATATAAAAATTGATATTATACCGATATGACCCTTCCCTACAAAAAGAGGCACATGACACACAGACTCCACCTCATCTACAAGGAAAGCTGGATCCACCCATGGTGCAAATCACAAATGCCTAGACGCAACTTTAATAAACTATATTACTAAATAAAAGTTATACCATCTTTTTCGGTTTCAGTGTAATTAACAGTTTCAATAGTTTCATAAATGTGTTCTGATTAATTAAAATATTTATTTTTTAATTTTGTACAATTTAATTCAGCATTTGTATTAGAAAAATGTAACATCTGTTACTTACATTCCCATTTAATAAAATAAATAAGTTTTGCGCCTCTTAGTACTAATAACATCTGTTACTTCAATCTTAGTTTTAAACATCGAACTATAGATAAGATTTTCTTTCAAATTTTTGAAAATGGTACATATTGTTTACATAAATAATTAATTTATTTTTTTATACACAGTTATTCAAAATGAAAAAGAAATTCATTAAACGTAATTTATGTTACAACGATTTTACATTTTTTATTCCAAATGCAACTTTAACTAGAATAAAAATCATGCGCCATGCATAGAATATGAAATATTTTCTAATACTATCAAAAATATTTTATTATAATTATTTTTTTCATACAAGGGACAGCGATGCGTTAATAGACATTTTAGAAAATACTTAAAGTTAAAAGCCTTATCTCAGTAATTACTGTCTAGACTGAAGTAGTCCCTAAAGACATTAAGGGACTACTTCACTCACGGGAACTGAATTCGCTTACTAATGCTAAACCTATGGGAGAATTTTTTTTTTAAATATATCGTTTGGATGTCAAAATTTTTAAATGTTTTTTTTTTTTTTTTTTTTTTTTTTTTTCTTTTTTTTTTTTTTTTTGCATTGGATAGCCAAGGTCGATTTTCATAATGCCCGTTTTTTCTTTTTCGATTTTGTTCGCAGTCATTTTTTATGAGGATAGGTCGACTTTCGAATCCGGTTCCGAAAGTAAAATTATCTAAATTGAAAAAAAAAAAAAAAAAATACAAACAAAATCGGAAAAAAAAAAAAAAAAAAAAAAAAAAAAAAAAAAAAAAAAAAAAGATTCGGCCTTTGTAGAGATTGGCCTCAGCTATCTAATGAAAAAAAATCTTTTACAAATATTAAAAGTCAAACAAGAAAAGAAAAAAAAATCTTCCATATGATTAACATTAGAAAGCGGGTGTGAAGAATTTGCGTGTGTTAACATGCAAAATCTTCAGTAATATAATCCTTGTATTTTATGCATACCACACAGTAAAACTAAAAGTCTAATTAAATAGAACAACGCTTTTCACTAAAAAAAAATGTTTTTACCGTTCATTGACGACAATATTTCTGTATCCATGTCTTTTGTGCAGTCCTATGTATGAATTTATTTATATTATATTCACACAGTAAGACTTAGTTGTGCTAAAAAACAAATAACACTCTTGAAAATGCATTTTCATCAAATCCCGCCCACACAATTTAAATATTTTGAATTGTTGCACTGCATATAATTTGTAGAATTCATTCCACAGAATTTAATAAAAATTAGTTGAGATTGAAAAAGCACGTCTTACAATGTTGCTTATAGACTGTTAAAGAAAATTGATATGATATATTCCCGATGCTTTCTGTGGATGACGTTATCTCCCTCCTCAATAACGTATATAAATTTCAAAAAACGCTTTTCAAACGATTACTGTCATTAGTGAATTCAGGAGGTGGCCCGGAGGGGACATTCCCCCGGAATATTTGAGATTTCGTGTTTTGAATGGTCAAAAAGTGCAATCCCCCTCTCTCAGCAATGAACTCTATAATGTCACCCTCAGAGCCACAGAAATCCCTACCCCCCCCCCCCCCCCCCCCCCCGAGGAAAGTGTCTGAATTCAACACTGATTACTGTAATCCGAGATTAATACAATGTAATTTATTTCTATATCCCTGTAAATAAACGAAAGAAGCTACACGATACGTATTCTATATTAAGCGTGTTGTTGTGTTTTTCAGTGATGTATATCAATTTCTTTATGTTTGAAGTAGTGCAACATCATTAAAATACAAAATAAAGAATTTTCTTTCCATAGGACATAATTTAACGGAACATTTTTTTATGTATACCTGCAAACGAACTATAAGTGCTAAACACTTCATTTTCATTAAAGAATCTTTGTAGTAAGTAGTAAATCATAATAATGTATATAAATAGAGTGGCAATCCAAGTTTATTTACGGGCAATCGGAATGACGAATCAAAGTCATAAACTTTTCAACTATGTTAGAAAGTGTTAAAATGTTGTAGTTTAATTTTGTATTGTTTATGCTACTGCGAATTTTATTGAGATTGCAGACGTTTTCAAACAATATTGCCGTTATTAAATAAAATCTATATTTTATTTTAAAACAAAGTATTTTAGAAATATAACAAATAAAACGCATATTAAAAACTCCTAAATTAAACTTCTATCAGCTTTTTTTTTTATATAAAAGGAACTAGTGAAACATATTACTATTTTTTTTTTCTGCACACCTGATATATTTTAAGCGGTGGTTTAGAAAAAAAAAATACACAAACATAAAAGAAACACAGAACTAAAAATAGTCTTTTACGGGGGCTTCAGGAGGACAGACCCTCTCCCTGATAAATAATTCTTGATATCCTTTCTTTTACTGTTCAATTACTTTAAATCCTATGCGAAGAACAAACTTTGTTATTTTTTGAAATTTTCGAGAGGGAAAGAAAATTTAGTTAATTAAATTTGAAAATCTAAAGAGGGGCAATTCTGCTCAACTACCATTTCTGGCACCTATGTTTCCTTTCCATCCCATTGTACAAAAGATATAATTTTATACAAAAACATATTGATATTTGGAAAATATGAAACCCTTATCAAAGATTCATGGTATAACATAGCATATAATTAAAAATATTATTGATCAAAACTCAAAATATGCTTACGATTCTCTTGCATCGGACTTTTGATCTTCAATTGTGCTGGATAATTTCGTATCTATCATCACAGCATTGTTATACTATCATCGACGACCAACGTTTCGAAAAAATTAAAAAACTTTCCAATTTTGGCTGCCTATATCGTTTCATTGTTATTTTTTCCTTCAAAAATTGAAATTTTGATGCAAAATACTTATGGCTAGAATTTAAAAAACAGATACTTCAGAGATATTCGCTGGAATTCAAAATAATCCAATGCTTGTAGTTTATTCCTGTCTAAAGAAGTAATCCCCGAATAGTAAACCAAGAAATAATTGTCAATGTGAATGATACAGGAAGATAGGAGAAAGGGGGATAATGATTTTGTGGGATTCTTGGCACTGCAATATATCAGAAGTTGTCGGTCTACATTGGTGTCCCTTTTGTTGATTTATTCTGTATTTGATTGCAGACACCGTACCAGTCATCTGAGGACCCCTACTAACCAACAGTATGTGACAGATATGACAATTACCCCGAACGTCTTTAAATACCTTATTTACTGACTAATGGAAACATGCTGTTGTTAATTACCATGTGAGAAAAACATGACCAGTCTTTCAAAACTGAAACATCTGGATATTTTTTAACGAAGACTGCGGTGTATAAAGATCTTTTTCAAAGAGCTTTTGTGGTCTTTATGTTAGGAAAAGGAGGAAGATAATAGTTTTCGATTAGAAAATTCCAAGTAAAACTAATGTATGCATCTGAAGGAACTAATGTTAGCGCGGTATTTCAGGTGTTTCACTACTGTTAATTATAGTGAAACGGCAAGTAAATATCCCTTTCTTCCCAATTCCTTTCAGTTTGTTTTCTGAATACTCAAAGAAAACTCAAATAGTTTTAAAAATCAATTCTTTACTTCATAAAATTCTTAATTTATTAAAGTGCTTTTTATTTTAAACATTTAATAAATCAGGAAGATCTGCGTCCCCTCGCGCCCTTAGCGTCCCCTTGAAAAAAAAAAGTAAGGGGACGCTTGAAATAAAATAAAAAAGTGGAGGGACGCCATCCCCTGCGTCCCCCCTCGACTACACCACTGAATGCATGAGAATTTAATCATTTTTAGATCATTTTATACGTTATAAGTTCCCGGTGTGCAGATTGCGTTTATTTTTTTTATTTGACTCATTTTTTTGAGGTTTTATTTCTATTTTAAATTCAAATTTTCAGCTTTTCGAGGGATATTTTTTATATATTTTAGAAAATGTTATTAATTTAAACTGTTGCCAATTGTATAAACAGCGAAACAATAATGTTTACTTCAAATTAAATATTTATTTACACGGGACTATTGTAAACAGAAATAAAAACTTTAAAATTAGAATTAAATGATCACATGTTAAAAGCAGGAAAATTACGTCATAAGAACCATATTCACACTTGAATTTTAAAAGAGAAACAAAATGTTAAAATAAAAAAATTATTATACGCTAAAACTTGTAAAGGGAAGAAATTACATCATATTTAAAATGGCCAAAAAATATGGTAAAATAATTTAAATTAAAAAATATATTTGCGCAAGATATTTTGAGATAATCTTTTCAACTGTTATCGTGAATTCGAAGACAGCGCAAATAATATTTCCTTCTAACAACTAAAGTATTTTCACCTGAATATTAATAAGAGAAATAAAACTTTGGTGTAAATTAAGTCAGATTTAAAACGATACATTTAAAATGAATTTAAATGCTGTTAAAAAATACCGGGAGACAAGGGCACTGTTTACTTAATTCATTTTACATTAGCTTATTTTCAAATGTTTAACTATTTTTTTAATTAAATACGTAAACAGCCATTGAATCTCTTAACAGCAGCAGATTTGGTCTTAAAAATCCCCAATCCAAGGAAAACGAATGGTAACCCGTTTACAGAAAAATCACTATTGTTTTTGTTTTTTTTAATTCAATATTTTTAAAGCCGATCAAATTAGCGTGCTTTTTGGATTTTGGTGTGCCTGAACGGGGTTGGCGAGCGTAGCTCGTAGGGGGCAGAGCCCCCTAGTTTCTTATATAATTATGCAGTGCATTAAGGATTTTTTTTTTTTTTTTTTGTCAATCATCAAAAATCAGCATTTTTCTACGATAAAAGTTGAATACCGTCTTCAAATAATCAGCATTAAAAAAAAAAAAAAAAAAGAGAGAGAGCTTTTCATAATTTCCACCCTTTGTCTCGTCTAGTCACTAAAATAAGTCATGTTTATTTTAATTTCAGATAAGCCAAATTTAAACTACAATGGTCGTCGCAACTCACACGCACAAAAAAAACAAAAAAAAAACAAAAAAAAAAACAGCGCGTCGTGTCGCGCATGTGTCGTGTGTTAATTAGTATTTCATGGGAAAATACCTCCACATTCGCCGATTTCTATTTTTTTCAGAAAGATAGAGAGCTCCAGAATACGGTATAATAATAATAATAATAATAAAAGTGTCACATCTGGTATTACTACAGAAACCACTGGGTATCTATAGAACCGATTTGAAACCTCGCCGAAATGGTAATTTGTCTTCTTAGGAACTTCCACGTTACTGACTAAAGCATTGAAAACTGAACCCGAATACATCTGCGCTTCTCTTTACTTATATTTATCCATTCTTTTGTAAAAGGACTTTTACAATTTTAGTGGTTTATCTATTTATTTTAATTACATATGTAGTTTTCAATTTATATATCGGGGTGGTGTTTGAAGTTTAAAGAGGTTAAGCAGATAAGGTAAAATAAAAAAAATAAAAAAAAAACGCTTTTACATATTGGCTTTTTCGGATGCTAAAAATATTATCGAATTTTTAAATAGATATAAAAAAATTAACATTTTCTTCTTTCAAAAGCAAAATTTACATAAGTTTCCATTGCAAAATCTTGTGAAGAATTAGTCTTGGCGCTTTTGGCGGTCTAACACTTATATTATCATTAAGAAATTATGGAATGCTCCACTTTAGTAGAACTAAGGGCATCAATTTATGTGTGTACTTGTGGGAGTGTGCGTGTGTGTGTGTGGAGGGGGGGGGGGGAGGGCTTGCTATTACAAAAACACGATACTACTTTTTTTCAAGTTATTTTTACAGAGGCGCTGAAAAAAATCTGGCCAAGTCACCAAGGGCGCCATGATTACAAAAACACGGTATTAGTTTTTTTAAACTTATTTTTACAGAGGCGCTAAAAAAATCTGTCCAAGGGCGCCATGATTAAAAAAACACGATATTAGTTTTTTAAAACTTATTTTTACAGAGGCGCTGAAAAAAATATGACTAAGGGCGCCGTAATTAAAAAACACGATATTAAGTTTTTGAAATTTATTTTTACAGATGCGCTGAAAAAAATCTCTCTAAGGGCGCCATGATTAAAAAAACACGATAATAGTTTTTCAAAATAATTTTTACAGAGGCGCTGAAAAAATCTGACCAAGGGCGCCATGATTACAAAAGCATGATATTAGTTTTCTGAAAGTTATTTTTACAGGGCGCTGAAAAAATCTCACCAAGAGCGCATTGATTACGAAAACACGACATTGGTTTTTTTAAAGTTATTTTTACTGAGAGGCGCTGAAAATAAATCTGATCAAGGGCGCCATGATTACAAAATTACGATATTAGTTTTTTGAAAGTTATTTTTACAGAGAGGCGCTGAAAAATAAATCTGCCCAAGGGCGCCATGAGTACAAAAACGCGATAATAGCTTTTTGAAAGGCATTTTTACAGCGGCGCTGAAAAATATCTGACCAAGGGCGCCATGATTACAAAAACACGATATTAGTTTTTTAAAACTTATTTTTACAGCGGCGCTAAAAAAATCTGACCAAGGGCGCCATGATTACAAAAGCATGATATTAGTTTTCTGTAAGTTATTTTTACAGGGCGCTGAAAAAATCTTACCAAGAGTGCATTGATTACGAAAACACGACATTAGTTTATTGAAAGTTATTTTTACAGAGGCGCTGGAAATAAATCTGACCAAGGGCGTCATGATTACAAAATTACGATATTAGTTTTTTTTAAAGTTATTTTTATAGAGAGGCGCTGAAAAAAAAATCTGTCCAAGGGCGCCATAATTACAAAAACACGATGTAGTTTTTGAAATTTATTTTTACAGAGGTGCTGAAAAAATTCCCTCCAAGGGCGCCGTGATTACAAAAACACGATATTAGTTTTTTGAAATTTATTTTTACAGAGGCGCTGAAAAAAATCTGACCAAGGGCGCCATTATTAAGAAAACACGATATTGTTTTTTTTTTAACTTATTTTTACAGAGGCCCTAAACAAATCTGTCCAAGGGCGTCATGATTAGAGAAACACGATGACAGTTTTTTGAAAGGGTTTTTTTCCAGAGGCGCTGAAAAAGAAAATCTGACTAAGTGATTAAAAAATACGATATTAAGTTTTTGAAATTTATTCTTACAGAGGCGCTGAAAAAATTCTCTCTAAGGGCGCCATGATTAGAAAAACACGATAATAGTTTTTTGAAAAGCATTTTTACAGAGGCACTGAAAAAAATCTGACCAAGGGCGCCATGATTACAAAAACACGATATTAGTTTTTTGAAATTTATTTTTACAGAGGCGTTGAAAAAATCTGACCAAGGGCGCCATTATTATGAAAACACAATATTAGTTTTTTTAAAACTTATTTTTACAGAGGCGCTAAAAAAATTGTCCAAGGGCGCCATGATTATCAAAGCCGCCTCTGACAAAGGGACCAAATGAAATTAAAATGAAAATGACCTGTATTAAATTGGCATTTTTTTTGTTTTGTTTTTTGTACTTTCACAAAAAACAGAAATACCGAACTACCGGGCAGCCACCCAGGGCGCTGAATATTTGACAGAAAATATACTAAATACATCATTAATACCAATATTAATTTATGTAGAAGTTACTATACTTCGGGGTACTGAATAAAATCTGGACCAGGGCGCCATGACTATCAAAGTCTCTGTGAATGAATCCATTTAAAATGAGAATATGTTTCTTATACAGTGTTTCGTCGTTTATACTTGCACAAAAGGCAGAAATACAAAAATACCTCACAACACCAGGGGCGCTAAATACTTAGACGCAGAAAATATGCAAACGTATTAGACGCAGACTTATTAGACACTTATTAGAAGCATTCCTAGAACAGAAATTATTTAGGAGTATATCTAAATAAGTGAGTACTTAATATTATTTTTCTTAGAATTTATCATTAATACAGGCTTTGAAACAGAGTCTGGTCCTGGATGCAATGTGTAACAATGGCATATCTGATTGTCGATAACTTATGTTATCTCGAAATTGGTTTATCTAATTGTCTTTCATCACACATAGTTTGCTTATGCTATACTTTAAAAAATAAAAAGCATTACTTTTTAATTTTCCAAATGAAAATTTTTGAAAATTTTATGCCTTTCAAAATGCGTACTTAAAAAAAAAAAAAGAAAAGAAAAGAAAAGAAAAAAAAAAGTGACGATGGGCGCACCGGGCATTTGCCTCGTTGCCCGGTGGGCCAGTACGACCCTGGCTGCCGTCATGTTTCAGACATATCGGCGCGGGAGAAATTTAAGCAGAGAATATTCTAATACGAAATTTAAACTTTTTAAATATTAAATTTATCGATAAAATTTTTCGACATCCGCCGGGAAATCTCTCGCAGATTTCATACATACCCGGTTCAAAGAGATAGCTTAATTACAAGCTGAGATATTAATTATTATTTAATTAATTCCTTTTATTTCCATCATATGCGAGATTAAGATGGAGGCACATGCTTTTTTAACGGAGATTTCATTTAAATTAGGAAATTAACAATTTGCGTGGGTTTTTCGACGGCGGGCTATGAGATAAGTATTAATTATTCAATATGAAAAGGTTTATAAATGTTCATAGCACTATTTCCGAATAGCAATTTCAGGAAATGTCTTAAATTATTGGTTAAGACCGCCACTCGATGTGTTTGAATCTATAAGATACTTTATAACACATAAGAAAATGTGTAAAAAAGAATGGAGTGTGATATTTCGAGGAGTGGAGGTGGGGGGAGGGAGAACTAGATTTATTTATTAAATCTTAGCGTTTGTTACCGCAGAAAATGTTTTAAATTTTTGGTTAAGACCGCACCGCTACCCTCCCGACAATGTATCTACGGAGAGGTTGCGCAAAGGAGTTTCGTTCATATATGCTTTTGTTAAGAATAGAGTGCGTTCCCTGGTGGAGGAATGCGGAACTAACGTAACGCGATTTTGTTAAAATTAGGAAATATAACAAGGCGATCTGTTTGCAACTTTAAGATACTTCATGACACATAATAAAAAACTTATGCAATGGTGCATGCAATTTCCTGTGACGGGAGGGCGGGGGAGGGGCGCTGGATTTCTTTTTAAAAAATTTGCGTTTATGACCTTTTTAGATGTCGTTTTTTCAGGACTATGATATACTCAGACATGTGCTACTTATGAAAGATAAAAAATCTCAAAATTTTAGTTACCACTATTTCCGAATAGTACTTTTAGCAAATTTCTTAATTTCTCGCTTAAGACCGCCTCCAACTCGAGTAACACATCCACGGTTGCTACAGACCCGATCCCCTCCACTAATATACCTACGGATAGGTTGTAAAACGCAGTTTCCTTCGGATAGAGGTTTGTGTAGAGTAGAGTGCGCCCCCTGGTTGCGAAATGTGGAACTAACAGATTTCGCAAAAGGATAAAGTATTTTAAAGGAATATTAAACGAAACCTTCTGTGAGATCTGTGATCATACTTACCCACTTGTTTAAAAGAGTTTACAGTGCGGGCGCAGCACGCCTGCTATACGGTGCCGTAGCAGCGGGGACCCGGTTCGAGGTTCGTTCACTTCGAGATTTCATATTATTACAGGTTCATAAAAAGGAGGGGCTCCGATATGTCAGAGCAGTGCGTGCGCAGCACGCCTGCCATTCGGTGCCGTAGGCAGCGAGGACCAGGTTCGACTTTCGCTATAGCGAAAGGCTTTTTCATAAGAGTTTGCAGTGCGTGCTTACCAAGCCTGCTATACGGTGCCGTAGGTAGCGGGGACACGGTGCGACTTTCGTTCGAGTGCGATAGGCTTTTTAAAAAGAGTTTGCAGTGCGCAGCACGTCTGCTATACGGTGCCGTAGGCAGTGGGGACCCGTTTCGAGGTTCGTTAGAGCGAGATTGCCTTTTTTACAAGATTTTGCAGACGTGCGCAGCACTACACACTACTTCTCTACACTATCTCACACTGTACACTATACACCACACTATCCACTATTACACTATACACTATCTCATTACACTATTTCAAGTTTGTTTATTTTGTGATTTACGTTCCCAATCATTAAACTGGTGTAGAAATCTTTGTATTGTATAGAAATCCTATATATTTTATACTTTTTCCTTTATTATTGATTCTGAACTGCGTAAATTATGAAACCGAAATCCTTTGTAACCTAGTAAAACCAGATTTAAGGAGAAAAAAAAGTGCGTTGAAATAAAGAATTTATTTATTTATTCATTTACTTATTTATTTTGTTGGTGGCAGTGGTGCTATATTTTTTACAGTTTTAAAAAAATTAGCTTCACAGCTTAAATTGCGTTAAGATATTCATTTCAGATTTGTGTTCAAATACTCAATGTCTTCGATATTCGCAACGCCACCTAACGTAAGGGTTCCCAACAATTATACACTGTAAAAAAAAATCTGTAGTTCTACAGATGTAAAGTTACATGCTTACTAAACTTTCACCTGTAACTGTACGAAAAAAGCTGCAAATCTACAAAACTAGTTTTTGTAAAGCTACAAAAATCTGTAACTTTACAAATGAATCTGCTAAAATTTCAGTAATCTTTCTAAATTTTTATTTGTAACCCTGGCTGCAGTTACATGAAAAGTTCTCGGAATCCCAGTTTCCAAAAAAATTCTTAGTAACCTTACAGATTTTTTGATTTTCGGCGCAAAAGTGTGTCTGTTACATGAAATTTTGTTGTTGCCGTTACATGAAAAGTTCTAGGAATCCAAGTTTCCTAGAAAAACTTTAGTAACTTCACAGATTTTTTTTACAGTGTACTGCAAAAGTTCGTGCACTTCCATGTAGTGGTGGGCCAGCGCATGAGATAAAACGGAAGGCCACCAGAATTTTGTCTGATTATTTTCAACAGCAAAGCTGACTGAAGCTGTCCAGCAGAGGTCATGCAGTGGTAGACCATTAGCCAACACGTCTCCATCACTGCCAGCACCTATCTTGCTGCTGTCCAGCAATTTCCTCTTTGCTGGGCCATTTCAAACTTCTATCTTAATTACAAACTGAGATATTAATTACTTAATTAATTGCTTTTATTTCTACCAAATGCGTATATTAAAATGAAGGGACGTGCTTTTTTAACCGCGATTTCATTTAAAGTAGGAAATCTAACAAGGAGATGTGTTTGAAACTTGAAGATAGTTTATAAGAAAAGTTTAAATAAAGAATGGCACATGCACTTTCGTATACAGGGGGGGGGGGGGAGGGGGGGGAGAAAGGCGCTAATTTCACTCATTGCTTTATTTCTTTTTATTTTCTTATTTTAAAAGGCAGTCACGTGACGTTTTATTGTAGTATTCTTCTGAACGGTGTACGATATTTTAAAATACAGTATAAGTGTTACTTATTCGAGATAAAAATTTCAAAGTGTTGATACCACTATTTTCGGAAAGTCATTTTAGCAAATATCTTAAATTCTTGATTAAGACCGCCACCCCCCCCCCTAAGTATCTACTGGTATGTTGCGTGAAGGAGTTTCGTTCAGATACGCTTTTGTTAAGAATAAAGTGCGCTCCCTGGTGGTGGAATCTGGAACTAACATAACGCGATTTTGTTCAAATTAGGAAATCTAACAAGGCGATCTGTTTGAAACTTTAACGCTGGTATTCAAGAATAACTTCGACTGAGGGTTAAACCGCGGGTCCATTAACCCCAGATTGGTATTTTCAACCGGGAGTTGAAAACTTATAATCACCGTTTACTTCGGATGAAAAGTTACCCAACTCAGAGTTCTTCGACTCCGGTTGAATAAAGTGTGCTTATTGGTTAAAAAAAATCACACGTTTCGTTCGGTCTCCCGTCGAGACATCGTTTGTTTTTATTTTGGAAGAAAAGCGACGAAAAAAAGGAAGAAAAGAAAAGAAAGATTCAAATGTAGTGTGGATTTTTCTCCCCCCCCCCCCCCCCCCACAAAATATATGGACAACATAAAACTATAATCACTAAATAGGTATCAACTTAATTTAATTTCTTGAAAGTTAATATTTTTTAAATAATTCATTCATTTTTTTTTTAAATTGATAAATGAGTTAGATCAGTGATATGAAACGTGTTAACTGCTAAAATAAATGTTAGAAGATTCTTTTTCAAAATAAATTTTCGCATAGTTTCTAAAAAATGGAACTTGATTTTGGCCAAAACTAATGAAACTTGATTTGATTAAAAACTGGAATTTTATTTCAACAGCAATTATGTTGGTTTCTATTATCAATAGCTTTAATTAGTAATTAATTAAGCAATTTCTGATAAGGAAAATAATGGAGGAAAAGGGAAAAAATGAAGAAAGTAACCTGTTGTACTTTATATATTCCATTTCTTTTATTAGTATAGATGGTATCGAGATGTATTTATTTTATTGTTTGGATTTTCAGCGAGCTAATTAAAATAATTAATTCTAATTGAATTAGATAGTAATTAATATTCTAGGTTGACTGGAAAAAAGAAGTGAAATAACATTAACAGAACTACAGAAAAAGTAGAGCAGGTAATTCTGGCGGTGCCCTGGCACCAGGCACCAAGCCGCAGAGGCTCACCATGGGCGCATCTAGTTATCACTTCCGATCGATTGATAAACATATTTCATTTAACTAGTCTCTAAATAAAACTCCACACTTCCTTTAAGTTTAAACTGTGTACAGTGGAAATATTTTATAAGATGTTATTTTAGGGAACACAGACATTTAAAATTTTTAAGACTACTAGTGCATCAATTTCCATTCAACACACGGAATCAATCGAATAAGGCTTTTTCGAAAACATAAATGAATTCTGAACACTATCTGGACAAATAAATGTGAAATATTGCAGAAAGTTTAATTTTTATTGACCAGCTTTTAGGAACCCCCTCCCCCCCCCCCTTTCCAGCCCTTTGTATGAGAATTTTTCCATTATCAGATTTACAAGATCAAAACTATTCACTCGATTCTCTTTGACTATTTTTTGATAAATTAGCCTAGTAATTGCGAAATATTATTACATGCATGCATATACCCGAAGTGCTCCGCACACGCCGAAGCCAATCGAAAACTCCAAACCCCTTAGTTATCGGGCCCTTTGAACCTGAGATTAGAATGCACCTCCTAGTGGTAGAAGATGGAACTAAAATCTATATAACAATCCTAAGCTAAATTGAATGAACATATTTTCAATGAAATCGAGCCATAGAAACCGAGATAAGAATGTGCCGTCAACGTTTGAAGATGGTGGTAACAAAAGTCCAACATAAACTTCCATAATGCAGAAAGTAGCTTAATTATAATCTCAGGTGAATGAGCCAATTGCCATTGAAATCGGGCCGATAAAACCCGAGGAAAGAATGCGCTCCCAAGTGCTGGAAGGGGCCCCCTCCATCTATAAATTTATCAAATTCCCTCTAACATTAACCCAATATTTAATTTACGGATGAAATAGTTAACTCTAAAGTTAACCACTTACCTTTAACAGCAGCATTATTTTTAATTTACGACTGCAGTGGGTAAACTTAAATTGATGCCAAAAAGAAGATTAATGCTCGAAAAAGTTGGTAGCAAGGGTATAAGGAAAATTTTTAGTAGTTTATAAAGTGGCAGGAGGACCCTAGAACTATGTTAAAGAAAATTGTAAGAGAATCGGATCATTTTTAAAGAAGCTGTATCAAGGGTCTTAAGAAGGTGATCAACATTCAAAATTGGTGGTAGCTGAAGTCTAAGAAATTTTTTTGTCGTTCATGTAGTAGCTGAAGGACCTAACAAGTTGTTAGAAAAGAAAAAGCTAGTGAATCGGACTATTTTTAAGGGAGTTACATTAGGGGGTTCAAAAGGTGTCAAGGTGATAGTTGAGAGCAGGGTCCTAAGATGAAAACATGTTAAAAGGTCCTAGTATTTAGCTCTTTAGATCTCCAATTAGTCGAAATTAAACATAATGTATAAATTAATCATTAGAATAAAATTTCAAATGTATGCGCAAAAATGGGGGGATGTTTAAAAAGGGCCCTAATACTCCAATAAAAATATGAGGGTGTTGGCCCGGGGACAGGTATCCAAGACTCAATTTTAAATTTATGCATTGAGGGAGTGACAGATTTAGGGGGTGAAAAATGCGTGGCGCACGAAACGTTCAAGGGACTCCGGACCGGACCCCTGGGAGCCAGGGCCTTAACTGGAACGTAGAAATGAGCGAATAACTAAATGGAAAAGTTCCTTCAAAACAAAGATCGGATTAAAATTGGGCAATTTATTAACAATTAAGGGCACAAAAACTTCAAGGGGCCCTGCACCATGCCCCAGGGGACCACAATCATAATTCGAATGTTAGTTGGGTATAAGGAAAATTTTTAGTAGTTTATAAAGCAGCCGGAGGACCCAAGAACTATGTAAAAGAAGGCTGTAAGAGAATTGGATTATTTTTAAAGAAGGTGCAGTAAGGGGCCCAAGAAAGCCATTAATATTTAAAACAGGTGGTAGCTGAAGTCTGAGAATTTTTTTTCTAGTTTATCTAGTAGTTGGAGGACCTAAGAAGTTGTTAGGAAAAAAAGCTAGTGAATAGGACCATTTTTAAGGAAGCTATAATAGGAGATGCAAAAAAGGCCAACTAATAGTTCAGAGCATGGCTCTTAAATGAAAACATGTTAAAAGGCCCTAATACTTTGCCCTTTAGATCTTCAATTAGACGAAATTAAGCATAGCGTATGAATTATTAGAATAAAATTTTAAAGAAACACGCAAAAACGAGGGGGAATGCATTAAAGGGGACTTGGGGCCCCAATAAACATGTGAGAGTGTTGGCCCGGGGACAGGAATCCAAGAATAAAATTTAAAGTTATGCATTGGGAGGGCGACACAATTAGGGAGTGAAAAATACATGGCATGCAAAAAGTTCAAGGGCCTATGCACCAGGTCCTAGGGGGCCAGAGTTTTAACTGGAATGTAGAATCTGGGGAATAAGTAAATGTAAAAAGGGCACCAAAAACGAATATTTGATTAAAAAGGGAAAGTTATTAACAATTTAGGGCACAAAAACTTCCAGGACCCTATATCGGTCGCCGGAAAGCCAGGATCTTAACTGAAACGTAGAAAGGGTGATAACTAAATGGCGAAAGCTCCCCCCCCCCCCAAAAAAAAAAAAACCCGAAGAAAATCGGATAAAATGAGGCAAGTTATTAAAAATTTAGGGCATAAAAACTGGAAGGGCTCAGGGGGCCCGGGTCTTAAAATATTAAAAATCGGACCCTCAGATGCATCAGGAACTGACTTAGACTATCCTCACCCAAATGTTCGGACTTCTACGTGCGGTAGATTTTGCTAGACATCGCACACAGACACATACAGAGAGAAACTTTCTTTTATTAGTATAGATAATCAGTAACAAAGTAAAAATTCACTTAAAATATCAGCTTTATGAAAACTGCATACGAAGTGTGGAGCTCCCAAAATCAGGGGCCTCAAGTTGACGGCCCATGATTTAATTAGTCCCTCAGTCTCTATGACTAAATCGTCATAGAACATCTCTAATAGTGTTCCTTTCGGCTCAACCCAAGTTTCTTTTGAATCTCACCCTAACCGTCCACAAACGATCATAGTCCCGATAATTCATAAAGGAAAAAAAGGTAAGGGAAAACTAAAGCATTTCTGGTAGTAGCAAATGATAGAAAAAAAATTATATTTATTACATGAAATTGATATTGTAATATTAATTGAAAAATTAAAAAAAGAACACTAATAAAATCCTTTTATCAAAACGTCACATTTCTCTTTGAACTCAAAAGATTTGGTGGCCCTTGGGATGCGGGGCCTCTCGCGATTGCGACCATCGCGACCCCTTAAATCCGCCCCTGACACAGTTTCTCTCATTGAGCGTCCCCTCGAAGTAAGACATCTTTCCATTCGCACGACGTTTAGTGTGCGAGAGCTGGAATATTTCCTTGTCTCTTTCTTGATTGTTGTTTATCAGAAATCTCCATGGTTTCCTATATCCAGTTAATATTTGTTTGATTATATTATCTTCCTTCATAGAAAATAAAATGCTGTACTTTTGTCAAGTGCTTGCTATTTCGTTTAGTTTCGTCGTTTTCTTTTAACTATTGAACACTCAAGCGTACACTGTAAAAAAAGATTTCCCTTACTTTACACCAAAAAGGGTAGCAACTAATTTGCCACACCAAGTGGTGTACTGAAATTCCATTTGTAAATTGGTCTAATGAGTCACCAGCTATCAAATGGTGCAAACAAACACCACTTTTAGTGGCAACTTAGTTGCCACCATTTTTGGTGCAAAGTCACGCTACTGCTTATCTGGTGTAAAATCACACTACTGCTTATTTGGTTTGCACTTTAACAGTAAAATAAAAAACAATTTAAAGATTACATTTTAAATCTAATGCAACCATAATTTACAATAAATAGTTTCACGCAAAGAGGCTGCTAAACATTGTTTTAACTGCGATAATTTATTATCTCAAACATTTATTTTAAACATTTTAGTTTTGGTAAATAACGAAATTTCCTCACAAATCCTTCGTTCGTTACATCTGGACTTACGTCACGTGTACTTGACTCTTTTTCTTTCAAACTCAGTGTAGGCCGGACTAGTTTTCGAATAAATAGTCTAAGCAAATTAAAATAAACATACCATAAATACAACTAAACATGGCAGATTGTACAAAAATCAGTTACAGAGAGCTAAAAACCACCAACCTCTTAAGTGCTAAAGAACAATTTTTATCACTTTTAAAATGCAAATTAAAAATACTTAACGGCATAATTAATTAATAAACACTACACCGCTAGAAAGATTGAAGTTTAAGCTTTTAAAAGATACTAATAGTTAAGCAAAATGATAAGGTTTAAATAGTTAAAAAAGGTCCAAAACAAAGTAAACAAAGCGCGTAACGCTATGGGAAAGTGGTCTGAAACAAAAATTTTTATACCAAATTTCATGAATTTTTTGAACGTATCTAAACTCAACCCAGGAATACACGGTGGGTGGCGGAGCAAAGCCCGTACTTTATAGAACATAAAACAAGTATTAGTTTTTCAAAACAATTAATAAAAAGTTTAAAACAAGCTATGTTAAAATATGCCAACAACAGTAAAACTCCCATGTATTTGTATGGGCGAGGGCTAACTGGAAAATCGAAAAATGTCAACTTTTGAAACGCTCAGCAAATACACAAAAAGTGTTCAAAACTTTTAAAACTAAATAGAATCTTAAAGCTTAAGCTTTAAATGACCTGAATATCACATTAGTTTTTCAGGAAAAGTTAGTTTTTGTAGTTAAAAAAGCTTAAGAATATCGTTGTTTACGTAATGTAATTCCTATGGGAAAACGAAAGTCGTAATCCTAAAAACTTTTGAACTTTAACTTTTTGAAATGGCTCGAAAATACTTAAAACTTATTGAAAACTTAAAATTCTTGGTTAAACAATAATCTACGATCTTTAATTTAGTTGAATCGAACATTATTTTAAAGTTAACAAGCGGAATTCATTGTATACTGACACTGAGCGTCTCAAAAGTTACAAAAATGCCAAAATTTGAAAATGGCACCAATACACTGTAAAAGTAGGTTGACTTCATATACTCATAAAATTATAAATATAGCAGCTAGAGATACATAGTAGTTATAAAACTGTTGGAAAATGATTGTAGTACATACATTAAACAGGAATTTTTCAAAAATATGAAGTTAAACATAAGTTTTAAGCACAGGAAGTCAGTACACATTATCGTATCCGAGAGTAATGGAATTCGAAAGTAAGAGAAACTCCGGAACTAGTGTACAGTCATGGAAAAAAAAGTAAACACCCCCTACTAACTCCTCAACAAATTATCGTAGACGAAAGTTACTGGTACTGAACGATTGGAAATAAAGTCTACTTTTAAATGATGTATAAAACATTTTCTTAGGGGGCAATCTACATATTAAAACGAATCCAAACTTCATTTTTTTAAATGGCAATACCCAATTTTAACAAGATATTTCAAATCTTCGGTTCAGACTATGACTAGACACCAAATTTCAAGTCATTTGAATGATAAGTTTTTGAATTATAAACATTCAAAATTTAGTGCTTCTAATGTTAAATTACATTTTCATATTTTTATTTATGTCTCCTGAAATTATGCTCCTAATGTGTTAATTTTTTTTGTAGCAATAATACTAATATACCCAAATATAAATACGCTGAATTTGCAATTTTTATAATTTTATAATATGAATTATGAAATTAATATTCGAAAAAATTATGAATTGCAACCTACAATTTTTTTGATGTATTTAGATTTATTAAGTCCTGTTTTATGGAAATCCGAAATTTCACGTTTTTCTACCAAGTAGTTTTCAAATTATGCTTAAAAAACGGCAAAATGATGGGCCTATGATAGAAGTGAGTAGATATTTAGAAATTTACTCTGCTGTTCTCTAATCTAACAGGCTTCATTGACTCCTTGAGCCGCGCTTAAGGTGCCTTGATCAAGAAGGGGGCTCTCTCGGTTAACAATCGAGTACGGAACTTCAATTTGGATACAGCCCTTAAGCCCCACCAGTGGCTGAGAGGTTCTGCTCTCGAAGCTGGTAGACGGGAGGTGCTGGGTTCGAACCCAATCGCGCCCGTCGGCCTAACCGTTTCGGAGTTTTCGTGGTTTTCTTCGAAACCGCGGATTCCCATGCGTAAATACGGGTTAGGTTCTCTTAGAAAGACCCCACGAAGGGCACTCCCCCTCAGGGCCTATATCCCACGTGTTGATAATTGGCCGTCACAAATACAAACCAAATACATACAAACCGATACAGCCCTTAAAAAACGCTCGTTTTAAAATAATTAATTTCTCGGAAACTTATGGTACGAATTGCATAAAAAATTGTTTTTGGGCTAATTGAAGGGTGTAGAGTTCATTTATGCTGTCAGAATTGTGTACTGCTATTACAAAAAACAAAGTTATGGTTCGTTTTAATATGTATATGACCACTAAGCAAATTTTATACACATCATTTAAAAGTAGACTTTATTTCCCATCGTTCGGTACCAGTAACTTTCTTCTACGATAATTTGTTGAGAAGTTAGTAGGGGGTGTTTACTTTTTTTCCCCACGACTGTACATAGCAACATAAACTATATATCAAATTAAAGATCTCGAAGAGAGGAAAAGAAAGATGTAGGCTCTAGGTAGTGTAGGTAGATAAGTCTCTAGCTTAATCTATTTCGAAGAAATTAGCCAAAGAAGACGAGCATTTTTTGCAGCGATGCTTCACTGGTGAGAGCTATCAAGGAACCTTTCAGCTCGGGTACTGCAACAGAAGCTAGTTAACTGCTTTTTATTTAGTGATTAATACTGAGAAACATTTTCGAACAAAATCCGAGCCCCGGAACACGGCTATATAAACAGATTTCAAAATGGCGGACTGAATCATATGTCGTTTAAAAACTTTACACCCTGAACTGGTGTTCGGTTTCCACAATTTCTTTAAAAGATTAAAATTAAACCGTTTTGAGTGTATCATGACATTTTATTCGGTGTTTACACCAAACTTAGAGTATATTTAATCCTCATTTGGCATTTCATAAACTCAAATTAAGCGTAACTATAATCCCCCTTTTTTTACAGTGTATTTCAATTTTCGAAATTTATGTATTGTGAACCCCTATTTAACACGTTGAGTGCCACGATGACTGACACTGAAGCGCTGAAAAATTTACAATGTTTAAAGAAATTTTTAGGGTTCCGTACTTAAAAAGTACAAACGGAACCATTATAAGATCACTCCTGTGTCTGTCTGTCTGTCACAGCCATTTTACTCGTAAACTATGGAACGTGGAAAGTTCGAATTTGGGGAAATAATAAAGACCATTGACCCACATATTTTCAGATTATTAAGCATTCACAAATATATTTAGTAAAAATGTAGAGGGGTTAATTATGGTACTTAAAAAAAACTGTTTTCTTTGTATATCGTGTGGGGTATCATGTGAAAGCTTTCGTAATGTTGAACTCAAAAATACATTTCTTTTAATTTTAGATATTATATTTCAAAGATATCGTCGAAAATGTAGTGCAAAAATATGTCCCCCCCCCCCCATCTATTTTCGAATGTACTGAAACTAAAATTATGAAAAAATTAGAGGTAGTAGACGTTAATTTTAACTTTGCAGGTAAATTATAGTAATTACTCTAGGTCACATAGCTTTTGTGAAAAGTACATTTTTTTACACACAAATTTCGATTTGCGGGCATTCAGCAAAGGTGTTGAGGAACGTTGGCTGTACCTATCGTAGCAGAAGTATAAAAGCATTGTTGATAATGAATTTCGAAAAAAATCATTGGTAATTATCCGAGATATTAACCCTTAAAGATGAGGGCGAGATTTTCGTCGGATCCTGCTACGCAGGCCTCTCGGCAAACTTTGACCTTTGTCTTTCGGAATGGGAACACACCATCACTAACAGGAAGGCTTTCATCTGTGGTGGCGACTTCAACGCGAAGTCATCACTCTGGAGATGTCAGCGTGAAGACGCCCGGGGTGACTCCCTGTCAGAACACATAATTATCCATAACTTGGCACTTGCAAACATGCACAACTCTGAAGCCACTTTCGAAAGACGAGATGCAGACGACAGGGTCATAGTAGAAGGCTGGCCTGACCTAGCCATTACAAATTCCTTCACCCTTCCACGAATATCACACTGGTCCGTATCAGACAAACACAGTGGCTCAGACCATAAATACATACACTTTTCTTACATGACCTCTCCCCTCCACACACAACGTAGACGCTACAACACAACTCGCGGAAACCTTTGCAAATTTAACAACGTCATCAAAAGTCATAAGTCACCCCTTTCAGCGCAACTCGAATTGGTGCACAACGAAGACACACTCAACTCCTTCCCATCTAATTTCATCGAAACCATGCAGACTGCGGCGAAGGCCTCTTTTCAACTGAAAACAATCCGAAAATCACACACTTTCAATTTCTGGAACAATGATCTTAAAAAGCGGAGGAACCAACTGACGGCCCTCAGACGCAAGATTAAAAGATTGCGCCTGCTCGATCCTATCCCCCCTGAAGTAAAGACCCTTGCAGCACGTCGTACGAGACTTAAAGCAGTTTACAAACGTGAGATTCTGGCGGCGAGACGGGCGGCGTGGAAGAAATTCTGCAGCAATAATGAGAACCCTTTTGGCATCACTCAAAAATTTCTGACCGGCAAGTTTTTCACTCCGGATGAAATACGTCTAGAAAGACCAACTCACGAAACCACGACAAAATAACCTGGAATTCCTGACACATATTCTCTTTGGCCCTTCGGGTTATCTCCAACTAGACAACGAGGATATCCAGTTCACAGCCCACGAAGACAAACGTTTCACAAAGGCAGAAGTAAAAACAGCACTATACACACTAAATGACAAGAAGGCCCCAGGGCCGGACTCAATTGATTTCCGGATATTAAAACTTACTCACAAACAACTTCCACACATATTCACGCGTTGGGCTAATCTCTGCCTCGCCATGAGGTACTTTCCTTTAGTGCTCAGGCAGGGAGAGGTGGTTTACTTTTTGAAGCAAGGCAAGTCTCCTTCCGAACCTAATTCATACAGAACCATCTGCCTTCTTCCCACTCTAGGAAAGATTCTGGAAAAACTTCTGGTTATCCGGTTGATGCACTTCTTGGAGTCAAACAACCTTCTCCACTCCAGACAATTCGGGTTCCGCGAAGGCCATTCATTCGAACTCGTACTTCATGCCATAATGACTGCCTGTGCTGAAAGCATAGCCCAGGGCAATGCAACATCACTCGTCTCACTAGACATACAAGGCGCATTCGACAATGTAGAATGGCGAGACATTCTCATACAGCTACAAGCACTCAATTGTCCGGGGAACATAGCTGGTCTCATCGGCTCCTACCTCTCACAAAGGAGCATCCTAATTAATTGGGGCGCTGGCACATCTACCCACCGATTGCAGTAGGGTTGCCCCCAAGGCTCGTGCCTTGGCCCAATCCTCTGGCTGCTGGTAGAAAATGTGCTACTAACAGAACTAAATCGGCTGGGATTTATGCTATTTGCCTTCGCCGATGATTTCAGCTTCATTTTCTCGGGTCGTTACAGACGTCATCTGGAGGAACAGTTTGCCAAAGCTCTTCCTATTTTCTGCTGGCTCCTGGATTCACTACACCTCACACTCTCACCACAAAAGTTTCAAGCACTAGTATTCACGAAACCTCACAGATATGATCCTAAACGCCCTCCAGTGATGAGGATCAATAATGTCTCCATACGACACGTACATTCCATAAAACTCCTAGGCATAACCATTGACGCAAATCTTAACTGGATCCCACACCTTAACGACCTAAAACTTAAATTGACAGCATATCATAACAATTCATTAAGACTAACTTCTAAACTGGGAGGGGTAGACAACAAAACACTAAAGATCTGGTACCTAACAATAATCGAAAGAATAATACTTTACGGGGCCTGTATCTGGGGTGGTAAATTATCATCTTTAGCAAAACCTAAACTAAGCTCAATACAACGCACTTTTCTCCTACAAATATCAAGGGGCTACCGCACAATATCCACAGATGCACTACATATATTCACATGTATTCCACCCATCACACTTCAACTAGAATACGAATACGCCAAATCCTCAATCCTACAGCTAAAACGTGACACAGTAATAGATTATCTTTTTCCAAACACAACATTACAATACAAAGTCAGGAGCTGGCAGCTTCACCCCACTAAGGAGACTTCACACTTTCAAGTAAACATAACACGCAATAGCTACACACCTGCCCTTAGCACCACACTCTTCACTGATGGATCAGGCACAGAGACCGGCGTGGGGGCAGCTTTCTGCGCCACGGAAGGCACGGTGGTGGTCCATCAGTGGTCTGCAAGGCTAGATGATAATAACTCCGTATTCCAAGCGGAGCCGTTCGCAACACTAAACGCATTAGAATGGGCGGAATCCCACCCTAGCAATAGTATTACCATCAAAAGCGACTGCCTCTCTGGCCTGCAGGCAATACAGGCACACAGGAAATAACATCCTCTAGTACTGCAAATAAAACTAAAACTAAAGAATCTCCTACATCGAATCTCGCTAGGTCACGTCTCGGCTCACAAAGGTACCTTTGGCACTGAACTTGCAGACGACCTAGCGAAGAAGGCCACACAAGAAAGAAACAATAGACACGCACCTCCCAGTGCTCCAGTCATACGTCAAAATGGTCCTTAGAGCAAGGATACTGACGCGATGGCAGGAACACTGGGATACCTCATTCAAGGGCAGGCACACATATTAAACTAATTCCTAAAGTTTCTCTCACGCTATATAATTTAACACCGTACACCACCAGCTTCTTAACAGGACATGGCCCTTTCAAGGCATATCTGGACCGCTTCAAGATAAGATCCACTGCCACTTGTGAATGCGGTGAACTTGACACTGTAAATCACCCGTATTATAGTTGTAGTCTCACGTAACGCTGGCCCTTGAGGCGTCCAGACATACTTCCAGTGAATTGGCTCCAACATGTCCTTTCACGCACCCTCCTACTCAACAAATTAAAACACATTCACAATTTCCTTACTTACCTAACAAACTTAACGTAAGTCCTGGTTCTGCTTATCCAGTCTCACTGCCAGCACATCAAGCTTCAAACAGCCCCAGAATCCAGTCTTCTTTATAGCCTCCAGTAATTTCTCCTATCTATCAAGTATGTGGTCTCCTAAGAACGTAAGTGCCTCTGCTCGTGCTTCCCACCATTCCATCAAAAGATACATCTCCAATGGACGCTTGAGTATTTGCTCCTGCCATCTTACTTGTGCCAGGAAAATCATTATATCTCCAATGGACGCTTGAGTATTTGCTCGTGCCATCTTACTCGTGCCAGGAAAATCATTATATCTCCAATGGACGCTTAAGTATTTGCTCGTGCCATCTTACTTGTGCCAGGAAATCATTACATCTCCAATGGACGCTTGAGTGTTTGCTCGTGCCATCTTGTGCCACGCGAATCATTCTTTTCCCTTCCTGCCTCCCCTTGTCGCGAGAGGTGTTCGTCCCCTGGTGGCCAGGAGCAGTGATGTAATTTTTTTAAATTATTTAATTATTATTTTTATTTTTATCTTAGTTGTTCTTATTATCCCGCCCTCTGTCGCGAGTAGGCGTTTCCTGGCGGGCAGGCATTCGCCTTTTTTTGTAAACTCACTTTGCTTTTTCAAATAAATTCTGGGCTCTTGGACGGTGGTGCGTGGCCGCCCTTGGCGGGTGTGCGTCGCCCCTTGCACCTCTTGTGTATGTCCGTCTGCATACGGTCAGACAGGGCTGGATTCACTAACGAGCCCCAACGTGTCGGGGAACATACCGGGTGAGACGTTAAGCTCTAAGGGGCAGGCCTAGCCGGCCCTGAGCAGTCTCTCTTAGGCTGCCTAACCCTTAAAGATACGGCCAGTTTGGACATACACAATGGCAGGGGCGGCGTGCTCTATGCCTAGTTAACAACTTTTAATGATATATATGTGTTATGTAATGTCCAGTAGCGGTATAAAAGCAATAAATGTCAAATTGTTTTAAACATACTAATTTCAGTGGTCTCAGGACTCTAAAAAGTGAAAAAAAAGACCATTTTCAACATTTAATGTTTTAAAATGTATATGATTTTAAAACACAATTTTAATTGGGATGAAAGATATAAGTATGTTCTTTCATTTTATGTATTTAAAAAATTGCAAGATGCAGAAATACTATTTATAGGGGGCTCGAAACTGTTAGACATTTGTCGAACAGAAAATTGGCATAACAGTTTGCAGGATTACAAAATAAATATTGCAACTAGAATGAAAATTTTAGTGCTTACTTATACGTCAGATTGTAATAATTACCCTGAACTTAAATAAATTTGTATTTAAAGCCCTTTTATATTTTTAATGCAATGCTGCATTTAGCTAATACAAAATTTTGAAAATTTCAACAGTATAATCACCTAAAAAAATATTTTTTTGAACAATAAAAAGGACATTTTAGGTTCAGTTTATATAGACTAACATGAAATATATGTTTTGAAAATTTCATGAAAAAATATTCGGAAGTTTTTGAGTTATCCTGCGCGTTATGCCCCCAAAACGACATTTGGAGAATCAAAGTTTCGGAGAAGCCGCTTCAGCTACTGAGAGGATATAATTCTAAAAGCCATAACTTCTGTTCTAATGGGAATTTCAAAGAAACAATTATACCAAAATCTTCAGAAAAGATAGGAGTTTAACATCTAAAAAAATTAAAATTTCTTAAATTTTGAAGCTTTAAGAGCCCTGCGACCACTTAACCCTTTCCGGCGTGGAGTAATTCTGCTCATAAACTTATGAAATAATGGACTGACACACTAGAATTTATAAACAAATTTATTAAAAAATACGAACTTATTTATTTTCACGTACATGATAAAAAGAAAATTTTAATTACATATTCTTGGTGCCGTTTGTCTGTTTTTGAATCAAAATTAGGTGTCCTTTTTTTAAGGACACCGCACTCGAAAGGTTTAATTAGAATGAATCACATAAATACTGTGGGATTTGCGACAAGTTTGCATTGAGTGTATCACTATACGCCTCGAGTGACTTTAAAAGTTAATTAAAAACCTATCTGGAAAAACGCGGCACTGGCCAAGGCGGCGTTGCAACTTTGCGATCTCCTTTCGAAGTGCGCTTAGCACAATGCCAAATTTAAACTTTGAACAAAGGTTTCGTTTTAGCTACACTATAGAAATAAAGGTTATTACTATGCTGAATTTAGTTTTATGAAACGCCAAATGAAGTTTAAATATGGACTGCTTTTATTGTCATTACCGAATTACTTTCATCGTAAACAGATTAGGATAATATTAAAAAATGAGTTATACAGAATAGCAATCCTTGATATTATTTAGGCTTTTTGGCTCTTTGAACTTTTATGGTATATCCATTTACACTTTTCTAATATATACTGTTATACCCAGCCCTCCGTTGTATAGTTTTTTACAAAGTCTTAGTATTCTTTTAGCAATTTTTTTTTTTTTTAATAATACATTTACAAATTCATATATTTATTCTAAGAAACCCTCTGTATGCGAGTAATACTCGCACTTGATCGTTTATTAAGAAAGTATAATCCTGTAATAAGTAAAAGGTAGGTAAATTTTAAATAAATGTTCAGTAATTACTTAAAACAATATACATTTTTTAGCTCACAAGCTATCAAAGCCTGAGAGCTTATGTGCCCGCCGGTTCTGTATGTACTACGTAACGCGATAACTTTTGATAGAAATATCCGATTTGCTTAAAAAAACTTTTCCAGGTTCATTCTGATAAGGCGCTTACCTGATTAGTTTTTGGGATTCATTGGTTAAGGATAAAGGGGTGAAAGGGGGGCTAGTCCCCCCTTAATTTAGATAAATAAGTTTTTCTTGCAGAAATTTTCAATTTGTTCCAAATTTGGTATACCGGTTTATTATGCTAAGGAGCTTTCCTGATTAGATTTGGAAGCTCATTACTTAAGTATAAAGGGGGAAATTGGGGCTACCCCCCTTAATTTAGATAAATGGGTTTTTCATGTAAAATTATTCGATTTGCCCCAAATTTGGTATACCGGTTTATTATGTTAAAGAGCTGCCTTGATTACATTTGGAGGTTCATTAGTTACATATAAAGGGAGAAAGGGGGGCTATCCCCCCCCCTTAATTCAGATAAATGGGTTTTTCACGCAGAAATATCCGATTTGCTCCAAATTTGGTATACTGGTTAATTATGTTAAGGAGCTGCCTTGATTAGATTTGGAGGTTCATTAAATAATTATAAAGGGAGGAAAGGGGGGACTAGACCCCCCCTTAATTTAGATTAATGGGGTTTTCATGCAGAATTATCTAATTTAGTTTAATTTTTTTTTTCTAGGTTCGTTCTGATAAGGAGCTTTTCTGATTAGATTTGAAGGTTCATGGGTTCAGCATAAAGGGAGAAATGGGGGAGCTAATATCCCTTAATTGAGCGAAATGGTTTTTTTCATGCAGAATAATCTGATTTGCTTCAAATTTGGTATGCCAGTTTATTATGTTAAAGAGCTTCCCTAATTCGATTTGGAGATTCTTTGATTAAGTATAAAGGGGGAAAACGGGGTCTGATCCCTTCATTTATTTTATGAGGGGCAATATTCTTTGAAATAAGAGTATAATATACAATTAGGGTGAATAGCCTGTGAGCTCATTGCCATCAGTTTAACTGGGCAATTTTCTTTTTTTTTATTTAGTTTTGTATCATATTTTAGACGTCAGTCATCGGTTAATGACGCATGCTTAAGGCCCTACTTCAGTCACGCGAAAAGACCCGTTCATTAATGCTATTCCTATGGAAGAAATTTATGAAGATATCTCGGTCGCATTTCAATATTTTTAGATGATTTTTTTTTGCAGTGGCTAGCTGAGGTCGATCTGTATGCAGGACGTTTTCTATTTTTTCAATTTCGTTTACAAGTATTTTTAATCAGGACACTTTCATTTTCAGAACCGGTTTCTAATTTGAAAGCATCCTCTTGAAAAAAATCCCCAATGAAAATCGAAAAAGTAGAAAACGGCCTGCATACAGATCGACCTCAGCTAGCCACTGCAAAAAAAACCATCTAAAAGTATTGAAATGCGACCGAGATATCTTCATAAATTTCTTCCATAGGAATAGCATTAGCGAACAGGTCTTTTTGCGTGACTGAAGTAGGCCGTTAACAGAAAGTTCACTGCCACTCACCGGTGACTGACGTAGCGCTTAACGTGTTAAATAACCCACGAGCCGCCACTGTCCCATTTGAAATATATTATTTTGATTATTTTATACTAAATCGTTAGCTCTTATCTGTACATGCTAAACTAATCAAAAGATGGCAGCACCAAATAATCGATATAGAAATACTATATCTCGGATCTCATCCAAAATAATACAGTCGAACAAAAAAAAAAAAAAAAAAAAAAAAAGAGAGAACACACGCATTCTCAACAAGCGCAAAAAGTTTTGGCACATTTGCAAATTCATTTTTTAACGGAAAGGTATAAAATTGGAAAGCCTGGCCATGGAAGTGATTTGTAATGGAACTGTTTTTTTCCATTTTTTGATCAATCAATTTCCTATTGAGTTAAAAAAGCAATTTTGATCACGTGACAAACGCGTTTTCTGCCCGCTCTTGAGTGCTGTTTCTTCCTTCGTGCGAAAATTCGGTTCAAAACGCCCAATTTGACACCATTTTCTGAAAGATCTATCGCGTTTGCAAAAAAATAGAAAAAACAGCTCATTCACATAGTTTCTGAACAACAACACCAGCTAGTTTCTTGCATTTTCAAACAAAAATAAAACTTATGTTAGAAAGTTGACCTTTTGGATTTGAGAACACCCTTAATCATCAAATTGTCCCAGAAGAAAGCGTAAACAGCCATCCAAAATGAAAATTATATGTTCCTTCAATTTATGTTTAAAAAAATAAGCACAGAGGATAGTTTTCACACTAAATTGTCCATATATTGGCATCAAAAAACTGTACCAAACATTGTCAGAGAACGATTTACAAATTTTTGGGCCCTGGACACAGATGCTTACGGGGGGGGCCCCCTTGCACTAAAATTTACAGGGGGACTGAGTAAATAAAAATAAATAAAAAAGGTACTTACTAAAATAACCATTATTAACTTTAATAATTACTTTAAAATATCCATTCAAAAATCATATATGATAATCATAAATTTACTTTTATATAATTATTTCACAATTATGAAATTTAAATGAGTAGGCGTTTTATAATAAATTGTGTGGTGTTGATTATCTTTCCCTATACATATCTATATATCTGGAATGATAAAGCATGCAACAACTAATAATAAATTTTCGACAACATCAAGTTACAAGTATTTAAAATATTAGGGGGCTCTACTGCTTGCAAGCTACGCTCACCAACCAGGGCCGAAACTAGCCTTTTTGGCGCCCGGGAGAAACATGGATTTTGGCGCCCCACCTCCTCTCCACCACAAAGTAAATTTACAAAAAGAATTTTACTAAGTATCTAAGAGACAACTTGTTTTTAAATTTAAAATATATAAAACTGAACTACGTAATCAGCTTTGTCAAACATTGATTCATTAAAACCTTGAAAACGGAATCAAAAGGAACTGAATTGCATTTTAATATCTTTAAACATTTTTTTTTTTTTGTATAGGCTAAATGAGGTCGATACCTAAAAAAGGGGGTTTACTAAGAATTTTACTTTGTGCATTCTCCCTGCCGCTTGTTTTTATTGTCCCGGGCAGTCATCGCCCATGGCAAGACGAAAAAAAAGGGAAGCTCAACGCTGCTCATCGGAAAAAAAACCAAACAGGTTTCATGGAATTTTTTTATCTAATAGAAAAGTCAGACTGAGGGGTCGCTTAGCATTTGGTAGTTATCCGTAGTGGACAGCGACCCACAATAGAAAACTGACGTTGAAAAACGGTAGTGATTCTACTACACATGAAGTGATTTAAAAGATAGAAGGCATAGACATAATACTTTTGTAATGGGAAATTGAAAAAACCCAGAACAGTTCTTTTTTCTTATTCATTTGCAATTTTTGTATTGTTAGATGAATCGGTACTTGTTAGTTATCAAGTCGACCCATTTCGCCACATTATATAAATCGCCAAACCACTTGCCAAATTATACAAATTGACATAACTTTTATCTTAAATAACGAAAGAACAAAAAAAATAGTATAACATTAATAAAAATACAATTAAAACGTCGAAATAAAAATCACTTGATGACGTAAACACGTGTTGTCAAGTGAATGTGACATTTACGATCAACCATTATTGGCATTTAATCTTACAATTTGGAGACAGTAATTTGGTTGACGAGATAACTAACAAGTACCGATGAATCTTTTTATCTATTTGTAAAATTTAATGCATTTGGTTCAGTTTTCCGGCTACGAGACATTTTTATACAAATTTCGAATAGATATATACATTCTTGTATCAAACATCAAACAAAATCTTCATTTTGGCGCCCTTTTCACCTTCTATTAAAGCGGAGCCCGGGGCACGTGCCCCCTCTGCCACCCCCCTTCCCTAGTTTCAGCCCTCCCCCAAATAATCTGACGAGAACAGGAACAAGATTAAATAAAAATGAAAAATACAATACATTTTTAAAGTGATAAAGATAAAAGAAATATTCACTATAATAAAATATTATAAATGGATGTTTCAGACAAAATATACAACATTATAAAAATACATACAATAGGAACACAATAGAATGTAGAATGAAATGTAAATTACATTAGATATTAAAACTACATCAGATTTTGGACAATAATTGAAAAACCTTCAACAGCATTTGGGGGCCCTTGAAAATCAGGGTCCCGTGCCCCGAATGCCCTGCCGAAAATCAGGCACTGAACATTGTACATTTTCAATACGAACACTTAATTTTGATATCATATTTCGACTTTTCGGTCAATTTTATCTTAGGTTACCAAACGGAAATCATTCGGTGAAATAGTTTAGGAAATATAACGGTTTAAATTTTGAAACTCTTAATGTATAAATGAAAACTACAAAATATTTTTTATGCATATAAACATGACAGTTTTTAATATTCTAATTTAGATTTTATCTCCGCAAAATTTAATTCGACACATTTATGGTTTTAAGTATATGCATTGATAAATAAAAAATAAAAGATGCTTTTTACCGATATATATATATGAAAATTTCTAAATAATTTTACTCAGATTAAAGAGCTCAAAAATGTGAATTTTTTTCACTAGAGTAAAACCTGCGAAAATGGTATTGGTAGGGATCGGGTGTTGGTGTTGTTTATGCCGGCCAATTATCTATAGGAGGGGTATGGGCTCAAAGGGGAAGTATGGATCGGGATAAAAATTCCGTATTAGTCAGGGTTACGTATTAGCAGGTATAATTTCCCTTTTTTACTTTTAATACTTTTACTTAATACTTTTGACAGGCTAGGGAGGTGCTAAGTTCGAACCCAATCGTGGCCGTCGGCCTAATCGTTCGGAGTTTTCCGTGTTTCCGTGGTTTTCTTCGATCCTTGAATTTCCTTGCGTAAATAGTGGTTAAGTTCCCTTAGAAAGACCCCACGGAGGGCACCCCCCCCCCTTAGAGCCTATATCCCTTGTGTTGATAATTGGCCGTCATAAACACAACCATCTTTAGGCAGGCTGAGAGATGTTGCTCTGAAAGTTGGTAGACTGGGTTTGAACTTTTAAAAAAGTTCCGAAAAAAGGTGGCGTTACATTTAAGTCACCTATAAATTGAATTATGCATAATTTCTTTGGATGACGATTGCAAGAATTCTAATTCAGGTATCAATAGGCAGTTTTTCTAGAATAGTTAGGGCTAT
Source organism: Maratus speciosus (assembly GCA_963932465.1). Classification (NCBI taxonomy): domain Eukaryota; kingdom Metazoa; phylum Arthropoda; class Arachnida; order Araneae; family Salticidae; genus Maratus; species Maratus speciosus. The sequence continues at coordinate 130,634,508 of OZ010796.1, read as the reverse complement.
TTAAAAATACAGAAAGTGAAAAACAGTTTTTTTTAACCCTTTAGTGCGCAGCTTTGCATATAAGCAAACAACAGTGTTTTGAATTTAATATATTGTTTTTATTTGTATATACCTAATTCACCCCAGAAAATTAAAATAGCAATATGTGCTTTAATTAATAACAGACATCCCGTTTTTTAAATAAAACGAAATTAACCACTGAAACTTTCTGGTGTAGGGGAGAGTAGCCATATTTGGACCGCCACTTTAACTGGACCGTTGCCATTCTGACGTTAATTACAGGAAGAGACTCCATCTACCGCTGAAATCTAGAGTTTCTAAATACAATCTATTTAGTAGACTATTTATAAATCTATTTAGTAGCCTTACTGAAATCCTACTCATCAGAATGACGTCACTCATGATTAGAAGAAGCAGCCTCCTTCCACGTCCTGTTTTCAGACAATTAAAAAAACCCTAAAGTTAGCTGTTTTCTTCAAATTTTTTCCTACTAAACGTAAATGAATATTTAAAAAAAAAAGGTAAGTTGTTATGTTTTCATATACATATATGAATTCATCTGTTTATTGCGCATATATTTCACACGGATTTGTTTGATTTCGTTTTTGTTCTTAGTCTTGAAATTAACCGTTTTAAAAAATGGTGCAGTTGCCGTAATTGGGCCAATTTAAGTTGCTTAAATTGGACCAGATATGCGATCATAAATTTGAAAAGTAAGTAATGAATTTCGAGGATGGTACGCTTTGTACACTATTTTTTTTTATATTTTATAATGGATTACTATCTCCATGCAAGCTTTTTTTTTTGTATATCTGGATTAATTTTTTTTATACAGTTTAGGCCTATATAAACATAAAAATATTTTTGCATGTCTATGCAATAAATTTTGTTTGCAATGTCTTTTATCTTGTATGTAATATGTAATTGTATTTATTTTATTTGAATTCTTTATTCCTACGACATATTTGATTCACGGCATATTTGATTACGGCATATTTGACAGTTGAATTCAAACATTTTTCTCCTGCAGGATATTTGTAATGGGAAACTTTTTACAGTTCTGGAGGGTGGAATTATATTTTTTTGCCATTAAAACGCATAAAATTTCAAACCTTGATGAAAATGTTGAAAAAGACATAGACAAAGTGTCTGGAAGAAAAACACCCGTAACAGCAAAAGCTGTTAAAGATATAGGAAACAAAAAGCAGACAGTAAGTTGTGAAGAAATTGACCTGCAACAAGGCTGCAGCTACAAATCCTCCCCAAAAGCAAAAAAGTCATTAGACATGTTATCTCCCTTGCTAAATTCAGTTAAATCAAAGTACAGAGGGAGCCAAAAAGCAGTTGTGTTAACATCATCGCCATATAAACTAAACCTTGAAATGAAAAAAAAAAAGACAAAAAGAAAGCTTTCACAGCACAAAAGCAATTGAAACATCGAGTTTTAAAAAATAGGCGGAATGCGATTAGCAAGAAAATGATGGAAGAGAAGAACTACAAACATAATGTAAAGAAAACTGTTGCAAAAAAAGTCTGATAATTCAGAATCTAAAAAGAAAAATCTAGACAGTGATGATTGGTTTTGCCTAATTTGTAAGAAAAATAAAATAGTAGAAATGATTCAGTGTTCAGATTGTCATATACGGTTCCATGTTGTGTGCGCTGGAAAACAAAAGCAATAAACAAAATACATGTATAAGCTTTGCATCACTTCTTACATGATATTTGAGTAACTGGCAATTAGTTCCATAATTTCTATTCTTAATTACTGATAACTTTGATTTATATTTTGAATACATTTTGATTCAAAACAATTATTCTTATTTTCAGATATTTGATTTCTTATATTTCATTGCTGTTATTTTGTTTGATTGTTTCATTAATCGCAAACTTTGCTTTTAATAAAATTAGTTATATTCCCTAGTCATTAAAACAACCTGATATTATTTGGTCCAATTTAGGAGACTGGGGGTCCAACTTAGGCGACCAGTTGCTGAATTTGGACCACTTTTGACAAAATTTTCAAATTAAAATAAAATTTAATATTTTCAAAAAGAAATTGATCTAAATATTTAGTTAGTTAGTAGATGAATAGATTGACCCTGTGTAATGATCTTTTGCACATATTCCAAAAATTAAGTGAGTTACACCTGAAAATAAGTGAAGTGGTCCAAATTCGGCTACTCTCCCCTACAGTCAAATTCTCTGAACTAGGTAATTTCTAGAACGCATTCTATCATGGGAATTAAAGGGTTAAAGGTTAAGTTTTATAAAATAAATAATAAAATATAATAAAGTATTTGGAGACATACTTATTAAAATACTTACTAATTTGCCTTATTTTAACGTAAAACAGCCACACGACAGTAGTTTTTACTTATATTGCAGATGTGCAAAAGAAGAAAAGATTGACGTATTATATGAAAAATGTATCTCTGATTTTTTTCATTATTTTTCGTGTGTAATAATCCTTTCAGAGAATCATATACAGTGTTTTCGAAACAAAATAATAAATCGCGCATTTAAGGGTTAAACGTTTAAAAGGGTGTGAAGAATCCAATGGGATTCACAAAAAAGGTCCCATATATTTTCAAATGAGAACTCTAGATAGGAAAAGCAATGTATAAGCATAACAGCTCAAAATATTTCTAAGTCTCAAGGTTCTGCCGGAAATGATAAAAAGAATCAATCCATCTAAACCAATCTTAAAGGTTGACGGAAAAGTAGAACGGCATGAAAAAAATAGGAGTTATGGAATTCCTTTTAAGTAGCAACTTTGCCGATATTTTCCCAGGACAATTTAAAAATGAAACTAGATGCAAAATTTTCTCACGCTAGCAGAGAGGGTCTCTCTTGACCAATGATATCGAAGTTTGTTAGTGATATCATTCAACCTAGGCTCTGAGTGGGCCGACAGATAGCCTTTGTTTTAGGAAGGTGAATTTGAACGAACAGAGAAAGGAGGGAGATGCGTTTTTGAATCCCAAGGAGAGAGCTGCTCTCTGAGTTGGGAGTTGAGTTTTCGGAAAGATCCGAAGGGATAGAAGAATCCGCCGTTTCGGGCTGGGTAAAGATTTCTCCAGTGTAAACCGCGAGATATTGTGTAGTTGACAAGGACTGATATACACCAGAAAACAGAGGCAGCTGTTTCTTACCAGACTATCGTGACAAGATTTTGGATTTGTATCGAGAACGAAGCTAATAGAATTTGAAGGTTAATCTTATACACTGAACATTAAGTCTTTAATGAACATTGTCATCAGCTGAAAGTACCCAAAAATATAATGTAGTTGTAATTACAAGTATTTAATCAAGAAATATTCATTTATCTTATGCATTTAAATAAATTGTTTGATTTAATTATTACTTGGGCCTCCGCTTGACTGAAGTTCCACGCTACCACTTCCACATGTTAGTCGAAGGTTTTACAAGGGATAAGTCCTGTAAATGGGATTTGATTGCATTGGAGTGCAATTGACAACCTCAACAATTATAGGTTAGAAGAAATACAAACTTTAACTTAATAAAAATATTTTGAAGCTTTATTCATTAATAAAAGGAAATTAACTGCTCTTCTTGAAACACAAACACAAATTCAGGAAAACGTAGGTCATGGGTTACTAGCGTTTCCAGATAACCCGATTAACGCTGGATGTCCCGATTTTCAGGGGCTCTAAGATCTATCCCGCGTAAGTACTGCGCTGGACGCCAAAAGTCCCGATTTTTTATGATGCAGAAATTCTTTTAAATTTTCTTTTGTACCACGCTATTCATTTATCGAGTGTTCCAAAAAAGACTGATGGATTTAAAATTCAATAACTTGCAAACAGTGACAGATTTTAACAAATGTCTTGCAGGAAGGTTATGTATGATGTCAGGAGTATTTTACTGTGATTCTTGATTTTAGTTCAAATTTCAAACAATAGATGACACTGAGAGCAATAAGTGTTCAGTCCAGACCCGATTTTTGGTACTTCGAGATACATTCAGTACATTTTAATCTTCTTTTTTCACATGGAAGAAGAAAGAGGCCGAAAAATCGAACCTGAATTTAGTGGTTATTTCTTGCAGCGCCATCTATCGGTGCTATTTGTAACTAAAACTGAGAATCGCAGCATAAAAACTCTTTACATCATGCATAACACTCCAGCAAGAATTTTTTTCAATATCTCTCATCGTTTGCAAGTTATTGAATTTTAAAATCCATCAGTCATTTTTGGGACACCCGGTACCTGCATCGAGTGAAACTTAATACAGTAAAACCAGTTGATATAGAATAATATGTTCCATAATAATTTATAATGGAAAATTTTTACTTCTCTTCTAAAGGAATACTTTAAAATTACCTCCATAGGCAGAAACCTCTCTAGAACAGAATTTTTCGCGGTTCCTAGCGATTCTTTTTTCGTAATTTTTAATGTAGGGGAGACTAGGGTGGGTTGACCATAGGGAAGAGGCTTGACCCATCCATCAGTTTTCATATTTAAAAGATTTTCAGAGTTTTATCAATAGTTGTCAATCAAAGCTACTGGAATGCTCAAACAACAGTTTTTGTTTCATACAGATAATCGAAATAGGCGTGGAAAAAAACAATTGTGAGGTGTTTTTAAACTAAAAGCTGTGATTTAAGAAATATTTTGTAAGCTTGTTTCAGATAAAAGATATCATAGAAATTTAAGTAAGTAGGTTTTAAGTAATGGAGAAATATCGAGCTTTCATTCCAGTCATAAAGACTATACAGTAAGTTAGGCTTAAAATAACAATGTGCTATTCTTCAGAAAAGGGCTATGTGGGGAGGCTTGAACCAGTCAATGTGAGGGAGGGTTGACCAGATGTTCAAGGCTCCCTTAATTAAATGGTTTTGGAATTTTTTTTATTATACACTGTGCATAATGAAAGGTTAATGGTTATGTATAAAAAGGAATGTAAATTTATTCTGTAAAGCTACAGTAAAACGAGGTGATGGAAAAGAAAATGTTTAAAACTGTTTAAAGAAAGATGTGAAAAATTGCTATAGTATCCACTACAAGAAAAAAATAATAATGAAATATAACTGGGAAAGTAGATAGGATTTTTTTTTCCGTTTAAATATTAATTACAATCGGTAAATAGAAACAGTGGAAAAGGCTAGAAAGGGGTAGAAAGTAGGAAAGCAGCAGTATTAACCCTTTCAGGGGCAGTGGTATGTTTATTAAACCACTTAATATTAGTTCCCAAACGCCACAATTTTACTATAATATTTTACATTTAATACCTATGTGAAATATAGCCTTTTTCTCATTTCCAAATAAATTTGCTCGCAAATTCCGGTACCAGTCATTAATTTCAACAATTTAGTAATGAAAGTACTGATTAACCCTTGAAAGAATTAAAGGATGATAATGATAAGTTAAAAGCTCGTGCGACTGCAAAAGAACATAGCATTGACCAAAAAACTTTAGGAAGGTGTGTAGACAAATTTCATCAGGATGAGTACAGTGAGATGAAGCCAAACTATGTGGCAACTAGAGTTGTCACTTCTCAGGTCGAGCGTCACGAAAAATAGGACTAGGAGACAAAAAAAAAAAAAAAAAAAAAAAAAAAAAAGCGGGAAGGTGGCTCCTAAATCCGGACATAATAATAAACGAAGCCCTATGAAAACAGAACCTGTCTCTATCGGAATACTGTCTTAAATGTTAAAATATCATTTTCCCTGCTGTATAATTATACCTGCTCAGACAAAATCATGTATAAAATAAAAATTTTCTCCTCTGACTTGCGATTGCGTCTAAACAGGTTTGTTTAAGCATCATATTTTTAAAATTACTAGATGGAACCCGTCAAAACTTGATGGCAAACAACTTGATGGCACATAACAGAAAAGTCTAACTCTTTAAAATGTTATTTACTGACATAACAACATCAATAAATCTGTGATTATTTGGTACTAATTTCATATAAAATACATTCATATCTACAGCGATCATAAAATCCTTATCAGAATCGGTAAATGATAAAGCAAGTAGTGTATAGAAATGCATTCTGTGTGCACTAATGTTAAATAATAACAAAAGTGTATTGTACAATATATATCGGTATCGTGCTGATCGATGGAAAAGCACTTTTAAGTTATTTGGATTGAAGTACAAACAGATTTTTACCACAGAAAACAGCGCATGCTTACATGCATAAATATATAAATAGACTAATTTTTTTTTATTACACAACGTACCGACTTACATATGGTAAATTTTTAATGGAAAATGCTAAGTAAGTACCATAATATAAGCTTGGAAATTTGATATCGTAGTATTTTTTAAGCACAACTTTCACTTTTTTTCTTTTCTTTTTTTTTACTTTTTTTTTTTTTTTACTTTTGAAAAGTTGTTTTTTAGTAGATAAAATTTACAGATATGGTTATTCACGCTCAAAGAATTGAACTGGGTTTTCTAAAGCTTATTTCAAATCTAAACCAGCTACTTTCTGATATTCGCGAACAATGTTTATTGCTGCTTACCTATAACAGTAAACAATCTATCAGAAAATAATGGCATAGTTGATGCTTTAGGATGGTTTTCATGACATGACAACGACATAATTGTAGTAGTCATCCGGTAGCAATTGGCTATAACTCAAGATGTACGAAATGTATAGGAAAATGAAGAATTCTATTCGATTCTTTGGCGCATTAATGTGAGAACTTGGAAAATTTTAGACAAATAGGAAAGAAAGTTAGATCTTGAATAAGTCAAGAAGGCGTTGTCAAGTGAAAGAAAAATATTTTTTGAGACCCTTACAGCTGGAGGAAACGCGTACAATATTCGCCTACATTTAATGAAAACTGTTAGATACTTTCGAAAAAGGACGACGTTCACCGAAAATTATGATAGGAGCTCCGGAACAGATGTCATAAATTCCCGGGGCCATCATCTTGGAATTTTTCTTGGCGTGAAAACCCCTTTTCCACCAAGCAGTAAATGTCGTCAAGCACCGGTTTATACGCATGTTTGGCTTAACGAAAATAAAATGTAAATAATAAACAAATTTCGCTAAAGTGGCAATCAGTAATCCTTGTATGAGCGCTTCGCACTCATTAACCGAAAAAAAACATCACTGGATTCAGCAGTCCTCGCTCTGTAGCAATTTCAAAATTCAGCAGTTCTCGCTTTGTAGCAATCTCAAAATGTAGAAAACTCGTAAGGCAACAAAATATACATAAAAAAGAAACTCGCTAAAGTGGCAATCAGTAATCGTTGTATAAACGCTTCGCACTCATTAACAACAAAAAAAAAACATCACTGGATTTAGCAGTTCTCGCTGTGTAGCATTCTCAAAATTCATCAGTTCTCGCTTTGTAGCAATCTCAAAATGTAAAAAACTCGTAAGGCAGCAAAATATTCATAAAATTATCAACATACCTTAACAGACATCTGCTTTCTTGCAAGCTCAAGCACGAAATATCTGTCATAACATCACCGTCATTTTCCAAAATAGGCTTATGAATACGCATTAACACATTGTAAACAAACCTCCTTTTTTTCGCCAAAATTTCCTCATATTTCTTAATTACTTCAGCGAGAGCGTTTAAACGGACTACAAAAACTATAGTCAATCAAATGCATCCAATAAACTTAACATAAAAATAAAAAGACAGAACGATACAACACGATATCAAAACACATCCACAAAATCCTAAGCGAAAATGAGCTTCTCAGGGGTTGCCAGAATACGACACGCTAGAACACACACGTCACACGGGGTTCCACATATCGATAACGATCGCTAACATAAAATCGCCAAGAAATCTCAAAAACATCCAAGATGGCGGCCATCTGGGAATATACCGCATCTAAGCCGGAATTCCTTTTTAGAAATGATGTTGGACCATCGAATTTCAGGAAATACATGTAAGCATTCTCAAATCTTTTTTCTTTTTTTTCATTCTCTCTCTCTCTCTCTCTCTCTCTTTTTTTTTTTTTTTTTTTTTTTTTTTGAGCCTCTAACGAAAAATTTAAGTCATTTTCTCTGCTAAAAGTATTTAAGAATATGAACATTGCATTTATAATAGATTTTTTTTTTTAACTATCATTAAATGTTTGCTTATGTATGTTTTGAAAAGAGGAAATTAATATATTTTTATAACTAGCTGACCAGTCCGGCTCTGCCTGGGCTCGTCAAAAAAATAGCACAAAACACGAAAATTTTAAAAATCGCTGCACTAATTCCGTATAAATTTCATTGAAAAGAGAACAGAATTTGAAAAATTGGGTTAGAAGATTGAAACCGGATTATTTTCATTAATGTTGAAAAATCGCAACAAATCACGAAAAAACTCTAAAAGTCGCATAAAAAATCGCTAGAATTTCAGTAATCACAGAGGACAAAATTTACTCTATTGGGTTAAAATTGAAGACAGTATTTCTTTTACTATTGTCAAGAAATCGCCGCAAAACACGAAATATCTCCAAAAATCGCGGAAATTTCTAAAATTGCTGTAGCATTCCGAATAAACTTTATTGAAAAGAGGACATAATTTACTATATTGGGCGAAAAGATTAAAACCAGATTCCTTTTACTAATGTGGAAATATCACCGCATATTGGGAAAAAAAAAAAAAAAAAAAAAAAAAAAAAAAAAAAACGAAAAAAAGAACACTACAAAATGCAAAATAATTCACCAAAAATTTAAAAATAGCAGGATGACAAAATTTAGTGCAATGAGCTCAAACATTGTAAGTGGAAATCTTTTCCGAATGTCAAAAAATTCGCACGAACCTCGAAAAAAAAATCCTAAAAATCTCATTAAAAATTGCGGAAGGCAAAATCCATATATATATTTCTCTTACGTAGCGCGAAAAAACAGCTGTATTTGTAGCTTGCTATTTGGCAACAACCAGCGACGATTATCAGTGGTTAATTTATGATCACATGTCCCGACCCATTCAGCAAATCAAAATCCAGTTGGAATCACTCTTTTAACACAAACCGTTTGAGTGATGCATGAATAACAATTGCAATGGACTCTATTCAGGTGACGTCAGACGGCAGAGCTGGCGGTATGATGATCTGTTATTCTAGTTACTGCACCGGCAGAATACCGGAATGCGCAGGCACAAACACCGCTAGCAGACGACTGTAGCCTTGACCCAGGTTGAGTGCATATATTTTAACTGAAAATTTGCAAACTTAGGGAATTTTTTCGCATACAGAACAACATTTTGAATTTAGATTACAATATATTAAGTATATGCTGCTGCATCAAAGAATTCTTTTGCGGTATTTTTAACAAACAAGCATTAATAATTCACACTCCATACACTGCTATGCTAAACACCGCCAGTAAATACCGCCAGCAGACGAATTTTAGCCTCGACCTCAGTCCGCGTGCATAAGGTCCATTGGTCCATTTTACCGTGATGTGTGAATTCAGCGAATCAGCTTTTTGTTCAAGAGTGCATTTAGACACAGTCGAAAATGTTTTGTTTACACTTCGATATCGTGATACGGAGCATCTTTTTTTAGAACGTTTTATTATAGTTTAAAATGAATTTAAGCCGAGCTGTTCAATTCTATAGACAAAATGAAAGGAGAAGGAACCCCATCTGACACTAACATGCCAATTTAAATATTAACGGCGTCAATTTTTAGTCCCGCTTAGCTTTTGCAATGACGATCACCAAGGCCAAACTTTGGATAAATGCATTTTTATTTAGATTTTCAGTTACTTTTTTATGAATTATTGATTGAATTTTCACCGACGTTTAAAATTAATTCTATTTCCAAGGTAATTTTCTCAGTTTATTATTTTGCACTTCAAAATTATTTTAATTTCATAATGTTAAAGTGATTTATAACCATTAGCATCACCATCAAAATACATTTTTATTTACAATTTCAACAAAGTTTTTCATTACTTTTTTAAACATTGACGATATTTGTAAATTCAATATGTTATGATTTATGATAACACTCATTCTGGCTAGAGTTAACACAAATAGTGATGAGCGAGCGAAGCGGTCCCAATGTGAATTGCGTAGCAATTCACGGGGGTTGGCGAGCGCGAGCGAGCAGGGGGCTGAGCCCCCTAGTGTACTATATTAGGCTAAATGTTTGAAATTGAAAGGAATTGTCAAAAAAATCTCCCCAGAACGCAAAAGAATTGGTAAAAATTGCATTGAAAATTTCAAAAACTTTTAAAAATCGTGGTGTAGAATTTACTATATCAGAGCAAAAAATTTGAAACTGAACTTTTTATTTTCAAACTAATTATTTTTCCCTCAAATCTCAATATTTCAAAATCAAAATTTCACTCGAACAGCAGCTAAAAAGTTGGTTTACGGTATTAAAATTTTAAAGGATTAGCGCATAAATAAGTTTACCTAATGTGTGCAATGTTAAACTTATAGAAATTATTTTATTTTCAAACTAATCCCCCCCCCCCCCTATTCCCACCTAAATCGTATAACTTCTTATCCAAATTCATACTCGAGCATTAGCTAAAATGCTGGTGGATATTGTATTAAAATTTCAGAGCAATTACCGGAAATGTCGTTTTAAAATTAAATGTAAGCTCAAAAAGGTTTGTTTGTTTGTTTTTCGAAGCCGATGCAGAGTTTTAAAGTACGCAGAAAAAATGAAAATTGCCGAAGTGACATTCGGAAAAGAAGTTTTTTCAAAAGGTTAATGTTATTTTTTTCAAACGGATTGAACCGTTCATAAGAAAAATTAATTCTTAAAAGTGTTTTTTTTTTTTTAATATTTTGATCAAAAGCGCGGATGCAGAATTTGAAACATTGCAAAAAAAAAACCCAGCTAAAAATGAACTGCAGTTTTTCTACAGAAGTGGAGTATTTTTTAGGTTTTTCTATAGTCAACTATAGATTTTCTGTAGTGCAATCTCGACTGTAAAAATACTTTAGAAATTCTGTGGCTAATGTGGCGTAATTTTGTAGTACTTTATTTCAAAAATACTCAGTGCTATTAACTTCAAAAATTCTATAGTTTATGTGAAGTCATCATAAACTTTTAAAATAATGAGATTTTGCGTCTGTAGTAATGAAGTAATTTTATCTCATAATTTTACCAGTTCGTCTTTTTCTCTTAGTGTTTAATTACTTTAGTTGTCCGAAAGGAATAAATTTTATTTTGTGTTAATCAGAGAAAAAGAAAATTTAGTTAAAATTAAATTTCAAAGTCCGAAAGAGAATGCCGTCCTCGGGTTACAGCTCCCCCCCCCCCCCCAAAAAAAGAACTCTTTTTAACCTGACTTTAAGATAAAGTTTAAATACATAAACATGAAAAAAAATCGACCGAAAATTAACTACCAAGAGTGAGATATAGGGGGGTGAATCTCTCCCCCAACAGAAACTTCTTAGTTTCTGTTTAATTTTAAGTTATTCGGAATAAATAAATTTTACTATATTTTTCAAAATCGGAGAAAATAAGATATTTCCGTTAATTAAATTTCAGACTTCAGGGATGGCAATGAGCCTTCCCCCCACCCCCCCACCCCCCTCCTTAACGGAATTTTTTTATTTCTTTTATTTTAAAATACTGAAAAAGAATGAATTTTACTATGCATTTCATAAAAAAAGAAAATTTAATTACTTAAATTTCAAAATCCAGGGAAGGGAAATTGCTTTTTTCTCCTATCCCCCTTTCCCCCGCTCAACTGATATTTCTGATATACTGCTTCTCTTTTATTTTAAGTTTCTGAATATAAGTAAATTTTACTATGTACAAAATCGGAGAAAAAGAAAATTCAGTTACATATCTGTTTCAAAATCCAGGAGCAACAATGACTCCCCTAGGCTCCCCTCTTTTAACGGAAAATTTTGGTTACCTTAATTTTTAAGTTACTCGCAAAGAATAAATTTTACTATGTTTTTCAAAACAGGAGAGAAAAAATTGGGTTACTTAAATTGAAATGTCTAGGGAGAGGTAATTGGTCTCCTATGCCACCTTCCCCTAAACGGAAATTCTTGTTTCCTTTTTTTTAAGTTACTCGAAAAAAAATAAATTCTTCTATGTTTTCAAAATAGGAAGAAAAGAAAATTTAGTTTATACAATTTCAAAATACAGGGAAGAGCAATGGGCCTCCTATACCGTTCCCTCAACTGGAACTTAGTTCCTCTTTTAATTTAAGTTAGTCGAATTAAATAAATTTCACTATTTCAAAACCGGTAGAAAAAAAAAAACTAGTTACTTATATTTTAAAATCCTGGGAGGAACAAATGACTGTTCTATAACCCCCCCCCCCCCCCCGCCTCCTCCTGACGGAAAATTCTTGGTTTCTTTTTTTTAGTCACTCGCAAAGAATAAATTTTATTATGTTTTTCAAAATAAGAAAATAAAATTAGTTACTTACTTCAAAATCTAGGGAGGGGTAGTTGCTCTCCTATGCCCCCCTCCTCCCCTAAACGGAAAATTCCAGCTTCCCTTTTTTTTAAACATACTCGAAAGGAATAAATTCTACTGTGTTTTTCAAAAGCAGATTTTTTTTTTTTTTTACTTTAATTTCAAAATCCAATGAGGAGGCATCCCCCCCCCTTTTTTTCTTTTTCATAGCACACCCGGACCCGGATTTACTAAATGCACAATTTGCCCTTCTCCCCGAAAATACATGACTCCCAGTTCGTATGAAAATTACTTCTACTTTATAAAAACGAATGAAAAATAAATAATTCTTATTAAATATTTTATTTTAAATTTACATTGGAATATTTGATTATTCTTCACGCAGCTGAGGCTGCATTTCTGACTAAATAAATATTTATTATTTAAGTTAATTTTTAATTATAATTGATTTAATAATTATTAATAATATTTATAATTAATAATTATTGATATTTAATATAATATTAATTATATATTACATAATATGAATAATATAATTTAAATAATTAGTAATTATTATTTATAATTAATAATTATTAATAATATATAATAAATTAATATTATTTAAATAATATTTTTTATTCTAAATTCTGTCCGGGATGCAGATACATTTTGCGCTGTTAGCGAAACGAGATTGACCAATCAGAAGCTCACATTTCGCGAACTTTTCCCTGTTTTAAGGAAGCAAGCTTCCTGATTGGTCGATCTCGTTTCGCTAACAGCGAAAAATCTATCTGGATTCCGGCGGATGAAGCAGTAGTGCTCGTACAACTCAACTTTCGATCTAGGCGGAATGCTTTATTTACAATACTTCGTCTTTTTTTCATGGCCCCTTTTGTTCGTATTATGCTTTCGCGTTAATTATTATTATTATTATTTTTAAATGAATGTCAATAACCATAACATCGCGAATATTATGTACCGAGCTAATTTTTTAAAGAACTGACACCATGCCCGTTCGGTTTTTGCGTTCGTATTTTTTAAATCTGACTTGTCCGTATAATACTTTGATTATTCTTTTAGAATGTATATTTAAGATTGCTAAATTATGTACCGAGCTTGATCTCTCTTTTTGAAAGGACTATTATACTTCCAAAAAAGTGGGCCCTTTTTAAAAAATTCGGATATACTATTCAACAGTAGAAAATAAAATATTTCGGAGGAGGATTTGTAGGTGCAAGATACTATTTATATGTATATTTTTTGGTTTTTCTTTAAAGAATAATAGAGGTGTAGCTGATTAAAAGCTAGTTAGTGTAAATTTAAGTAATTATTGTTACTACAGAGGAAAAGAGTTCAATAATCTAAGTTTTTTATTGAATAGTTTTTTTTTGTGTGTGTATTGTTCGGGTTATTTAATGTAACTTTTCAAGTAGTGCTGCTGGTTTTAAACATTTTAAAACAATGTGCATGACTTATTAAATTTTGGAATAAAATTAAATTTTAAAAGTAAACAGAAAAAGTATGTTTTCAGACAATGCAAAAATCTTACATTTTTTTTTTTTTTTTTTTTTTTTTTTTTTAAATCTGCCTACCCTCAACTGCTGCTGAAGATTAAACTTGAAGCCACAGCGGTTGTCCAATGGCCTGGAACTAACCCTTCCCACTTTTCAATGTTTTTAATTTAAGCAATTTTTCTTTTAAATTTGTCTGGTAACTTCTTTTAAAAAAAATTCTGCCTCCAGTCGAGTGGTCATTATTGATTAGAGTGTGTGCATGAATGTTTCTTCCTTAGTATACACTAGTACTTGGTATTCGATGCTCAGAAATTCTGCAAAGCAGCACTCAATAGACTGCCGTGTTTACTTGTGTAATAGTCTCACCCCTGATTTGAAGCAGAAAAAATCGTCAAACTATTTTCTTTTCATGAATTGAATGGATGAAAAAATTATGAAAGATCAACGTTTGGAAGAAAAGGTCTTGAGCATTGCTCAAAAAAACAGCCATGCTGGTACTTGATAGTTTCCGAAGACATTTTGTTGATGATGTAAAGAAAAAACTTTCAGAAGGCAAAACAGATCTTGTGATAATTCCCAGAGGAGTCACAGAGATTCTGCAAGACAATATAAGACGAGTGTATGGATATTGGATAATCAATGGGAACAACAAGAAAATTCCCAGTGGAAAAGTAAGGCGCCCATCCCTGGAACTAATGTGTAGTTGGACATTACAAAGCTTGACTTTAATGACAAGCGATATAATTTCCAAAAAATTTTAAGAAGATGGGTATCTTTGACGCTTTGGACGGGAGCGAAGATGACATTTTATGGAATGACGGAGATTCTTCAGACACCGACTCTCATTACAATAGTGATACTGAAACCTTTAGTAAAAGAAATTTATTATAATTTTTTGTTTAAATTTTCACAAAGATTATTATTTGTAAATTTTACATCTATAAAAATATTACCATAAAAAGAAAATGGTATTTAATAAACATCATAATCTGGAAACATTTGGTAAGTTACTAATTTTATTATGTTTTTTTATACCAGTAATGTTTCAGCATTTCAGTGTACAATATTATGCAGTAGATTTCTCCGCATAATAGTTGCACCTAGACTTTCACAATAAAAATTTGGCAAAAAAAAGTGCAACTATTATGAGAGTAAACACAGTAGGTACTATACAGTATGAAGTCGATTTTTGCAAAGAATCTCCACTACTTACTTAAGAGGTTACTTCACTCACATGAAAACGCCTGCCCTGTAATATTAATCTTATAAGAAATTTTAAGTATCTCATTTGCATTTCCATATTTTGAAATTATTCTGTATGCCAGCTGAGGTCGATCTTTACAACAGCCGTTTTTTACTTTTTTGATTTTGTTTGCAGGTTTTTTTTCTGAGGCTATTTTTGTCTGAAAAAGATTAACGTCCTCATAAAAAAAAAAAAAAAAAGTGTATTTTAGAGATCGTCTTTAGTTACCCAATGCAAACAAAAGCATGGGAATGCAAACGAGATATTTAAAAATAAATCTCCAAAAGATTAAGATTAGAAAGTGCATGTACTTGCATGGGCACAGATGTCATATACGGGCGGGGGTTTTTTCCGACGCCAGTTTGCAGGAAGTTCAAGACTGGCAGCGGTCGTCACAGATTTTCTTTTCTGTTTTGCATATTCTTTTTCATCAAGCCATTACTTTGCTTCATATTATTTTTAGCTCTTTATTATTTAATACAAAAAGTTGAGATTATTATTAATAACAATTCATAAAATACCTAAAAACACTACAGGTAAGTCATTGTTTGATTAATTAATGCTTCAATTGTTAAAATTTTGCAATATTTTTTATGACTGATTTGTGAATTTAGTATTTTCATTCTGTGACAGAGTCACAAAACTTGCATTTTTTTCCATGTCTGACTGAAAAAAATAATTAACTTTTGATCTGCGACTGATTGATGAATTTTGAGATATTTTCATACAACTGACTGACAAATTTTGCAAATTTTCTTTCGACGGAAAGATATGACATTTGTTCCCCCTTAAATTACTTATAATCTTGACATTAATGTAAACATTACCCTTAATCTCTGATTCATCTGATGTAAACAAACAGCCATTATTTGTGACATTAGTTGTAGATTTGTCCCCAAATCACTAATTTATAGGCATTTTAGAATTTTTTCAATTAATAATATAGAATTGTGTTTGCTTGATGTTTATATATGAAATTATCTAAAAATTAGGGAGCTTCACATTACTTTTCTCCTCAAGTGGGCACACCTAGAAAATAGTGTCAGAATGAACAAAGTAATAACTGTTCTTATGACGTAATTTTCTTTGAAAAAGTTTTGTTATGTGCAATTTTATTTAAGGAAGTTTTGGGATTTTTTGTAAAGAAAAATTATATGTGACATTTATCGTACTTTATGAAATTCATATTTTCAAACTTGCATTGATAATTTCAGTTCTGTTCAATTTAAAAAAATTGACGTATTTATGTTTGCTCTGTTTTTTTTTTTTTTTTAATTGTACTGAAATCTATCGGAAAAATTTGAGTAAAATATTTTTATAAATGTCATCCTTCAATTTAAGTATAATACATTATTAGCATTATATCTATGTATGTGTATGTATATATATATATATATATATATATATATGATGTGGGAACGCTGCATCTCCTGACTGAATTTATCCCTGTGCATTTGTTATGGTGAATGCTTTTCATTATGGGTGTTCTCAAATCCAAAGAGGCAACTTTATGACATATGTTTTAAATTATTTTTGTTTGGAAACGCATGAAACTAGCAGGTGTTTGTGTTTAGAAACTATGTAATCGAAAGATGTTTTCAGACGTTTTATTTTACTGCAGAAACGCGGAATTCCGCTTTTTCAGCATTGAATTTTATTATTCCTGGGATCGATGCAAATATGCATTAAAATTTGTTAACATTTTTAATGAGGGAAGGGTTGTAGTGGGAGTGTAGGAAATATAACAAAAACGTGACTACGAACCGCACCAAATTGAGCACAATTGTCAAAGGATCATGGAAAAAATGCAATTAATGTCAAAGAATCATGGGGAAAATGCGATTTTCGTCAAAGGATTACAGGAAAAAATGCGACTCCCGTCAAAGGATCGCTGGGAAACGCAATTTTCTTCAAAGGATCGCTGGGAAACGCAATTTTCGTCAAAGGATCGCTGGGAAACGCAATTTTCGTCAAAGGATCGCTGGGAAACGCAATTTTCGTCAAAGGATCCCTGGGAAACGCAATTTTCGTCAAAGGATCGCTGGGAAACACAATTTTCGTCAAAGGATCGCTGGGAAACACAATTTTCGTCAAAGGATCGCTGGGAAACACAATTTTCGTCAAAGGATCGCTGGGAAACACAATTTTCGTCAAAGGATCGCTGGGAAACGCAATTTTCGTCAAAGGATTGCCGGAAAAATGAGATTTTCATTAAAGGATCACGAAAAAGACACGATTTCCATCAAAGAATTGCAAAAAAAACATGATTTTTGCCAATAGATCATGTAAAATATGCAAGTTTATTCAAAAGGTCGTGCAAAATGCTCGAATTTCATCAAAAGATCGTGTAATATGCGAATTTCTTCGAAGGGTTGTGGGAAAAACGTGAATTTCGCCAAAGAATCACAAAAAAATATGATTTTTGTCAAATGATCGCAGAAAAAATGCAAATGTCGTTAAAAGATCGTGGAAAACATGCGAATTTCTTCGAAGGATCTTGCAAAAAAATGTGATTTTCGCCAAAGGATCGTGTAAAATATGCGAATTTTGTCGAAAGACCATGTAATATGCGAATTTCTTTGAAAGGTCACAGAAAAAACAAGAATTTTGTCAAAGAATCGCGAAAAAATGCATATTTCGTCAAATAATAGTGTAAAATATGTGAATTTCTTCGAAAGATCGTGCGAAATGTGCAAATTTTGTCGAAAGATCGGGTAATATGCAAATTTCTTTGAGAGGTCGTGGAAAAAACGTGAATTTCGCCAAAGAATCACAAAAAAATATGATTTTTGTCAAATGATCGTAGAAAAAATGCAAATGTCGTTAAAAGATCGTGGAAAACATGCAAATTTCTTCGAAGGATCTTGCAAAAAAAATGTGATTTTCACCAAAGGATCGTGTAAAATATGCGAATTTTGTCAAAAGACCATGTAATATGCGAATTTCTTTGAAAGGTCACAGAAAAAACAAGAATTTTGTCAAAGAATCGCGAAAAAATGTGATTTTTGTCAAATGATTGCGAAAAAAATGCATATTTCGTCAAATGATCGTGTAAAATATGTGAATTTCTTCGAAAGATCGTGCGAAATATGAAAGTTTCTTTGAAAGATCGTGCGAAATATGCAAATTTTGTCGAAAGATAGTGTAATATGCAAATTTCGTTGAAAGGTTGTGGAAAAAACGCGAATTTTGCCAGAGAATCACAAAAAAAATGATTTTTGTCAAATGATCGCAGAAAAAATGCAAATGTCGTTGAAAGATCGTGGAAAATATGCGAATTTCTTCAAAGGATCTTGCGAAAAAATGTGATTTTTGCCAAAGGATTGTGTAACATATGCGAATTTTGTCGAAAGACCATGTAATATGCAAATTTCTTTGAAAGGTCACGGAAAAAACACTAATTTTGTCAAAGAATCGCGAAAAAATGTGATTTTTGTCAAATGATCGCGAAAACAGTGTATTTCGTCAAATGATCGTGTGAAATATGCAAATTTCTTCGAAAGATCATGCAAAATATGTACCTACGATGACCCTCCCTTTACATTCATACCAGGGGGGGGGGGTACTTTTCTAAATTTTGCCGACATGCATCATGTGACATATCTTTGGAAAGGTGTGTGGCTGCTTATTTGTATTAGCACCTTCGTGTCCCTCTCCCCACCTGCCCCTCCCCCGTGGGAGGGCATTTTTCTAAATTTTGCCATAGCCCCTCATGTGACATATCATTGAAAAGGCCTGTGACTGCTTAATCATTTTATGCATTTCTGGTGCTCTGCCCACCACTTTGCCCCCCCCTGGGGGGTACTTTCCTAAATTTTGCTAACACCTGTCATGTGACATATCGTTGGAATGGCCTGTAACTGCTGAATCATTTTATGCACTTCCGGTACTCCTCCCCCACCCCCCACTTTGCCCCCCCAGGGGTGTACTTTACTAAATTTTCCCGACACCCGTCATGTGACATATCGTTCGAAAGGCCCTTGGCTGCTTAATCATTTTATGCACTTCTGGTACTTCCGCCCACTACTTTACCCCCCTGGGGGGCACTTTCCTAAATTTTTCCGACACCCGTCGTGTGACATATCGTTGGAAAGGCCTGTGACCGCTTAATCATTTTATGCACTTCCAGTACCCCGCCCACCACTTTGCCCCCCAGGGGGGGCACTTTACTAAATTTTGCAGATACCCGTCATGTAACATATCGTTGGAAAGACCTGTGACTGCTTAATCATTTTATGCACTTCGGTACCACACCCACCACTTTGCCCCCCATGGGGGCACTTTACTAAATTTTCCCGACACCTGTCATGTAACATATCGTTGGAAAGGCCTTTGGCTGCTTAATCATTTTATGTACTTTCGGTACTCTGCCCGCTGCTTTGCCCCCCTAGGGGGGCACTTTCCTAAAATTTTCTGACACTAATCATGTGACATATCGTTGGAATGGCCTGTAACCGCTTAATCATTTTATGCACTTCCGGTACTCCTCCCCCCCCCCACTTTGCCCCCCCCCCAGGGGTGTACTTTACTAAATTTTCCCGACACCCATCATGTGACATATCGTTCGAAAGGCCCTTGGCTGCTTAATCATTTTATGCTCTTCCGGTACTCCGCCCACTACTTTGCCCCCCTCGGGGGCACTTTCCTAAATTTTTGCGACACCCATCATGTGACATATCGTTGGTAAGGCCTGTGACCGCTTAATCATTTTATGCATTTCTGGTGCTCCATCCACTACTCCCCCCCCCCCCTTTGGAGGGCACTTTCCTACATTTTGCCGACACCCAAACCTGTGACCGCTTAATCATTTTATATACTTCCACTGCTCCGTGCACTACTTTGCTCCCCTGAGGGCACTTTCCTCAGGGAGGCAAAGTGGATACTCATTAAACAAAATACTACATTTTTGAGGTCGATATACTACAAAAAAACTGCAGTTGGAGAACTGCGGTGATTTGGCCGATTCCACTACAGAATTTTTGCGGTCAATAAAACTGCGAAATTTCTGCAGAATTTTTAATATTGATATAACTATAAATTTTCTGTAGAATTTTTGTGGTCAATACAACTGCTAAATTACTGCAGTTAGTAAACTGCGGTAATTTTGTAGTTCTATTGACCGCAAAAAATCTGTAGTGGAATCGGCCAAATCACCGCAGTTTTCCAACTGCGGTTTTTTTGTAGAATTTCTGCAGTTCATTTTTAGCTGGGAAGGGGGGCAAAAATATTGAAACGTCGTTCGAAAATGAATTTTTTGAAAGTGTTTATATTCATATTTTTTTTAAAAACAGATTGCACTGTTGAAGTGAAGAAGGCACTAGCTTTAAATGAGTATTTTTTATTTTCTGCCATTGCGAACGATTAAATTTATGCAAGATGTGGGGGGGGGGGGGGGCGCAAAAAAACGTCGTTTCTAAAGAATTTTTCAAAGGGTTAATATTAATATATATTTTAATGAATTCAACCGTTAGAAAGCTAAAAATGCGATAGTACGGCATATATGTTTTTTCTTTTACGTATCTCTATTCGTCTAGCCGAGATACGGAAAAAAAGTATCATTAATCCGTTCTTTCCAGTCTTTAAAACTGCGGAACGGAATTTCCGATATTGCGCTGTGACTTTTCGCATCATTTTGTTATGTTTATTATGTTTTTCAAATAATATATCGGCTAATTAACAAACAATAATAAATCTGACCCTCATGTGCATCAGTACTTGTTTTGGACTATTCTCACTTACTTTTTCAGACCTCTATGTGTGGTAGATATTACTAGCCATCACGGGCACACAAACATTTTTCTTTTATTAATATAGAATACTTCTGAATGTATTGAATTAAAAGACGTCTATAAAGTACAACTACAACCCATATCATTGCTCTATGCTTGATTTTTCTTTATTTCTACTTTTGTTAAGTTATCAATTGATTATATCTTATTTTAACACCAGTTTATAATTTCTACTTAGTATATCAATTGTTAATGTAATCGGAAATATTTTTGCATACTACATTTTGCAAAACACGCTTAATAAAGTAAAAAAAAAAAAAATGTAATAGGCTTAGAGAATTCGAAAATTCATGTAACCAGGGTGAAATGCATGATTTTTTTTTTTTATTTTATTTTTTTTTTGTATTAAAATTTTAATGAAATATTTTTTTCGATTTGGTGTCGTGTGCGATATCTTTTGCATTACATACTGTAAAATTTTATATTTTAAATGGGTTTTCGTCTCAGCAGGTACACTACTGTTGTTTGGCTGTGTATTCTTTTAGCCGGATAATTATTTTTTCCGTTTAAGAATTTTGCTGCAAAATGTTCCGTTATAGACATTTTACGTTGTAAACCTTTCCTTTATAGACAGCCATTTTAGCAGGTTTTACTGTATTTTGTTTGCACAAGAGAGGGTTTTTAAAAGATGTTAGCCCCATAAAAATATTTCAGAGCCCCCCCTCCCCCCCCTGACATTACTCGGTGGTTACGGCCCTGTCAGAATCGGTAGATGATAAAGCATGTAGTGCATACAAATGCATTCTGTGTGCACTAATGTTAGATAATAACAAAAGTGTATTGTACAATATATATTGGTATCATGCTGATCGATGGAAAAGCGCTTTTAAGTTATTTGCATTGAAGTACATACATACAGATTTTTACCACAAAAAACAGCGAATGCTTACATGAGTACACTAAATTTTTTTATTACACAATGCAAATAAAATGTCTTTATACTTATTGATTGGAATGTTTAAAAAATATAAATAAATTTAAAAAATATAAATTTTTTAAATATTTCTTAATTTTAGTATGTTTTTAATTTATTTCTGAGTAATATTGTACTGAGTACTGTTTCACCCAGGTGTCGTGAGAACTATGCAGATACCGAATAATAATAAATATAAAAAACACTTGTGCACACACAAGTGCACTCGCATATTAATGCATAAATTTTAAAAATGCATACAATCAGTCAGGAAACAGTACAAAGTCTTTTAATTTTTAATCTGAATTACAAGAATTCTTTAGATTAATTATGTTAACTTACATACTTACTTACTTTATGTTAACATAAAGTACTTTTTTAAATACACGACTTGATTAAAATTTTTTGCATTACAGTTTAATTGCTTTAAACCTACACACTGGTTAATTTATTTAATAGAAAACTTACCAATTGCTGAATAATGATCGCAATCTTGCTGGGAAAAAAAAATAGTGTAACCGCAGTTTTGTGCTTCACACACTAATTGAGGAAGCATGTAAAAATATTTACTACACTAACTGAAAGATATCTGTATTAGAGCCCTGCATCAGGTCGGGTTACTTGCTTTTACACGAACCGACTCGCGGTTCGGGTCGGATCAGTGGTAGATTTTTTGTTGCAGGCCGGGTTCACTTTCATTGTTTTGGTTTGGGTTTTGACTCTAGCGGGTCGACCAGAATTTCAAATGATATCCAAAGTATTTTTTCAGGTTAAAGATCTATGTAGAATAAGACCTCTATAATGGCTTTTCTCCCGAAAGGCAGACATTTCTATTTAGCAAACACTTTTGAATTCCTAAACTTTATATATTTGAACGTTTACATAAGTTTGAATAGAGGCACCTCTCAATCTAAACACATGTAACATGTGTATGTGTACATAAACTATCAAAAATACAATACATGCGTGTTTTTGTGTGTATCAAAAACAAAATATTGATAATATTTTTATATTTCGAAAATTATTTTTGCAGGTTCGGGTCGTGTTGACTTAAAATCAGACGTGGTAGAGGCTCAGCAAAAAAGGCTGAACTTTCACAGCCTTACGGTTTTTTGACGAATATCGCATTTTTCCGCAACATTTTGAGGAAATTTGCATTTATTCTGCGATTTTTTGACAAAATTAGTGTTTTTGCGTGG